>CM029017.1:60373284-60705745 GCA_016801055.1 Panax notoginseng | reverse complement strand
GGGGCCCACTTGTGGTTGGTGAAGAAATGTGCTGAATTATATTTCAAATGTGGTGGGTGGGAATAGTAGAGGTAAAGCCATCAGGTTACTGTCAAACCTACTAAAATTTTCCTATAAATAGAGGGCTAAGTTAGAATTGAAAATCACACCAGAAAACAAGTTTTCTCTCTTTCTCTCTCTAGATTATTGAGTGTATTTTGTGAGTATTTAGATACTTTGAGAGTTTCTATTCATCAGAGCAAGTTTCTTTCAGCCTTATACCGGTATTCCGACCAGAAGTACTGATATCTTGAGGTAAGGGATATTATTTTCTTCTTAAATGATATTATTTTCTTCAATATCATTATGCTGAAATATTGATATGAGTTTTTATCAAATTTGGAACTTTTTGTGTCGGGGTTACTATTCACGTATACGGCACTATTCACGTATACGGTACTATTCACGAATACGGCACTATTCACCGAAAAATAAAATTTTTCCTTTTTGTCCAAGATGTCTATTATGGTTACTATCTTTGATTGTATCCATGTTTTGATCTTTATTTTTGAATTCTGCTTCACAATTGATTATTATGAAGTATTATTGATCTTGGATAAACTGTTATACGAATCCCTACTATTTGTCCTTCTGTCTCATTGGATTCGTTTTCTTTAAGATATTTTTCATCATCCTCAGTCCTAAATGATGATATTACTGAATATCTTTGGCCTGTAGTGCAAAGATGTATGATTACTTGATGAATATCTTTGGCCTGTAGTGCAAAGATGAACAGGTATTGAGATGAACAGGTGTTGAGATGAACATGACCGACTGGTGATACAAATGAATATCTTTGGCCTGTAGTGCAAAGATGAATATTTGGTTAAAGATGATTATTAATCATGTTACAGGATAAAATATTGATGATGGACTTTTAAATCTTAGAAGATAGTAGAATTCTTTCTCTACTTGACTCTTCTAATGGTTTGCTGTTTCCGCTGCAGTTGTTGATCTAAAACTTGTTGTCGATTATATTCTATCAGATTTTTCCCTGTTGAATACTAATGATAATTTGTTGTATATTATCTTAGTCATAATATTCTTTACTGGGCTAGTTGAGCTCACCCTTTTTCTTTTTGTTCTATTTTTCTTCTCAGGAGGTGAGAACATAGCAGGATCTAGTCGGGGTATGGAGTGATGGTTCTAGAAAGATGTTTTAGCAGTCCTCACTATTTTTGTAAAATAGTGTTTGAATAATTGTATTGAGGACTTATTTGAGTGTGGATATTGTCTAGAAGACAATATTTGTATTTAAACTCACAGTATTTGTTGTCGTATTTTGCACGACAATTGTATTATTGAAGTTGTAGTTTGCTTTCTGTACCATGTATTTGGCGACTCAGAATGGGTGTTGTATACCTATTTTGGGGGCGTCACACCCACAACTATAACATTATATCAAATTAACTCCATAATATTCAAAAATGATATTTATAGAAAATTCATCTTTATTTATAAAAGTTGGGGTCTTACAACCTCCCCTTCTTATGAAATTTCGCCCTCGAAATTAGGGTACGTACCTGGTATGTCGAAAAGGTAAGGATACCTTGATTTCATTTCAGATTCTAACTCCCAAGTCATTTCCTCAACATCTTGGTTTCTCCACAAAACTTTGACTTGAGGTATAACCTTGGAGCATAGAATATGTTCCTTCTTATCCAAGATTTGAACAGGAACTTCTTCATACGTCAAATCCTCCGCTATTTCGTCCGGTTCTAACTCAATAATGTGGTTCAGGTCTTCCACATATTTGCGTAACATGGATATGTGAAAAATGTTATGAACACGAGACATACTTGGCGGTAAAGTGAGTCTATAAGCCACAGTTCCTACTCGATCGAGGATTAAAAATGGACCGATGAATCGAGGATTGAGCTTTCCTCTCTTTCCAAATCTCGTAACTCCTTTCCATGGAGCAACACGTAAGAACACATGATCTCCTACATCAAATTCCACGTCCTTTCGATGAAGATCATCATAACTCTTTTGTCGATCTTGTGAGGTTTTTATACGTTGTCGGATCGTTTGAATCTTTTCTGTAGTCATACGTACCAACTCCGGTCCCAACAACGTTGCTTCACCCACCTCATCCCAGCATACTGGAGAACGACATTTTCTTCCATACAATGCTTCGAATGGAGCCATGCCAATACTTGCTTGATAACTGTTGTTGTAGGAAAACTCCACCAATGGTAAGAACTTGTCCCAACTTCCCTTGAAGTCAAAGACACAGAGTCTTAATAGATCTTCAAGAGTTTGAATAGTCCTCTCTGATTGTCTGTCCGTCTGAGGATGATATGCTGAACTAAATCGTAACTTCGTGCCCATAGCTTTTTGTAAACTAACCCAAAATCGTGAAGTAAATCTTGGGTCTCGGTCAGAAACTATGGATACTGGCATACCATGCAGTCTTACAATCTCGTTTATGTACATACGAGCAAGACGTTCAAGTGTATAAGTTTCTCGTATCGGTAAGAAATGAGCAGACTTGGTCAGTCTATCAACAATGACCCAAATCGCATCAATACCTTGAGAAACCCTAGGAAGACCGGTAACAAAATCCATGGTAATGTGCTCCCACTTCCATTCTGGAATTTCAAGTGGTTGCAATGGACCTTTTGGTACTTGATGCTCCGCTTTGACTCGTTGACAAGTTAGACACCTTGAGATAAACAACGCTATCTCTCTCTTCATATTGCTCCACCAAAATGTATGACGAAGATCATGATACATTTTGGTACTTCCAGGATGGATTGCAAACGGTGTGTTGTGCGCCTCCATCATGATTTCATACTTTAAATCAGGGTTGTTAGGAACACAAAGTCTGGAGTTGACTCGAAGTATTCCTTCTTCATCGATTCTTGCTTTCGGCATAGCACCTTCTTGCACTTTCTTCCTCATACGCATCAGCTCCAGGTCTGTAGCTTGAGCAGCTTTAACTTTATCGATTAAAGTCGGTTCTACTCGTATATTTGCCATCATCACATGGGTCCCTGGAGTCTTTAACTCTATCTCCATCCTTTGCAAGTCACACAAAATGGGCCTTTGTGTTGACAATATCGCACTCGTACTTGCATATGATCTTCTACTCAATGCGTCAGCTACCACGTTCGCTTTTCCAGGATGGTATTGAATGGTATGATCATAATCTTTCAACAGTTCAAGCCAACGTCGTTGTCGCATGTTGAGTTCCTTTTGAGTGAAGAAATATTTGAGGCTTTTATGATCCGTAAAGATCTCCACCTTCTCCCCATACAAGTAATGCCTCCAAATTTTAAGTGCAAAGACAACAGCTGCCAACTCTAGATCATGAGTAGGATAATTCCTCTCATATTCCTTGAGTTGTCTTGATGCATAGGCTATGACTTTCCATGCTGCATGAGAACGCATCCCAACCCTTTGCTCGAAGCATCACTGTAGATGACAAATCCCTCCGAGCCAGATGGTATTGTTAGAACAGGTGCTGAAATGAGTCTCCTCTTGAGTTCTTGAAAACTCTTCTCACATTCTTTGCTCCAACCGAACTTTGTATCTTTCCGAGTCAGCTGAGTTAATGGAGTAGCGATTCGAGAAAATCCTTCCACGAATCTCCGATAATAACCAGCTAAACCAAGAAAGCTACGTACTTCGGTCACTGATTTAGGTTGCTCCCAGCTTTGAATAGCTTCAATCTTTGCCGGGTCACCGATATTCCACGACTTGATACTACGTGCCCAAGGAATGCTACCTCCTCCAGCCAGAACTCGCATTTCTTCAACTTGGCATAAAGCTTGTATTCACGAAGTTTTTGGAGTACCAACCTCAAGTGTTGCTCATGATCTTCACGACTTTTGGAATAAATAAGGATGTCATCAATAAAGACGACCACAAAGTGATCCAAATATTCCTTGAATACCCGGTTCATCGTATCCATGAAGGCAGCAGAAGCATTAGCCAATCCAAAGGACATGACTAGGAATTCATAATGCCGTACCGAGTTCTAAAAGCCGTCTTTGGAATATCCTCAGTTCTAACCTTCAGCTGATGATATCCAGAACGAAGATCGATCTTTAAAAAGAATTGTGCTCCTTGCAACTGGTCAAACAGGTCATCAATACGTGGCAATGGGTACCTGCTTTTGATGGTGACATGATTCAACTCCCGATAATCAATACAAAGTCGCATACTTCCATCTTTCTTCTTCACGAATAGAACAGGAGCACCCCAAGGAGAAGTACTAGGATGAATAAAGGCAATGTCTAACAATTCCTGCAGTTGGATCTTTAACTCCTGAAGTTCAATAGGAGCCATTCGATATGGGGCTTTGGAAATGAGTTTTGTACCGGGTTCAAGGTCGATACAAAAAATTTCACGCTCTGGGGGTAGGCCAGGAAGTTCTTCAGGGAATACGTCAGGGAATTTATTAACAATAGAAATATCATTCAAAACTGACGTATTTTTGTTTAGATCCGTGACATGAGCTAAGAAAGCTTGACATCCGTTTTTCAATAAACGAATAGCTTTATGGCTTGAGATGACAGCGATTGATTTTAATGGTTTGGTTGCTTGAATTCGCATAATAGGTCGATTAGGAATATGAAAACTAACAACCTTACGAAAACAATCCCTTTTTGCATGATGAGTAGTTAACCAATCAATCCCTAGAATCACGTCAAATGCAAGTATTTTTAATGAAATAAAATCGATAGGTATTGTGTGGGTACCAACTTGAACCAAACAAGACTTATAAATGTGGATGTAATGAAGGTTTCTCCAATGGAGTTTCAACAGATAAGTCAAAGTCTAATTTCTCCGGAATCAAATTTAATCGATGAGCGCAAGTAGGAGAAATAAAAGAATGGGTAGAACCGGTATCGAATAAAGTATAGACTTCGTTAGACTTTATGATAAGCTTACCCGTGATGACCTCATTCGGGTTCCTTGCTTTCTGGGAGGTCACAACAAACGCTCTCCTTTGCCCTACCGGTTTTGATTTTTCTGGGACGGCCTTTGGTGTCTCCATCTTGGCTGAACTTATTTTTGGTAAATGACAAAATCGAGCTAAATGACCTTCTCTTCCACAATTATAACATGCTTTAGACGGCATCGCGCAGTTTGGACTGATGTGCCCCTCTCCTCCGCATTTAAAACATATGATAGGTGGTCGTTCTCCTTCCTTAACAACGGGTGCTGGTGCTGACGTCTTTCCATCATTGTTGAATCTCCTCTTCTTGAAATGACCATTCTTATTATTTTGGCCCTGATTACCACCGAAGTGGTTACCATTTCTGGCCTGTTGATTCCCTCCTCGCTTGTTGTCACTGCTTCGATGACTGCTCTCACTGGTATTATCATTTTGTCGACTGCTCTCTTTTGGTTGCGTTGACTCGTTATCGCGCTCCACTAACTGAGCCCTATTTACAACATCTGAATACAAACACAGTTTATGAGAAATAAGATGTTGACGTATCTCAGGTTTCAAACCTCGCAAAAATATTCGCGTCATTCGCTCTTCATTATCCACCAAGTGGGACGCAAACCGGGACAACTCAGCAAATTTAGCCTCATACTGCGACACGGTCATATTATTCTGCTCCAATTTGATGAACTCCACCTCCTTCATGTGATGAACACTTTCGGAAAAGTATTTGTCATTGAACAGCTCTTGGAACTTCTCTCAAGACATCTTCAGTGCGGCAGGTTGAGTACGCTTAATCGATTCCCACCAGTAATCTGCCTCTCCTCGCAACATAAAGGCGGCAAAGGGAACCTTTTGCTCCTCGGAGCATCCCAAGACATCAAATATCTTGGTAATCTGCTTTATCCATGTTTCGCTATAAGTGGTTTTGGCTCTCCTTTAAACTTTGGTGGTCCCAGCTCCTTGAACTGTTTAGCGGTGACCGTCCGAGAGTTTTCAGTGTTTCCACCTATATTTTGGACAGGAGCCGCTCTCGCCTGCTGTTGCATTAACTGCATAAAGTTTCTGAACATTCCATCATTCATCATCTGGTCAGTGTTATTGTTTGCATGAGGATTGCCACCTTCCTGATGCACATTATCCTGATTATTGATATGTGGTGAATCAACAGTCGCCTGTGCTCCATTGCTATTCTCAACATTCTCAGATGTCATTTTCAGATACTGCCACAAAATAAAAGTTAATTGATATGTCATATATTATCCTTATATTATGACCGACCAATTAAATACCATGCAAATAAACTTAGGTATGTCATACTAGCGAAGAAATTTCCCGTCTCTCCCCTCCAAGTTCTATTCTCACATCTTAGTCAGGGATCATATCCCTAAGCTCTGATACCAACTGTGACGCCCCCAAAATTAGGTATACATCACCCATCTTGGGTCGCCAGATACGAAGTACAGAATACAAATACAACTTACTAATACAACTGTCGTGTACAAGATGACAAAACATAAACTGTGAGTTTGAATACAAATATTATCTTCTAGAGAGTATTCATACTCAAAAGGAGTCCTCATTACATTTATTAACACACTATTACATAGAATAGTGAGGACTACTAACTAATACTATCATTCGAACCATCACTCCGTTCCCCGACTTGCCCCAGCTACGTTCTCATTTCCTGAAGAGAACAGTGAAAGAAAGGGTGAGCTCAACTAGCCCAGTAAGAAATATTATGACTAAGATAATGCAGAATAAATTATCATTAGCCTTCAACAATGTTAAACTGATAAAATATAATAGACATCAAGTTTAACTGCAGCGGAACAAGCAATCCATTAAAAGAGTCAAGTAGAAAATAAACTCTACTATCTTTTATGATTTAAAAGGTTTTTCAACACTGCTATCGCTGAGACTCAGCTTAATAAAATAATCCACATCATCGAATCACCCCTGCACTACGGCCAAGGATATTCGTGTATTCATTAATGGTTATGATCATGCCAATAACTGTCCATCAATGCACTACGGGCCAATGATGACTTTTACCACATCATTTGTAACATTACGGTCATGATTATACCGAATAATCCCTGGTCATAATCATACCAAGTCCATCTATGCACTACATGCCACAGATGACTTTCAACATTTTATAAAAATGAGGATGATGACAATGATATAAGAATTCAATAAAACAAGTTCAAGAATTAATTTATCCAAGAATTAACAACGTCCAAATTGTCAACATGATACTGCTTTGTGGAGTAAAATTCAAGAATACTTAGAAGAATATTTTCACGAAAAGATACTGGATGAACCGCAATTACCATGGATATTCCACAAATTTCATGGAGTATAGAAGTCAAAACTTAACCAACTGAGTATAATAAAGAATAGAATAACAAAAGAAATCACCATGCATGCGATAGACAGCACAGACAGGTTATTCCAACAGAATAATAAATAATGGAACCAGGTCCGGCGTAAACGCACAGACAGGATATTCAGACAGAATAATAAATAATGGAACCAGGTCCGGCGTAAACGCACAGACAGGATATTCCGACAGAATAATAAATAATGAAACCAGGTCCGGTGTAAAACACACAGACAGGATGTTCCAACAGAATAATAACAAGACGGAACCAGGTCCGGTGTAAAACACACAGACAGGATGTTCCAACAGAATAATAAAAAACGGAACCAGGTCCGGTGTAAAACACACAGACATGATGCTCCAACAGAATAATAGAAGAATGTCACCAAGTATAGGGTAGACCGCGTATACAGGTTATTCCAACAGAATAATAAGAAATGGAATAACAACAGTTCTCTTCATGAATAAGAAAGAATAACACCCCTTACCGTTTTAAAGAAGAGCTGAAATAAGGAAGTAGTTAAGTAGCAGAATACTCTTCTCTCTCTCTCTATAGTTTCTCTCTCTAGAGTTCAGTGAATTCGTAAGAAATAATGAAGGAATGAGCTGCTATTTATAGAAAAATAGAATGCATAGTAACTAATCCATGAACGGTCCAGATTGATTACTTTAATCTGACGGTCCATATTTAAAGAAAAATCTTTTAAATAAAATATAATATATTCTATTTATAGAATAACTTTAATAAAGTATTCTGTTTTATATAAAAAGATGTTTCTATTTTATTACGTTAATAATACGAATAAAACAAAACGTCATTATCGCTAAATAATTCATATTATTAAATGACAATAATTGAATCAAACTGAGTGACTTCTCACATAAGTATTAATAATCAATACCGTGTGCTACTATGCAACCACACGTATTACTGTACTTTTACTACCGAGTAGTTCAACAGTAACAATGGTAAAACTTCCGTCGTTATTTTTAATAAAATATTTTTGTCGTTTTCTCAATCCGACAATAATTTCGTTGTGGGGTCCACCAATGATTGTGCCGTTGTACGAATATTTCCTGTTAAAACGAATATTCCCCGACCAATCGAATATTATATAACAACTTGCGTACTTTGCAAAATTTATAAATATTACCCACAACTATAACATTATATCAAATTAACTCCATAATATTCAAAAATAATATTTATAGAAAATTCATCTTTATTTATAAAAGTTGGGGTCTTACATTGATTTTATGCGAATTTTAAAAAAATGTCAAATGATAAAATTATTCATATTTAAATTCTAATCTAATTACATATTTTTCTATACATGACTAGCGATATTATATAAATATTTATAAATAATAAAAATATGACATTTAATACTAAGGATATTACGCACAAATTATTGTAAAAAATAGATTATTTAATATAAGTAAATATTTAACTTGAGATTACATAAAATAATAAGAACTTTTATTCTTAGACGGGGGGAGTAACTTAAATCATGAACATATTTTTATGTCAAAAAATAAAACATAAAAAGAATAATAGTAATAGTATACCCCTAGCTATTCCTAGTTCTCCTTTTACCTTTTTTCTAAATATATTATAAAATTAAATTATAATACTATCAGTTCTAAGAGAAAACATAAAAGATGAAGAAAAATTTATTATGTTTTATGAACTAAAACAGAATAAAGTTATTTAAAAATGACTTATAAGTCATTCCTAATAAGTTAGTTTGACTCATACTAATGTAATATCAAATTTAGCCCTATTTTATTTAATTTTTTTTTAAAAAATGAATTTGTAAAAAAGAAGAGTAAGATGCAACGTCATTTTAATTGGCGTTAGAATTTTTATTTTTTATTTTTTATAGCTGAAGTCTTATATACTCTTTCATTTTCAACGCCGATGACAGAGAATAAACATAAAAAAATATTGATGTTTGTAAACAAGTATAAGAGATCAAAGAAATTAAAAAAAAAGAGAGATTCTAACGTCAGTTAAAGTGATGTTACATCTTATTCTTCTTTTTTATAAATTTGCTTTATAAAAAAATTTAAAAAAAGTTACAATACCAGTTAGTTTGGCAATTGATCATATTTTTTATTTTTTTCCAATTTCTTTAAAAAAATAAAATCGTTTTAAAAAAAATTAAGATAATTTTTTTTAAATTCGTTTTTTAAAAAAATATTTTTTAAAGTGGCGTTGGTTGCCTTTATGATTTTTAGCCAAAAAAAAATCCAAAAATTCAACGCCATTTTAAATGTCGTTTAGTAGTTTTTTTTCAAATTAGATGTGAGATCCTTTACTCCTAATGACAACCGTTGAAGTTTTTTTTTTTTTTAAAATATTCGTTTAAAAAAAAATATTTTTAAAAAAAATTAAAGCTTTTTTTTTAAAAAAAATAAAGTTTTTTTTTATTTATAAAAATTATTCTTAAATTAATTAATTTAGTTAAGAGAAAATTTGAACAAAATAAATATAATTGAGAAAGTTGAATATAATTTAGCAATTCTGTAAAAATACTCCGGATCCAACCTTTCTCCATTCTTTCTCCTAATATACTTTTGTCTCCGACCCAACCCAATCCAACCCAAACCTTCCATGGAAGCTGCTCTCACTGCTATTCCATCCGATACTCCTACCACGTAATTGCTCTGTCACACTCTCTTTATCTCCACCACCTTCTCCCTCATAGTCTTTCTCACTTTCAGCCGTTTCAACCTAGAAAGAGAATCTACAGAGAGAAAGTGAAAAGGTATGTTACGATTTGTGTCTAATTTGCTCTGATTAGTCAGTTTAAGTGATGAAATTGTACGATTATACAGTTTTTAATTTGTAATTTTGGATCTGAATCTGTGTTGTAACCTTTAAAATTTTTTTTCCAAGTCCAGTCGACAAAAAATTTGGGGATCTGACTTTAGAAACATAAAATTGAAGAGGCGTTTAGTGATTGATTCAAAATCAGTTTGATTCCCCTGCAATTAATGGAGCGGCGGACGGAGGAGAACGAGAAGGAGGAGGGAGAAAGTGGCGGTGAAAAGGAGGTAGAGGAGTTTCAGATTTTAGGGCATTTTGTGTGCTTGTACTTCAGCTAATTTTGCTGTTTATAATGGGTTATTGTTGCCAGTTGAGGAGTCAAAGTGAAGTAAGTTATTGCTGAACTACAAGCCTCTGTGTGTGTGTGCGCGAGTTTATATAATTAATTTCTTTATACTTCCCAATTATTCCATAATGATAAGTACACCGATTAATGTTCAGGATGTAGAAGAAGAATTAGTGGGTGTCAAGAAAGCAGCTCTTGCTCGAGGTGGTTCAGGTTCCAAGAGAAGCTGAGCAGCAGAAGTGCATAATTTATCTGAAAGGGTGAGAGCCATCTAGACAATGATAATAACTACGAATTGTTTATCATCTTGCTTTGCATTTGTAAAGCGATAACTGATACTCATGTATGATGTTTACAACAGAGGCGAAGAGACATGATTAATGAAAAGACGCGAGCAGTACAAGAACTCATACCCAACTGCAATAAGGTACATCACTCTTATATTAATGATTCCAATGCCCCCATGCAAAGAGCACATTTCCCTTCCCCACATATTCAATCAATTTTGATTTTTGATATATGTGCACCACATGTTTGATGTTTTGTCCATCTGTTGCAAAATTTTGAAATCCTTATTTTTACAGTCCAATATGATTGTATACATATGTAAAAAGTTTTATTTTTATCCGTTTATATTGTAACTTATTTAGGTTTGGTCATAGTTAAATGAATTGGCACAAGGTATCTGAAATTATCAGAACCCACAAAAGACCTCTTCAATAATCTAGCGCAAGATAACCATGTACTAGCAAATGCTAACAGAAATCAGCACATCTTGGTCATGTTATATGAAGAAGACAGAGATAGTGCAGACAAATAGACAATCTTCTTCAATATAATTGTTATTACTCAATACATAATTTCATCAGTAAGCAAAACTGATTCAAGTTCATAACAAAATTATAAAATAACTCGACTGCAGTGAGGCTTTAATTAGCTGTAGTTTGTAACCTATCATTGTGAGGTGGAAGAAGTATATTGAAATCTTCCAAGTTGGCACATCCATGGATGCTCAACCCGTGCTCATTAGTTAGATGCAACAAACATATAAATCACACGTGTTGGGAGATTTCCTTCAGTAAAAATGCTAGTGCTAAATGCGAATCCTGTGTTCCCAAAGGTTAGATTATTATTTTTCCCCAGCAAAGATATTTGTACGAGTTTTTGTTTATTCTTATCATCGTATAATGATCAGTTAAATGTCATTCCAATGTTTCTGCTTTTGACTTTATTTAGATCCCCATATCAAGAAGAATATATAGTTTCACACTTATGGTGTCCATAGTTTTCGAGTACATAATATGCACAAAAACTTTTGATCTCAGACTACTTATGGTTAAAAATAATGGATAATCTTTTGAAGATACGGACCATACTGTGGATAAAGATTTGTAGTACTATACTTTGATCCATCCCATCAACTAAATCAAACTATGGTTCGTTATTTACTATTCCCGAAGATAAGAGGGTCAATCACAAACCTTAATTAATAGCTTGCGTCACCCATGCCCACGTATATGCTGGCTTTGTAATTCCAATTCTTAGTCTCTGTCCAGTAATTAGTACTCAATTTGTTTTATTTTAATATGTTTAGCTGTTCATCTCTAATTCATGTGATGGCTTTCAGATGACCCATCATTTGCTTTGGAACTTGGTGTTGGACTAATGTACTTGATGTCAGAGGGGAAATCTGAAATCAGTAGGCTGCACACGACAATGGATGAGACTACAAAAGTTGTTCAACAATTGAAAACTGAGATTGCTAAAAGAAAATCATCTCGTAATGATGTTCTTAGTTTGAGAGCTGAAGGAAATGCAGACCCAAAGCAGAGGCAAGCATTCTCGACCAGTGCTCACCATATCAAGCACTGGAAAACAGATGATATCAGACTTTCTGGTTTCCCTGTAAGTAATGAAGGTGAATGCGGAAGTAGTGTTCTTACCGAAGAGCCACAATCAGAAATTTTGATGGATCAGCTTGAAGTAAAGCTTGAATCTGAACTGCAAAAGCTTCCTTGGTGCACCACAGAAGCTTCTGCCCCTGAAAGATGTTCAGATTTTTTGGAGATTTTTTTGTCCAATATGTTTATTCTTGATATGCATTATTGCATCTTAACTTATGTGTGCTCTGCACACTTACCCACACATTCCTTCCTATCCTTGATAGGAGTTATGTTTGCTTATACTCTTTTCTTCAATTTAGACACAAAGTAATGTCTTAGATGTGCAGTACAGCCATAGACCTTTCTTCTGATTATGCTTGGGTAGTGTAAGGGTTTTCCCTATAGAGGCAGCTAAATTTTGTATAACTGTTTGTTATGAGATCATTTAAGATGGTTGGGATCTTTGAAAAACCTCATGTTATCATATGTTATCATGGGTGACAAAAATATTGGGGTTTCTATTATGTTGACACTCCTTACTTTTTTTGGTTAAGGATAAAGTTTAATATTGAGTTCGGTCAGGTAGGATTAGTTTTTGATGGACTTTGGAAGCCCTTAACTGGAATGGATCGTGGAACTAAAAATAAGACAAAGACTTCATCAAACCCATTAGCGTTCAGGTGTTTAAATTTCTCATGTTGCCATCAAAAGCGTTGATATCATTACTACAATTAGTTGCCTACTTGCCAATTTATTTATTATAACTAGTTTACACGTGCTTACTTAGTTCCGTATTAGCATTAACAATGCTCTGTAGGAGTCTGTTTCTGAACATGCATGGGGGAAGAAGTTTATGTTGCACTAAAAACTGGTCAGTATACTAAGTTAACAGTTCTGCACTCAATAGAAATACCAAATAATATTTGGTGTGAGACGAGAAACATTCCATTTTTATGGCTCCCATAGTATATGCTAAACATGAGTTGACTGATGAACTGAATATAAACGTCTCCCAGATCAGCTAAGGTAACATAGTTATACATTTTTAAGCTACATTTTATTTTTCATTGTTTCAATTTCATTCTCTTTTTCTTTATAACCAACCTACTATGGTTTAAATTGAAAATTATACAATACTACTGAAAAATACTTGTAGAAATGCTAAGCACCGGTCTATATGCTTATTTCATAATTCAAAATATTATCCAAACATATAAAGCAATAGTGCCTTGAGATACATTGCTTTGTCCACATTTGTAATAACTCAAGTTAGGGAACAGTTGGCGATCTAACATGGTATCAGTAGTCTAGTTTAGTTGGTCTTGAGTCAAGGTTTACCATTTGATGCTTGTTTCCCCATTCAATTGGTTTCTTTGCAACATTCCCTGATTATGTTTGTAGTATACTAATATGTTGTGTTTCCTTGTATTGTGCAGAAACCTTTGTCAACGAGAAGGGTTGTCACTATCAGTCGTAACTCTATCCTTTTTTCGTTCTATTTTATAAAGTTTCGAAGCGTATATATCAGGAGAAAAATTGTAGAACTTACATCCATTTCATAAAAAAAATCTTGAAAATGCCCAACAAGATTACAACACTGAGCTCAATACTTTTATTCTCTCTCTCTCTCTCTCTTTAAATATCAATTCATTTTACTCCCTATTAGTGTAAACACAGATTCACATTTATCTAGATATACATATTATATATACATATACACACACATATATAAATATTTGATTTTTGGGTGTTAAAGAGGTGGGATAAGAGATAAATGAGGAACATTTTGTGTTTTTGCGCTGTAATTGTTATTGTGTATTTGGGAAGTATCTTAATGGAACAAAGGTTTCATTTCAAGATTCTGTTTTTGGAGTCTCTGCTGCTGCATAGAGTCCTCTTCTAGTAGGTCTCATCATTGTTTGAGGAGATGGTTCTCAAGGCGCTGGACGCCGCTGGTATAATCATCTTTCTCTCTCTCTCTCTCTAAGTTACAGATGGATTGTTATTTATTTTGGGTTACCATCACTTCTTATTGTATATTTTATTTGATTTGTATGTTATTTTGCTTGATTTGTATGTGCATTGTAATGGTTTCTTTTAATTTTCTTTAACTTTTGTTTGCTGATAAATTAGTTTTAGTGTTCATGTGATTCCCTTTTATGAATTTGTTACTTGGTTGTGAGTTGATGTGTTGGTTTTTATTTTATTTTTGTAAGTTGATTAGTTGGGTATTTTCTTTGTTTCTAGTTTTTTAAATAATTTTTTTTCACTTTTTTATTGATTTAAATCTTTCTTTTGTTGCATGATGTAATGATATAATACACATATTATTAATCATTGCTTTCTTGGGTGCTGTTTGTGATTATTATAGTACGGTTTGTTAGTTCCCAGTAGGCACAATAGATCTAGAAGGGAGGGGGGTTGAATAGATCCTTTTTAATTTCAAATACTTTTCTGATTTATTTTGTATTGCTAATAATTTAGCATATGACAAACATAAGAATCTTTTCAAGCACATCGGAATAAGTAAAAGATCCCCTTCATTGATATATTCATTAATCATGCATACATTGTTCGTAGAGTTAGTTTAATGGTAAGCAGTTAAAACATATATAGCAGTTATAGCAGTTAATGTACATAATGTAAATGACATAAAGTAAAAGACACAAGATTTTAAGTGGTTCAGAGACTCAAGTTCCTAATCCACTCTTCTACTTTCAATTAGTAGGATTTCCACTAAGGAAGGGCAGCACCCTGAATCACTAAGATTCCTTCAAGGCTAGCAGCCTTGGGACTTTAGTTCACTAAGAACTCTTCAAGGCCAGCAGCCTTGGAACTTCTCTAGTTCCCTAAGAACTCTTCAAGTCCAGCAGGCTTGAAACTTCATTTAGTCCCTCTGGACAAGGACCCCTCAGGCCTTGGCTTCTTGTTGATGAGTTGTTTATTTGTTTGTTGGAGTTGGTGCTGAGCTGCTAAGATGTCTTTATGCTCTCAACATCTTTTGTACTTAGTAGCTTAGCGTGATCATCCTTGAAGTGCAGTTGAGTGTTGCATGATGTTCAGCTTCTTCAGTTACTCAACCACTTCTGATAACCTCTTGATGAACTGCCTTAAAGATCATTCCTCTTGATACATGATGGCTGCACATGATGAGTTTCTAAGATGACTGTAAGCTCTCTTGCTAGGTACTTAGAAACTTTCTCATGCTTGCCACCCTGATGACATTTGTGATCTCCTTTCTTGATCCTTGATGCCTTCTCATGATGGACTTGCTAAGATGACTGTGAGCTCTTCTCTATGGTACATAGAATCTTCCCATGATGGACATCAAGATGTCATTGATGATCTTCTTTATTTCGGCAGTTCAGAACACTCTTCAAGTAGTAGAACTCTCACTTCTACTTCTTTCTTTGTATGTCTCCGAGTGTTCTTGGTGGATCGTAGAGTGAGTCTTCAGACCGTTATTGGTCACTCACTATTTACGTTGATAGATCAGTCCACCATCTCTCCAAACTTAGCAACTCCAGTAATTTTTGATCTTTGAAGCTCCAGCAGATATATATACTCCTTCCCAATCTTCCCGTTGGAAAGTAGCCGTTGAAAGCTATTTGAAATGCTTCACAGATCTCGAGTTGCTTGGTACAGACTGTAGATGTGACTTAACAACTTTTTCTGACTTTCTGACACTGTAGTATACTGTTTCACCTACCCCGTCAGAGATGTCACTTAAATGTCTTGGGCAGGTCGAAGACTTTATTTCCTCTTTCTGATTTCTCGATCAGAGGTTGTCCTTTTGCATCGATGCTCTCAATAAGCTCTTGTCCAAATATTAACCTTCAGATTGAACCGTTTTCAATGCTTCAATCTTCAACTATTTGAACTCTACGATTCTGATGCATGTCTTCATGGACCTGATCGTAGTGTCTTGTTAACTGGTAGAGACAACACTATGATCATGAAGAGTGTTGATTGGATCTTCAGTGTAGAACACCTCTTCCTTTTTTTGTGTAGTGCTTCAACACTTCTGTTTGCCTTGACAGCTCTCAGATACTGATGGCTTGACTCCTTTATTCTGGCCCCTTCTGAATAGCAAGACACTTCAAATTTGTGGCGTGTCCAGCTCGCTTTCTCCTTGTGATCTCTCGTTCACTTATCATCAATGCATTGACCCAATGCTTAATCACTTTAGCCTTATTCTTCAGAGGCTGACCAGTATCTCTGTGTATACTCCATCAGTTCTTTCTTGTTTGGGAAACACTACGATCTTGGTAGCTTCGAAGATCGTTGTCTTCTATCTGCATGACAGCAACTGCACTAGTTGACTTTCCTTAGTCAGTTACAGAAGTATTTTTCTGATCTCCTTGTGGAAGACTTCATCTAGAATGGCTTCACAACTAAATCTTGATGCTGATTGGGTTGGTGCTTAGATCTTCTGTTAGCTTACATGCCATTTGTTGAGTGCTCTCTGGTTTCCTTCAGGTGGGATGTATATATGTAGTGCTAATCAGAGGCTTCATTCCTTTGGATATTCTGGGAGTGCTCATTTGTTAAGAATTGTATTTGCTCTACGATTCTGCCTTGACATTGTGAGCACATCTGTTGAGGTCTTAGTTCTGCACCCTACGATTCAGCTTCGGCTGTGCAGACAGTACAACTCCGAGATCAGATCTTGACACTCTACGATTTCTGCCTTGTGCTTGATGTCTTCATCTGATCTTGCTTAACTACGTTCTCTATCTCTGGTATGATCAGTAGACTCTACGACTCAGAGTGTAGTCTTCGTTTCTGACTTGGCTTCGGCAGATGCTCGGTCGGCTCGTAGGCAAGTTGTCTCTACGATTCTGAACATGACTTCCTCAGTAGACTACGACCCTGAAGAATTTCTTCTCGACACACTACAATCCTTCCTCATCTCTCCTGACAGTCTACGAACTCCGAGATCTACTATCTTGCAGACTACGATTCTGCCTCGATAGCTCTCGAGTTTTCCTTGACTCTCTTGGGAGACTACGATTTCTGGTGCAGTGCTCGTCGATCAGACAAGCCTATCCATTACATCATAAGATCAACCCAACATGCTTGATCTTTCTATATTTATAGTCCTTGTACATCATTTCTTTTTAAGGACTTTACAAAGCTGTTTTGCTTATGTAGAATCAACCTAATACATTTGATCAATTCATTCTAAGTCCTTGTACATATGTTTCTATTATCTATTAAAGGACTTTACAACTTTTCTTGATGCAAGCATACTTGCATATTCATTCATATATATCATAATCAAATCATATGTAAATAGGAATAACATTCACATGCTTATTCCTGACAATCTCCCTCTATTTGATTATGACAAAAACAATAAGTGCATATGCATGTTATGAATGAATCTTATATACAGTGAGCAGCTATATCTCTAAAACAGATAATCATGAATGTCATTTATAATGATATGAAATTTAATACACTGACATTTTACATCTTAGATCCAGAACATACCTAACTAGTTAGAGATGTACCTCTTTGGCTCCATGTATGCTTCCAGGATGTCGGTTGATCAGCTATTCATCTGTTTGATTTCTTTGCTCCTGCTCCCCCTGGGATGTTGACTTTCCTGCTTTGCTTTGCTCCTCCTCTGATGTATGCTTCTATTCTCCTTCTAGCTCCCCCTCAGCTTCGGCATACATAGGCTCATCATTATTTAGCTACCCCTCAAATGATGACTCTGCCTCTTCTTCTGCTGTCTGCTTCTTTGACTTCTTCTCTTGTTTGATCTTCTTGCTCTTCCTTGAATGCCTCTTGCTCTGCCTCTTTCTATGTCGCTTTTTCTCCCCCTTTTTGTCATTAATCACTCGGGAGAGCTGCTCCATGTTGGACATAAGCTGCTCCATCAGGTAGGAGGAGTTAGAAACTTCAAACTTGAGTTCCTGTTGGCCTAGCTCAAGTTGTATTGAGAAAGACTAATTCATGTTGTCAATCTTATCAGAGAGGACTTGGAGTTGTTCTTCATTTGCCTTCTTCTCTTGTAGTGCTTCTGCCTTCTGATCATTCATGGCCTTTAGATAGATGTGATCTCTTTCTCTAATTTTGAGAGATACATCAGCCATCGTTGCTTGGAGTCTCTCTTGAACTGAGTTATCTTCTGTTGTTGTCATCTTCTTTGACTCTTCAGTGAATAGAGATATTTTCTTAATCAGTTCATCAGAATTTTTCATCAGCTCCTTCTCCACAGATATTTGATCATCTGGTTGGGCAGCCCCTTGTTGAGCATCAGATTGGACTCTACGATTTGCATCCTTGGACAGATTTTCGAAGGTGTTGAGAATCTGAAGAATCGTTGAGATCACTAGTTGAGGATGAAGGAATGTCGGTCAGCAGTGTTTGAGCAGATGGAAGCTTCTTAATTAGGACTTGGACACGATCAGTAGTAGAGTGTACAGACTCTACGATTATCTCCTTAGTCATGATCCTTCTTCTTTCAGAGTCCACCCTACGATCATAGGGGATATAGTGGTTGCCAGCATGTCTATAGACCTTGTAGTGAGGCTGGTTTTTGATCATCATTGTAGCAAAACTCTTCACCCTTGGGAAGTTTTGTGCCACCAGCTCCATGCTTGAAAAATGAGAGTAGCACCAGCTGAAGTAACTTCCATCTTTTTCAGTATGTGCCTTTAGCCAAGGCATCCATTGGAAGAACCATCTCATTAGCAGGTCATCAGGATTGTAGAGGACAGTCGTGCAGTCTAGCTCCATGTTGTTCCAGTTTTTGAACAAATCATGTGCAGTCATCCTTACAACCTTGAGCTGTTCATTTCCATATCTTAACCTTCTTTCTGCTGAGAGTTCTTCTGGTTCATTAAAAACTTCTACCACTATTCTTCTACTGATTCTTGCAGGAGAGAGGACTGGATAGTCTGCTGGATCCTCTGATTCCTGATTTGCAGAGTTGGAATCATTCTCCATTTCTTCTCTTTCGGGGCCTGAACCATTTTGATCATTTCCATCAATGAGTCCTTCTTGCTGCATTTCATTCCCAGAACCTTATTCAACAAGATCTTCCTCTGATTCAACATCTTCATCACTGGTCCTATCTTCAGAACTTTCTTCCTGTGATACAGACTCATCATCACTTAATTCAATGACAGCATTTGAGTGATCACTTCTCCTTTTGGAGGCAAATTTGGCTTGTAGTCTGTAACTCTACCTTCTCCTTGGAGGTTCAGCTATGGGAGAGTCAGACTCTTTTTCCTCTTTAGAGTCTGAGGCCTTTGGATCAAACGAACTTCCATGAGGTTCAGCCTTGTCAGGGGCAGGCCCTTTTTCTTTGGACTCATCACCTTTTGAGCCATCATGTGGGCTTTCAATATTTGAAGGGGCATGTTCTTCTTCTTCAGAAACAGCATCATTTGATCCATTATTTGGACTTGTCGGAGCACTTGCAGTTGGGGATGGAGTTGGGTCAGCTTGTATCCTTTCTTCATCGTTAGAGTGAATGCTCTGAGGGTTAGCCACATGGCTTGTGCATTCTTCTTCATCAGCAGATGCTGCATTTTTTTCCATTAATCCAGCTTCACCTTTATTGCTGGATTTTGTCTGTGGGGACTCAGCCTTGAGACTATCAGTTGCCTTATCTTCTTCTGACTCTACGTCCTCTACTTTGTTAGATGGACTTTCTTGGGAAGTTGGGGCTGGCCTATTTTCCACCTTAGCTTTCTTTCTTAATGGCTCTTGAAGCAACCTGTTACTTCTTCGCTTTGTGGTTTCAACAGTCAGGACTTTTTCTTCTTCATCGTTGTCTTTGGTGGAGAGACTTCTTGGTGGGGCCTTGGTTTTCTTCAGATTCCTGGATTTCTTTCTGCCTGGTGTGATTGCTTCTGGTTTAGAGTCACCAGACTCAGAACTTTCTACCTCTTTTGCCTTCCTCTTCTTTGCAGAGGTCTTGCTGCTGCTCCCAGTAGTCAGCCTCCTATTTTCCTTGGGATTCTTCTTCCAGTTCATAAACAGTTGTGGAGACATTACTTTGTGAACATTTAAGGGTTCTCCTTCATCATTCTTGATTTTCTCTCCTAGCTTCTTCTTCATCACAGTACTCAGCAGTCTTTCATGAAAAACCTTAGTCAGGGGTTTATCTGTAGACTTCTTTATCTCAGCCTTTTCTACCCATTTAGAGATTTGATCAAACAGGATAACTCCAAAGTTGATTCGTTTCTTCAGAACTATAGCAGACATGATTTTCAACTGTTGATCAAGCACCGTGTCGTGTGTAGTGTCCTTGCATAGTATACACTTGCCCACTATCTCAGCAAGGAACTCGAATTCTTCCAGAAACTCCTTTTTCTTCATGTCCTTTAGATTAGGGTTCCTCTGGTACCGCATTAGCCTCTTGCCTTCTTCAATGTCTACTTCTTCCAGGTTTATCAGACCTTGGTTGGGAAACCCTAGGCATTGATTGATGTCTGAAGCTCTTATCTTCAGACTTTATCCTTTCACCTTTGTGGTCAGAAGCCCAGAATTTATCAAAGCATTTGAGTAGAACTGCTTCACTAGCTCTGTGTAGACTGGAGTGTAGGCCTCCAAGCACTCAGAGAACCTCTTGAACTTTGTTTCTGATTCTTCAAACTTTTTGAAGCCAAGTTGGATTCCGGTTATAACTCGCCATTCTGCCATTTGAAGAGTTCAAGGTATATGGGTGTATGGTCTAAGAAATTTTCTGAGAGAGAGAGAGTTGAATGTGATTTGGGCAAGGCTCTAGAGGGTTAATAAATTCTGGCTTTGGTGAGGATTCTAGGGTTTAAAAATGGGAGGGAGAAAGGTTTGATAGCTTCTGATAACTGTTTGCAGATTTTGAATTTATCTTTATGGCAATTTCTTCTAACTCTGCATAACCAGTGATGTGTCAACCAACCATTGGTTGCACGATGCCCAGTAATAAGCTGTAACTCCCTATGGACTCTACGTTTTCCTTCGTTGACTCAACGATCAAATTTTGAGAAGTGTTGTAGTGGATGGTTTTGACATTAGTCCTCATTTTGAAACTGCATCGCTTGACCACTGATATACCCTAAGCCAGTTTGGGCACTTAAGACCTGATGTGCTTTTGCACAATATCTTTCCAACCTGTATTTGAACATCTCTACTCTTCATCTGAAAGTTTGAGCAATTGTTCAGTTCTTTAGAGCTCCTCATGAGCTGGATTATCCTCTGGTAGGACTGCGATCGTCGAGTCTGCTTCTACGATCACTGAGGTTGCACTACGATCGTGGATTTCTCTTCACCCTCGACTCTACGATCGTTGACTAACTTGGTCCTTGAGATGAACTTTACTTAGCATTCCTTCTGGGTCAAGGTAGCTCAGGAAGGGCCAACCTCTTAGAGTGAACTAAGGGTCAGGTTTGTGACACCCCCAAATCCCGGTACTTCATTACCTCAAGATTTGGTGTTCACGTAATCAAAACATTCATTTCTAACTACCCAATCATAATAGAATTGAATAATAAAAGAAAACCTGCCCATACATGATTAAACTTAAATAAAAAAAATCTCCCAGGTTATCCAACCTTTAACAACAATCATTCAAATGCGGAAAATTAAATAACTTCATTACAATCTTTAAATCAAATTCTGAAAGTAAACTATCAAAACTATTACAAGTCTTTAGTATTTATTCATCTTTCCTTTTCCCTTACTGGTGCTAGGTACGTCACCCGTTTCAACTTTAGCTGTAAGAAATTTTACAGGCAAGAGTGAGCAAACAAGACCCACTTCAAATAACAATAAGTAAATCTTTAAACTTTCACATCAATTGCCAATATTAGGCTCAATAGAACTGAACAATATATTCTATTAACTTTCTGAAAATTATAACATTCACTGAGGGTCTAATGACCACGGATCATGTCCACAGTTATAAGTAATCTTTCAACTTTAACTTTAACAGTCATAAGACTATAAGGACTCCACGTACTTAGGGGGATCAACCCTTCGTACAATATATTGTGCACAACCATTTTAACGCTAAGCGTAAACCTCTATTAAAAGAGTTGTTCATCTCAGTATTTAGAATACAAGTCCGCACCAAAGTAAGTTTGGTTTGGATAAGTTTTCAAGGTAATTTGGAGTTCAACGGACATCAACTAAGGATTAGTTGAATAAAAGATAATAACACTATGTTATTGAATGATCATACTGAATAAACATTTCATTCTAAGTTCATGCTTTAGGAATAATCTAATAGCATAACAATTGAATAACTTATCATACCTTGCTTTGAACAACGTTAAGCTAAGGTTACATCTCAGAATTTAATATCAAGCATGCACAACAAATAATAACTTGCACGATAAACTAAAGGTACTTGTATGATAATATAACAAGTTTAGAGTTAAGAAAACTTGCACAATTATAAAAGTAGAGTTAGAGAACTTGCATAAGTGTAACATAACAGTGAAAAGTAACCTTGCTGAATAATAAAGTAGCAAAGGTTAGGGAACTTGCCTCGTGTGTAGGTTAAACAATTACTATTCACGTTCACCCCAAGTCCTACACATACCATATGCATTGACAATACACATTAGTTACACTAACATTACCTTTATGAGTTCCTTTATTACTCTTAGTATAGCTACTAACTAAGTTTAAGTTTAAACAACATCACATCTTTCATGAACATTACTTTTTAGCTTTATTACAACTACTTAAATGATCATGTCATTGCACCACATGTACATTAACAACTTGATACAACATCCTAATACATGTCCAACATGTTATCATTAAGTTATACTAATACCCAAAGGGTTGCACTTGCATTCGTGCATCCCGACGCCCTCCGATTGGCTCCAAATACACAACAGTCCTAAAGATAGCCATTTTGACTACTGTTACAGACCTCAAATTAAAAAACTTAAAGAATGAAAGTTGTAGGTCTGCTCGTCCTCTTTCCAAATCATTTTGAATTACCTCAATCGGACTTCGTATGAAAATGTTATGGCCATTTTACTACAGGAGGTCAAAACTGCCCAACTAGGACACTTTTCCGGCACCGGGGCGAGGAACAGTGGCGTTGGGGCGCGAGCTACGGCGCTGGGGCGCGAGCTTCAGCGCTGGGGTGCGAGCTATAGCGCTGGGCGCGAGCTACTGGCCCATTTTTGGCGCTGGGGCGCGAACCTTGGCGCCAGGGCGCGAAATTTGACACTGGGGTGTGAATTTTGACGCTGGGGCGCCGCAACTCACAGAACCAACCCAGAAAGACAGAGCAAAGCTACTGTCTAATTTATTTTTAACGGTCAATGACATCCAACAACGTATATAACTTCATAAAAATTACACATAAAAGTTAACAATCAACTATATACTAATTATCAACCACTAATCAACACCATCATAACTAATTCTTTGAAAACACTCCTTTTAAAACAAAAACTCCATTGATGAAATATCAATTTGCAGTGAATGTAATTTACACTGTTATTAACCAATTTTGATTCCTTTGAAATACAAGTATACCAATATATATCCCAATTAACATGTATAGTCCAATTTCTCAGTTAGCATACAATTATATATATATATATATATATATATATATATATATATATATATATATATATATATATATATATATATAACCTTTGATAGATTCTACACTCAAGTTCGTACTCACATGCTTCCACTGTGAAAAAAATCAATTTCTTGAATACGTAATTTAGCATACAACACACATATATATGCTAACTATAACAATTATAACAATAAAAACATGTAATATCATAACCAATTCTAGAACATGTTTTACAGATAATTTTTTTTTTTGGTAAAAACCTTAACAGAGTGAATGACTTTTAAGAACACAGACTATCAAATTCACAGTAAGTATAAAGCGTGAAACATATATGATTACATACACATAATTTAAGGTTATAAGCACCTACCTTTTTGTTAATTTTAGAAAACCTTGTAAATCACTGAAGAAAATCTTGACAATCTCTGAGCTTTCCTCTCTCTGTCTCTCTCTCAACTATCTCAGACAAACTCCAAATTTTGATTAGGCTTAAGCCAAAATAGTATATACGTAATATTAACTAAAAACCAACGCTTACTTTTAAAACGTATAAAACTGACGCCACACTTATTACCCTAATAATATATATCGGTTACCATATATATATATATATATATATATTATATTATTATTTACTTAATAAACTAAATTCAAAAGAAATCCAAAAGCCATAAGGCTTTGTTTGGCAAATTATTTAAAAATAAAGGGTTAATATACTTACACCTTGTTTGACAAAACTAAATTAAAATTACTTTAATTTATTTTATTAACTCTTTATAACATAGTTATTTGTTACACTTTATTTAATAACAATTTATTAAATAAATTACTTAATCACATAATTCAATCCACATAACACATTAATTATTTAATAAATAAATAATTAACTAATCACATTAATTATTTAGTAAATAAATAATTAACTAAATAAACTCAATCAAATTGAACAATTACTTATTCAATAATAAACATATCCAATAAATATTTATATAAATTAATAAATATTTATAACTTACATTTAAAAAATATGGAAAGTTACATCATTCCCCTCATATAAGGATTCTGTCCTCAGAATCACAACTCAAACAACACATTCGTTACATTCTTCCCTACTTACAAAGATTCTGTCCTCAGAATCGAAGACACAGATTAAACAAATAACTCAGGGTATTCTTTCAATATTTTCTCTTCGAGTTCCCACGTTGCTTCTTCAGCGTTGTGGTTTCTCCATATCACCTTCACAGAAGGTATCACTTTATTCCTGAGCACTTGTTCTTTCCTGTCGACTTTCTGGATAGGAACCTCTTCATAAGACAAATCTTTCTCGAACTGCAACGGTTCGTACTCGATTACGTGCTTGTAATCGGGTTTATATGGTCGTAACACCGAAATATAAAAAATATTATGAATGTTTTCCAACTCTGGAGGTAGAGCTACCTCATAAGCTACCTCTCCAACTTTTCGCAGCACTTCAAAGGGTTCAATAAACCTCGGGCTTAGTTTTTCCTTCTTACCGAAACGAATTTTCCCCTTCCAAGGAGAAACTTTTAGGAATACATAGCTTCCTATGTCAAATGCACGATCTTGCCTGTGTTGATCAGCATACTTCTTCTGTCGGTCTTGAGCTGCTACCAATCTTATCCTGATGAGTTTGATAACCTCAGCAGTTTGTTGCACCAATTCTAGTCCTAACAGTTGACGTTCACCAACTTCATCCCAGTACAGTGGAGTTCTGCGCTTTCTGCCGTATAACGCTTCGTAAGGCGGCATGCCGATGCTCGCGTGATAACTATTATTGTAGGCAAATTCCACCAACGGTAATTGCTCTTTCCAGCTTCCTTTGAAATCCATGACGCATGCTCTCAACATATCTTCTAATGTCTGGATCGTTCGTTCGCTTTGGCCATCTGTTTGCGGATGATATGCCGTACTCATTCGCAACTGTGTTCCCATACATTCTTTTAGTCTCTTCCAGAAGTTTGATGTGAACCTCGGATCTCTGTCTGACACAATTGACACTGGAACTCCATGACTTGCAACGATCTCTTTAATATATAGTTTTGCCAGCTGATCAAGATTGAATCTAATCTTTATTGGCAAAAAGTGTGCAGACTTTGTCAGTCTGTCTACTATTATCCAAATCGCATCGTATCCTTTCTGAGTAGTTGGAAGACCCACCACAAAATCTATCGTGATATGTTCCCACTTCCATTCTGGTATTTCCAACGGTTGAAGTAATACGCTGGGTCTTTGATGTTCGACTTTTACTCTTTGACATGTCAAACATTTAGCCACGCATTCTGCAACATCCCTTTTCATATTCGGCCACTAAAAATGTCGGCGTAAATCTTGATACATTTTCGTGCTTCCTGGATGAATCGAATATCTTGTGTTGTGTGCTTCGGTTAAGATTTTGTCTTTCAGTTCTAGCACTGCTGGAACCCAAATTCTTCCCTCGAACCGTAGTAATCCTTCGGTATCGACCTTGTATTTTACATCACCGCCTTCAACCAGATTCTCTTTGATTTTCCCACACTCTTCATCTTGTAGTTGAGCATCCTTCACTTTGTCCACTAAAGTTGGACCAGCTTCTATCTGAAATAGTTGTTCGTCGGATTCTTGTGGAAATTTGATTTCCAGTTCTAACTTTGTCATTGCTGAAATGAGCTCCTCCTGAGTTGTTATCAACATTAATTTCTCCCGACCTTTCCTACTTAAAGCATCCGCAACCACATTCGCTTTGCCCGGATGATAAAAGATCTCACAATCGTAATCCTTTATCAATTCCATCCATCTCCTCTGACGCATGTTCAGGTCCTTCTGATTGAAAATATACTTCAGACTTTTGTGGTCTGTGTAGATCTCATATTTCTCTCCATACAGATAATGTCTCCATATCTTGAGAGCAAATACCACTGCAGCCAATTCTAAATCATGAGTCGGGTAACCTTTCTCGTAATCCTTCAGTTGTCTTGATGCATATGCAATAACTTTGCCGTTCTGCATAAGAACATAACCTAACCCTTTGTGTGAGGCATCACTATACACCACAAAATTTCCTGTATTATCCGGCAGGGTTAACACAGGTGCCATACTTATCTTCTTCTTCAAATCTTGGAAGCTCTTTTCACATTTCTCCGTCCACACGAATTTTACAGCTTTTCTTGTCAAATTTGTTAGCGGAGTGGCTATCTTAGAAAAATCTTGAATGAATCTTCTATAATAACCAGCCAGTCCCAAGAAACTCCTCACTTCTGACGATGTTCTTGGTTGTTCCCAATTGATTACAGCTTTCACTTTTGATGGATCCACTGAAATCCCATTCTTGTCAATAACATGACCCAAAAATTGTACACGGTCGAGCCAAAATTCACACTTAGTGAATTTCGCGTACAACTTTTCCTTTCTTAGTGTCTCCAATGTCAGACGTAAATGTTCCACATGTTCTTCTTGAGTTTTGGAATACACCAGAATGTCATCGATAAACACCACTACGAACTTGTCTAAGAATGGTTTAAACACCCTGTTCATCATATCCATGAACGCGGCAGGGGCATTTGTTAAACCAAAAGACATCACCAGAAACTCGTAATGTCCGTACCGAGTTCTGAATGCCGTTCTAGGTATATCCTCCTTTCTTACCTTCAATTGGTGATACCCACTTCTCAAATCTATTTTCGAGAAGTATTTAGCACCCTTCAACTGATCAAACAAGTCATCTATTCTAGGTAATGGATACCTATTCTTAATAGTGACCTTGTTTAACTCCCTATAATCAATGCAAAGACGTATTGATCCGTCCTTCTTCTTTACAAATAATACCGGCGCTCCCCACGGTGACACGCTTGGTTGAATATACTTCTTGTCCAGTAGTTCTTGCAGTTGCACCATGAGTTCCTTCATTTCTACCGGAGCCATTCTGTACGGGGCCTTCGATATAGGTGTTGTTCCCGGCGCTAAGTCGATCACGAACTCAATTTCTCGGTCAGGCGGAAGTCTTGGCAAATCCTCTGGAAACACGTCTTCGAATTCTCTCACTACCGGTATTTCTTCTAGTTTTACCCCCTTCTTCTGAGTATCGACTATGTAAGCTAAATAGCCCACACAACCTTGACTCAACAATTTCTTGGCCTGCATAGTCGTCAGACATTTCATTTGTTTAGGCGACTTGCTACCATAAAATACTACCTTTGACGGAGTCATAAGGTTTACACACTTCTTTTGGCAGTCAATTACCGCTCCGTATTTGAACAACCAATCCATTCCCAAAATTACATCAAATTTCCCGAGTCTAATCGGAATCAAATCTACCAACAAGATATTCTCCTTAATGTTCACCCTACAGTTCTTGTATACGAATCTAACAGGGATTACTTCCTTATTCGCAATTTCTATGTTCAAAGGAAAATTCAGTTCTTCTCTAGGCAATTCTTAACTCTTGGCAAATTCATCAGATATAAACGAGCAAGTAGCACCCGAATCAAATAATACATATGCATTAATATCATTGATTGGGATAATACCTGACACCACATCTTTTGATTGCACAGCATCTTGCACAGTCATGTTGAAGGTTCTGACTGTGGGTTTGTTTGATGCTGCAGGTCCTGTAATGGCCCATGTACTTCCATTGTTACCTCCATTGCTTCTGGTTGTCCCTCCCTCCTTCTTCTTAGGGCATTCACGAGCAAAATGATCCTTGGATCCGCACGTGAAGCACGCCTTCTTCTTCGGTTGAGTGCAATTTGGTGCGATGTGACCCTCCTGGCCACAAGTGTAGCAAACTCGTTTCCCCATCAAGCACGCACCCTTGTGAAATTTCCCGCATGTTGCACATGCTTCAAACTTTTTGTTTTGTTGATTACCCTGATGGTTTCCAGCACCCATGTTCCCATTCCACTTTCTCTTCAAGCTGTTGCTGTTGTTGTTGTTGTTGTTGTTGTTATTGTTGTTGTTGTTGTTGTTGTTGTTGTTTCCACTGCTACCACCTCCATTCTTAATCTCATTCTCATTCTTTTTCTTCTTCTGTTCCTGATTGAACTTTGTTACTGCCTCACCTCCACCTTCAGTGAGTACTGCTTTCTCCATCACCGCTGCAAATGTCTTCAACTGGAATAGGGAAACCCTACTGTACAGCCAGGGCTTCAGTCCCTGTTCAAATCTCTTCGCCTTACGTTCGTCTGTGCTGACTTGATATGGCACAAATCTTGCCAATTCGTTGAATTTTGCGGCATACTCAGATACCGTCATCGTTCCTTGTTTTAGTTCCAGAAACTGAACCTCTAACTGACTCTTAGAACTCTCTGGGAAGTAGGTCTCGAAGAATAACTCCTTAAACCTATCCCAAGTCATCACTCCTGGTCCTTCCCGAGTTTTATTGGCCTGCCACCAATAACTAGCTTCTGCTTTCAATATGAATGTTGCAAAAGCAGTCTTCTGTTCATCCCCTACCCTAGCGACTTTAAATATCTTCTCAATCTCCATAATCCAGGTCTGTGCTTCGACCGAATTCATTGACCCACGAAATTCAGGTGGTCCGACCGCCTTAAACTCCTTAAACGTTGTGCCTTGGTTTTGAGGTTGATTCTGCAACGCTCCTGTTAGTAATGTCACTAGTTGTTGAACGGGATTATCCTCAACATCGTTATTGTTAGTTCTCGCATTGGTTCTCTGACGGGGTGGTTCACGTCTGGGAGGCATTTTCTGTTAGAAAAAAAAAATCTATTAAACTATTACCCAACTTCTTTAAGTATTTTCTAATTAACTTGCCTCAAAAAAAAAAATAACCACATAACACTTTTGAATAAAATAATAGCTTCTTATTTATTCATCATAACTTTGAAAAACATAACAATAATAACATCACTGCCATTTACATTCCTTTCCTGAACTACAAAAGTTACAGGACAACATCATCATTCTCATATCCCATGGTTACATAACACTCGGGATTTACACATTATTTAACACTTATTATTTGCAAAACAGACAAATTTCCTACGATGATCTATTAAGATAATTAGTCGCCTTTTGACGCTCTTCTTCCATAACACGGAACATGGTTCGGCGATCTAACACGTATGATGGCAGAGTCTCGAACTGAATTAGATAACCCATGACCCGATCTTGAGCTCGATTGATCATGGTATTGAATACTTTATCCATCTCTTCCATCTTCATCCTCTTTGCTTGTGCGTCCCTTACTGCTCTTCTAGTTCGTTGATAAGCTTCCTCGTATGCGTCTTCAGCTCTCGCCCTCTTGGTAGCTTCTTCATTCAGCTTTTTCTTCAGTTCCACGACCGTCTCGATCAGTTGTTCCTTTTCTCCTTCAGTCAGCATCAGCTTCTCTTCAGCATTAGTTAGACGTTCATCTCGATCCCGGATGTCGTCGTTCTTCTGTGTCATTGCAGTCTGTTGTTCAGCTATTATCTCCTGCAACTCCTCAACTGTGTCCTGAAGTTCCACGTTACGGTCGTAGACCTCATCATACATACGAGCAGCCATCGAGGTAAGTGGAGTCTCCTCTTCCTCGTCCTCGTTACCTTCATCTTCCTGTGGCAACTCCACGGGATCCTCCTCATCCGTCTCCACATCATCATCCTCATCTTCAACCACCGTGACCAACGGGGCTGACTCCCGTGGCAGTAGTTGTTCCCAAACTACCTGAATGTCGCGAGGCTCCTCTTCTATAGGCATTTGAGGTCCCTCCTCCCTAGCCTGACTAGATTCTCCGACATTAATCATCCTGACAAATTTTTTTTAAAGTTTTAGTTATTAATCATTCTACTCGACACTCGCGAGCACATAAGTTATAAACACATAAGCACATAAGTGTTTTATTACTTCTTCCTTGAAACTCGATAAGAGTTATCTCCACTATCTTTTCAAAGGTTACTTCCTAAGGCTTTTTCCCCCACCTAAGGTTCATAACCTAAAGTTTTGATACCAACCTGTGACACCCCCAAATCCCGGTACTTCATTACCTCAAGATTTGGTGTTCACGTAATCAAAACATTCATTTCTAACTACCCAATCATAATAGAATTGAATAATAAAAGAAAACCTGCCCATACAGGATTAAACTTAAATAAAAAAAATCTCCCAGGTTATCCAACCTTTAACAACAATCATTCAAATGCGGAAAATTAAATAACTTCATTACAATCTTTAAATCAAATTCTGAAAGTAAACTATCAAAACTATTACAAGTCTTTAGTATTTATTCATCTTTCCTTTTCCCTTACTGGTGCTAGGTACGTCACCCGTTTCAACTTTAGCTATAATAAATTTTACAGGCAAGAGTGAGCAAACAAGGCCCACTTAAAATAACAATAAGTAAATCTTTTTAAACTTTCACATCAATTGCCAATATTAGGCTCAATAGAACTGAACAATATATTCTATTAACTTTCTAAAAATTATAACATTCACTGAGGGTCTAATGACCACGGATCATGTCCACAGTTATAAGTAATCTTTCAACTTTAACTTTAACAGTCATAAGACTATAAGGACTCCACGTACTTAGGGGGATAAACCCTTCATACAATATATTGTGCACAACCATTTTAACGCTAAGCGTAAACCTCTATTAAAAGAGTTGTTCATCTCAGTATTTAGAATACAAGTTCGCACCAAAGTAAGTTTGGTTTGGATAAATTTTCAAGGTAATTTGGAGTTCAACGGACATCAACTAAGGATTGGTTGAATACAAGATAATAACACTATGTTATTGAATGATCATACTGAATAAACATTTCGTTCTAAGTTCATGCTTTAGGAATAATCTAATAGCATAACAATTGAATAACTTATCATACCTTGCTTTGAACAACGTTAAGCTAAGGTTACATCTTAGAATTTAATATCAAGCATGCACAACAAATAATAACTTGCACGATAAACTAAAGGTACTTGTATGCTAATATAACAAGTTTAGAGTTAAGAAAACTTGCACAATTATAAAAGTAGAGTTAGAGAACTTGCATAAGTGTAACATAATAGTGAAAAGTAACCTTGCTGAATAATAAAGTAGCAAAAGTTAGGGAACTTGCCTCGTGTGTAGGTTAAACAATTACTATTCACGTTCACCCCAAGTCCTACACATACCATATGCATTGACAATACACATTAGTTATACTAACATTACCTTTATGAGTTCCTTTATTACTCTTAGTATAGCTACTAACTAAGTTTAAGTTTAAACAACATCACATCTTTCATGAACATTACTTTTTAGCTTTATTACAACTACTTAAATGATCATGTCATTGCACCACATGTACATTAACAACTTGATACAACATCCTAATACATGTCCAACATGTTATCATTAAGTTATACTAATACCCAAAGGGTTGCACTTGCATTCGTGCATCCCAACGCCCTCCGATTGGCTCTAAATACACAACAGTCCTAAAGATGGCCATTTTGACTACTGTTACAGACCTCAAATTAAAAAACTTAAAGAATGAAAGTTGTAGGTCTACTCGTCCTCTTTTCAAATCATCTTGATTTACCTCAATCGGACTTCGTATGAAAAAGTTATGGCCATTTTACTACAGGAGGTCAAAACTGCCCAACTAGGACACTTTTCCGGCACCGGGGCGAGGAACAGTGGCGTTGGGGCGCGAGCTACGGCGCTGGGGCACAAGCTTCAGCGCTGGGGTGCGAGCTACAGCGCTGAGCGCGAGCTACTGGCCCATTTTTGGCGCTGGGGCGCGAACCTTGGCGCCAGGGCGCAAAATTTGACACTGGGGTGTGAATTTTGACGCTGGGGCGCCGTAACTCACAGAACCAACCCAGAAAGACAGAGCAAAGCTACTGTCTAATTTATTTTTAACGGTCAATGACATCCAACAACGTATATAACTTCATGAAAATTACACATAAAAGTTAACAATCAACTATATACTAATTATCAACCACTAATCAACACCATCATAACTAATTCTTTGAAAACACTCATTTTAAAACAAAAACTCCATTGATGAAATATCAATTTGCAGTGAATGTAATTTACACTGTTATTAACCAATTTTGATTCCTTTGAAATACAAGTATACCAATATATATCCCAATTAACATGTATAGTCCAATTTCTCAGTTAGCATACAATTATATATATATAACCTTTGATAGATTCTACACTCAAGTTCGTACTCACATGCTTCCACTGTGAAAAAAAATCAATTTCTTGGATACGTAATTTAGCATACAACACACATATATATGCTAACTATAACAATTATAACAATAAAAACATGTAACATCATAACCAATTCTAGAACATGTTCTACAGATAATTTTTTTTTGGTAAAAACCTTAACAAAGTGAATGACTTTCAAGAACACAGACTATCAAATTCACAGTAAGTATAAAGCGTGAAACATATATGATTACATACACATAATTTAAGGTTATAAGCACCTACCTTTTTGTTGATTTTAGAAAACCTTGTAAATCACTGAAGAAAATCTTGACAATCTCTGAGCTTTCCTCTCTCTGTCTCTCTCTCTCAACTATCTCAGACAAACTCCAAATTTTGATTAGGCTTAAGCCAAAATAGTATATACGTAATATTAACTAAAAACCAACGCTTACTTTTAAAACGTATAAAACTGACGCCACACTTATTACCCTAATAATATATATCGGTTACCATATATATATATATATATATATATATATATTATATTATTATTTACTTAATAAACTAAATTCAAAAGAAATCCAAAAGCCATAAGGCTTTGTTTGGCAAACCATTTAAAAATAAAGGGTTAATATACTTACACCTTGTTTGGCAAAACTAAATTAAAATTACTTTAATTTATTTTAATAACTCTTTATAACATAGTTATTTGTTACACTTTATTTAATAACAATTTATTAAATAAATTACTTAATCACATAATTCAATCCACATAACACATTAATTATTTAACAAATAAATAATTAACTAATCACATTAATTATTTAGCAAATAAATAATTAACTAAATAAACTCAATCAAATTGAACAATTACTTATTCAATAATAAACATATCCAATAAATATTTATATAAATTAATAAATATTTATAACTTACATTTAAAAAATATGGAATGTTTCAAGGTTTGTCCCTGAGGCGCTTTCCAGATGAAATATGTTAGAAGTGATTTGCACTGATATCTCATTTGACCTCCTCTACCAACATTAGGCAATTGCATTTGCTGTAATCGTGGTGTCCTCCTTCTCTTATAATACGATCAGATGTTTGAATGTGGGCACTCCACGATTTTGAGTTGGGTGGCTGATAGGTTACCAGTAGTACGTTTTGAGACGTTCCTACTGACTATGGATCTTCATTTGGTTCATCAGCCACAAAGTTTTGGGACTCTGTAGCTGGTACATTTCTTCATAGTATATCTTAGTATTGTTGTTCCTCAACAGATCACTGCTCCCCCATGGTTGATGCTGTCTTCTCAGATAAATGTGATTCCCTTTTCTTTGTGTTCATTAGAAGGCAACCTTGCATATCTCCTTCTGACTGGAATCACCATTATCACTTAAATCTCCTTGTATCGTAGGCATGGATATTTTTAGGACTGATCATTCTACAATCATTTGATAGCACTACGAACGCAGTCTTCTTTGACAGTCTTGTGCTTGATGAGTTTTGCTTCCATGATGAGTTCCTCTTGACTGATGGTAGATGATCCTCTGTTGTGAGCTTCCTTGAGGATTCTTCTCATATAGCATGCTTTGCTTGCTTTTGAGCACATAAGACCCTTTCCATCTTTGGTTGAATGACCTGCTTCCATATGCAGATTAGCAGCCATGTGAGCTCCATTCTGGTTAGGTCAGCGGGTCTTCAAGGACATACTTGGACATATATGAATTTTATCAGAATCATTTCTGAACAGTCCGTAGCCTTCTGCTGGTTGAGTCTTCTTAACTGAAGTCTTATTCTTCAGCATTCCTTAGTGTGGCTGGATAGACCAGGTACCTGCAGGTTAGATACATTTCTATTTTTGGTACCCACAATTAAATGGGTCCTGCTAAGTTAGTTTTCTAAACCCCTGTTCCTCATATATTTGAATAATCATCATATTAGATCACCAACAGTCATATTCATGCATGTAGCTAATTTTTGATAATATATTGTGAGATGCATGATGATAAGTGTGTGTAAGGTTTTCCATTTTAATAAAACACTCTTTCTCTTTGATGGTTTCATCATTTGCTCGGTTATGTTCACAATATTTAAGTGTTCACAGAGTGAGAATCAACTCTACGATTTATGTGTATCTTGTTGATTCATGGAGGTGATCAGTTTCTACAAATCAACAAAATACTCTTGTAGAACTGATCATACTCTGTGGGTTATCAAACACTTAGAACATAGGTTTGTACATACATACTAACCCATCAGCAAAGACTACTCCACATAAAAAATGATTTAACCTTTGATATGCTTATGACTTATTTCAGATTTCTTTCAAGATGTCATTTTCAACCTAACACTTGGATGGAGAGAAAGTTTGTAATCATTTGAGTTTCCAACTCAATGTACTTTCTCTCTTCACCTTTTTAGGTAGATTAAGATTTCTTGAAAGAGTACTATTATAATTCATAAGGAGGTGCAACATGATGTACACAATTATCTTATCGAGGAACCGTACCTTTTTACCGTCAGTTTCTTAACATTCATTTATCTTATATATACTGAAGTTAGGCATTGATGTGCATGATTTCTCATTTGCTCTTGACAGCTTGTTGCTCCTCTTGACCTTTAATCAATCAGCCGTGATCTTGAAGATGCAGGCTAAGAAGATCTCAGCATATTTAGTTCTTTGGCATCCTTGAGTTTACCAGGTTTACATTCAGCTGCTGGTTGGCCAGACACAGGTTTGAGAAGTTTTTCTTTCTTCTCCGGATAAACATTTCTTTGCATGTATGGCCTTTTTAATTTTTTAGGCTGGTGGATGTTTGACTCTTTTCTGTGGATGTCTCTTGAGCTTTCTAGCCTGGTCGTCAGACTACAAGATTGACTAAGAGCAAGGATTGGTCTTGTTGATCTGACAATCAAGAACGTGGACTAATCTGAGCAGCTTCAGGTGTATATACACATTTACCTACACACAGTATTGCCAACGTGTGAGCTCATCTGCATATAACAAGTTAATTACAACTAAACTAAATTTAGAACAATGTTTGTGCCTAGGATCAGACTTAAAACGATTAGCTTTTGAATACAGCATGAGAACTTACTTTGATACTAATTGTTAGTTCCCAGTAGGCACAATAGATCTAGAAGGGGGGGGAGGGTTGAATAAATCCTTTTTAATTTCAAATACTTTTCTGGTTTATTTTGTATTGCTAATAATTTAGCATATGACAAATATAAGAATCTTTTCAAGCTCAGCGGAATAAGTAAAAGATCCCCTTCATTGATATATTCATTAATCATGTATACATTATTCGTAGATTTAGTTCAATGGTAAGCAGTTAAAACATACATAGCAGTTATAGCAGTTAATGTACATAATGTAAATAACATAAAGTAAAAGATACAAGGGGTTTTAAGTGGTTTAGAGACTCAAGCTCCTAATCCACTCTTTTGCTTTCAACTAGCAGGATTTCCACTAAGGAAGGGCAGCACCCTGAATCACTAAGATTCCTTCAAGGCCAGCAGCCTTGGGACTTCAGTTCACTAAGAACTCATCAAGGCTAGCAGCCTTGGAACTTCTCTAGTTCCCTAGGAACTCTTCAAGTCCAGCAGGCTTGGAACTTCATTTAGTCCCTCAGGATAAGGACCCCTCAGGCCCTGGCTTCTTGTTGATGAGTTGTTTGTTTGTTTGTTAGAGTTGGTGCTGAGCTGCTAAGATGTCTTTATGCTCTCAACATCTTCTGTACTTAGCAGCTTGGCGTGATCATCCTTGAAGTGCAGTTGAGTATTGCATGATGCTCAGCTTCTTCAGTTACTTAACCACTTCTGATGATCCCTTGATGAACTGCCTTGAAGATCATTCCTCTTGTTACATGATGGCTACACATGATGGGTTTCTAAGATGACTGTAAGCTCTCCTGCTAGGTACTTAGAAACTTTCTCATGCTTGCCACCCTGATGCCGTTTGTGATCTCCTTTCTTAATCCTTGATGCCTTTTCATGATGGACTTGCTAAGATGACTGTGAGCTCTTCTCTATGGTACTTAGAGTCTTCCCATGATGGACATCAAGATGTCATTGATGCTCTTCTTTCTCTCGACAGTTCAGAACACTCGTCAAGTAGAAGAACTCTCACTTCTACATTGTAGAACTCTCATTTCTACTTCTTTCTTTGTATGTCTCTGAGTGTTCTTGGTGGATCATAGAGTTAGTCTTCAGACCTTCATTGGTCATTCACTATTTACGTTGGTTAGATCAGTCTACCATCTCTCTAAACTTGACAACTCCAGTAACTTTTGATCTTTTAAGCTCTAGCAGATATATATACTCCTTCCGAATCTTTCCGTTGGAAAGTAGCCGTTGAAAGCTCTTAGAAATGCTTCACAGATCTCTAGTTACTTGGTGCAGACTGCAGATGTGACATGACAACTTTTTCTGACTTTCTGATACTGTAGTCTACTATTTCACCTACCCCATCAGAGATGTCACTTTAATGTCTTGGGCAGGTCGAAGACTTTATTTCCTCCTTCTGATTTCTCGATCAGAGGTTGTCCTTTTGCATCAATGCTCTCAATAAGCTCTTGTCCAAATATCAACTTTTAGATTGAACCGTTGCCAATGCTTCAATCTTCAACTATTCGAACTCTACGATTCTGATGCATGTCTTCATGGACCTGATCGTAGTGTCTTGTTGACTGGTAGAGACAACATTACGATCTTGAAGAGTGTTGATTAGATCTTCTGTGTAGAACACCTCTTCCTTCTTTTGTTCAGTGCTTCAACACTTCTGTTTGCCTTGACAGCTCTCAGATATTGATGGCTTGACTCCTTTGTTATGGCCCCTTCTGAATAGCAAGACACTTCAGATTTGTGGCATGTCCAGGTTGCTTTCTCCTTGTGATCTTTCGTTCACTTATCGTCAATGGACTGACCCAATGCTTAATCACTTTAGCCTTATTCTTTAGAGGCTGACCAGTATCTCTGTGTATACTCCATCAGTTCTTTCTTGTTTGGCAAACACTACGATCTTGGTAGCTTCTAAGATCGTTGTCTTCTTTCTGCATGACAACTACTGCACTAGCTGACTTTCCTTAGTCAGTTACAGAAGTCTTCTTCTGATCTCCTTGTGGAAGACTTCATCTAGAATGGCTTCACAACTCAATCTTGATGCTGATTGGGTTGGTGCTTAGATCTTCTGTTAGCTTGCATGCCATTCGTTGAGTACTCTCTGGTTTCCTTCAGATGGGATGTATCTATGCAGTGCCAACCAGAGGCTTCATTCCTTTGGATATTCTGGGAGTGCTCATTTGTTAAGAATTGTATTTGCTCTACGATTCTGCCTTGGCATTGTGAGCACATCTGTTGAGGTCTTAGTTCTGCACTCTACGATTCAGCTTTGGCTGTGCAGACACTACGACTCCGAGATCAGATCTTGACACTCTACGATTTCTGCCTTGTGCTTGATGTCTTCATTTGATCTTGCTCAACTACGATCTCTGCCTCTGGTATGATTAGTAGACTCTACGACTCAGAGTGTAGTCTTCGTTTATGACTTGGCTTCGGCAAATGCTCGGTCGGCTCATAGGCAGGCTGTCTCTACGATTCTGAACATGACTTCCTCAACAGATTACGGCCCTGAAGTAGTTCTTCTCAACACACTACGATCCTTCCTCGTCTCTCCTGGCAGTCTACGAACTCCGAGATCTACTATCTTGTAGACTACGATTCTACCTCGATAGCTCTCGAGTTTTTCTTGACTCTCCGGGCAGACTACGATTTTTGGTGCAGTGCTCGACGATAAGACAAGCCTATCCATTACATCATAAGATCAACCTAACATGCTTGATCTTTCTATATTTATAGTCCTTGTACATCATTTCTTTTTAAAGACTTTACAAAGCTGTTTTGCTTATGTAGGATCAACCTAACACATTTGATTAATTCATTCTAAGTCCTTGTACATACGTTTCTATTATCTATCAAAGGACTTTACATCTTTTCTTGATGCAAGCATACTTGCATATTCATTCATATATATCATAATCAAATCATATGTAAATAGGAATAACATTCACATACTTATTCCCAACACGGTTGATTAACTAAAGCATTCACATTTGTCCTCATTTCTATTTAATTATGTGTTTCTCTCATTACTCATCACTAGTTTTCAATAATTCAATACTACTAGAGCTTCATGACTTTGGATATTTTTTTAATCTTTAATTTTTTCCCTTGAATAAATTACAAAATTCCTATAAAATGGTCTAATTGCCTTGTTTTCGGTATTAGGATTTTTTTTTCTAAAATAAGTAATGGGTGTTCACATTTACAGTATGTTTAGATGGAACATTGCCTAGTTATCATTTGCATTGCGGGTATGGATTAGGAGCAAATAGTTGGCTCATTTAATAGGAGGTTTGTGACTTTTATATTGTTATTTTTTTTGAAGTCCAGAACAAGAATAAATTTTTTCTTCATTCTTATTTTTTAGAATATATCTATTTTCCTCATCTTTTAGGTTTATATGCATTCAAATAATTTTTCTGTCCATGGTTGCACTTCAGATATATTTGTAGCTTTGGAAATAAGAAAGTTGAACTTTTTGATATGCGGGGAGTAGGTGCTACTGAACCTACAACCGAAGAAAATGTTCAAGTTCAAGTGGCTTCAAGTAATTAGATGTCTTCTACATATAACTGAACTATTGTATTGTAATAATGAACGTAAAAGTTATTAGTTTAGTAGTTTGGTATAATAATGATCATCATATTTTAAGGATGAATTATCCAACTATTATATTGTAATGTTGTAATGTGAATGATTTTAAATGATGTATATAATATTTTTTATGTTTTATTTTATATTGTTGCTATAAACAAAAGAAAAGGCAACATTTATATTGTTGCAAATCATAACAACTTTTGTTGCATAGAAAAAGCAAAAGACACCGTATAGTGCCATTGCTAATTGACAACTTTCGTTGCTCTCGAAAAACAATCAGCTTTGAATAGTATCGTTGCTAATTGATCATAATTATCCAAAACAAAACCAATGGCAACGGAAAAATTCGTTGCAAATTAATATACTACCGTTTTATTTTTTACATTTAGCAACAAACATCGTTACCAAAAAGTAAACAATTAGCAACGAAAATCAATTAAGGCAACAATGTCTATATTATTCAGTAACGGCAAACTTCGTTGGCAAATGTGTATCAAATGCAACAAATTTTATCAGCGTTGGAAAATAAAAAGATTCTTTTCATTGCCAATTAGGCGTATTTTGCAGCGAAAATAGTTTTTCAGTAACAATTTCTTAAAAAATTTGCTACAAAATATTTCGTTGCTAAATGATTTATGATTTTACACGAAAATAACATTTCGTTGCGACATATATTACTTTCTGCAACAGGAAAAAAAAATTCATTGCTAGACAATTAGCAATGCTCATTACGCAACAAAATGTCCAATGACTGAAAAATCATTGCAAATAGCATTTGGCAACGAAATTTTGCACATTTAGCAACGAAAACTGTTTGTTGCAAAATCACCATTTTTTGTAGTGAAAACATCCTCAAGTTCTCACGTAGCTTCTTCAGCGTTGTGGTTCCTCCAAATTACCTTAACAAAAGGTATTATTTTGCTTCTGAGAACCTGCTCTTTCCTATCAACTATTTGAACTGGAATTTCTTCATAAGATAAGTCTTTTTCAACTGTAACGGTTCATATTCTATAACATGTTTATAATCGGGCTTATATGGTCTTAATACCGAAACATGGAAATTGTTATGAATATGTTCTATTTTCGGAGGTAGAGCTACCTCATACGCCACTTCACCAACTCGTCGTAGCACTTCAAAAGGTCCTATAAACCTAGGGCTTAGTTTTCCCTTTTTACTAAACTGGATTTTCCCTTTCTAGGGAGGCATTTTCAAGAAAACAAAACTACCGACATCAAATTCCCAATTTTGTCGGTGTTGATCGACATACTTCTTCTTCCTATCTTGTGTAACTATTAATCTTGCCCGAATCACCTTCATGATCTCAACAGTTTGTCAAGCAAAACCCCGCCAGGCCGGGGGTACTTGAGCAAGAACAGGAGGAGCCCTCGCCGGAGCGGGCTTATGAAGAGGAAAAACCCCCGCCAGGGCGGGGGTACGGGCAAGGAGTAAGAATTCTGTTTTCATTAGAGTTATTTGGCAACGTCTAGGAAGGAGGTTGGCATGGCTTGGGACTCCGATTGGCGTCAGTTTGTGGACTAAATACGTGTCTTGTACTGAAGATTAACATAGACAATAGGGGAGATACCAACATTCAATCAATTAACAATCTAGTGCCCTAATTTGAGTAAACTGCATTAGAGGAAGGATTGAAGGTCAGAGTCATGAAAATTGCAAGTTGGAGAGAAGAAGAAGGGTGATTTTGTATTCATTCTACTTCGTTAATTCAATTATTGTAATTTGGATGATGGATTCTTTTATGGTTTCAGTGTTTATTTCATTTGTGATGAACTAATTTACTTATTAGGCTTATGATGGATCTTTATGGTTAAACGATGATTATGTAGCCTTAATTTTAGTTTGATAATCTATCCATTCAGTTTATCTATTTTGATTTGTGTTTAAATTTATGAATTGCTTGATCACCAATTCTGTGTGGATTTGTATGGACTCGAGAGATGATATATGAATCTAGATTTAGTCACTTTAGCATGTGTTCTTGAATTATGTGATTGAATAGAATCTTGATTTATGTTAGAATAGAGATATGCTTAACATCACATGTAATCGGGTAGAGAACTTGAACTTAAACCTTATTTGATTGTAATTCACATAGAGATATAGTGAATTAGTTGATTAGGATGTTTGGCTTAATTCTTTCTAATTTGTGGATTTAAGTTAATATGGTATTAGTGCATTGAGAAATGGCTAATTCTACTTAAGTATTTTTGATTTATAAACTGGGATAGTGAATTGAACTGAAATAAGGTGTAATAACCAGAGTGAGACTTAAAGTGAAGTTTTAAGCCTAATTCTCCATTATTTGCTTGAAATTATAGGTTTTTAGTTGTGTTGATTGTTTAGTATTTTTATATTTTTAGTTTTTAATAGTTATAATCATTGATTTGGATAGTTTAATAAAATTTGGATTAATATAAAGCTGATAATTGCTAGATTAATTTCATACTACTCTCTGTGGGAACGATACTCAACTTATCATTATATTACTTATTGACCACGTGCACTTGCGTGTGAGCGTAATTAGATTTTGACCAACACCACTCTACAATTCTTGTATATAAATCTAATATGAATCACTTCCCTATTCGCAATCTCTATGCTTAAAGAAAAATCTAGTTCTTCCTGAGGTAAATCTAAATTCCTAGCAAAATCATCGGATATAAATGAATAAGTAGCACCTGAGTCAAATAACATATAAGCATTAATACCATTGATCGGAATGATACCTGACACCACATCCTTTGACTGCACAACATCATGAACGATCATATTGAAAGTTCTGGAAGTAGGTCGGCTTGATTGCACTGGCCCAGTGTTATTCAACGTACCACTGTTCTTGCTTCCGTTGCCTCCACTTGCACCTCCCGCTGTCTTTTTAGGGCAATCACGAGCTATATGATCCTTTAACCCGTAAGTGAAACTGACTCCTCCCTTCTTCGGGCTAAAACAATTTGTCGTAATGTGACCCTCCTGGCCACAATTGAAACACACTCGCTTACCCTTCAGACACACACCAGTGTGGTTCTTCTTGCAAGTAGTACAAGCTTCAAACTTATTATTTTGCTGACTTCCTTGCTGTCCTCCCATATTTGGATTCTCATTCCATTTCCTCTTATGGTTATTCCCTCCACTATTGCTTCCTTCAGCCGTGTTTTCAATCTCATTTTTTCTCTTCTTCTGTTCTTGATTATACTTAGTTAAGGCATTGCATCCACCTTCTGCGATAATTGCCTTTTCCAATACTGCTACAAACGTGTTTAACTGGAACATTGAAACCTTGCTATATAGCCAGGGCTTCAACCCTTGTTCAAACCTTCTCGCCATACGCTCATCAGCATTAACTTGGTACGGAGTAAACCTTGCCAGCTCATTAAACTTTGCAGCATACTCTGGCACATACATGGTTCTTTTCTTTAGTTCCAAAAATTGAACTTCCATCTGGTTCCAGGAACTCGTCGGAAAGTACATCTCAAAAAACATTTCTTTAAACCTATCCCACTCTAATATTCCCTATTCCCCATGAACCTTATTCGCCTGCCACCAATAACTAGCTTTAAACTTCAACATAAATGTTGCGAATGCGGTTTTCTGATCCTCATTAACTCTGGCAACGTCAAAAACTTTCTCCATTTCCATGATCCAAGTTTGGGCTTTAACTAGATTCATAGACCCTTGAAACTCTGGCAGTCCAACCGTTTTGAAGTCCTTAAAAGTCATAACTTGAGCTTGCGGCTGATTCGTAAGTGCTCCTGTTAACAAGGTCACCAACTGCTGAACTGGGTTAGCGTTGGCCTCGTTATTATTGTTGTTTGTAGACCGCTCAACGGGTGGTTGTTGGTGTGGTTGTCTTCTTTTAGGAGGCATTTTCTATTTAAGATATACGCTTATTAAATCATTACTCAATTCCTTGAATATAACTTAAACATTCTAAGATTAAAGCTTAACACATAATATTTTAATAAACTTTGATATTTTATTCATTCATAACTTTTTGAAACATAATAAGGATATCGTCTCTGCTATCTATATCAACTTTCCTGAACTTGAAAAGTTTCAGGATAACATACTCATCTTACCCCTTTAATTTTCTCAAAATAAGGGATTTACAATTTATTTAACACATATTTAATCACACAACTTATTACTCTTCCTATCTTGGCATATTAAGACGTCGAGAGGCTTCTCTACGCTCTTCTTCCATAATACAATATATCGTCCTACAATCCATCATGTACCATGGCAAGTCTTCAAATTGAGCTGGGTAATAAAAGACTCAGTCTTGGGCCATATTAATCGCAAAATGAAAAGCATAATCCATTTCATTCATCTTAGCCTTCTTCGTCTGAACCTTAGCTTCAGTACGATCTGCATGCTGAGTAGCCTTCATCCAAGCGTCTTCTGCTCTCGCACACTTAGCTGACTCCTCATTCAAGTAATCTTTTAGTTTTTCAACTTCAGTCTTCATCTTTTCATTTTCAACCAATAGCTCTTCATGATGACCCTCTGTGTGAACTAGGTTCCATTCTGTGTACCCAAGTCGTGAGTCGAGTTCCTGAATCTCCACATCCTTCTGCTCTATAGTAGTCTGACGCATGTCAGTCAGCTCTTTCAGTTTCTCAATCTTATCCTGTAATTCTATATTACGGTTATACATTTCATCATACATCTTAGCTGATATGGAGTTTGGTGGAAACTCCACAGGATCCTCTTCCTCATCCTCCACCTCTACCTCCTCAGAGTCCTCCTCCTAAGGATCAGACACAGGCTCATTCTCCTGTCCTTCCTTAGTGACCAACAGATAAGGCTCCCTCTGGATCAACTGCTCCAAAACAACATGGACATCTCGGGGCTCCTCATCTCTAGGTACCTGAGGTATCTCTTCCCTAGCTTGACTGGATCCTTCAACGTTAGACATCCTGACAACAAAATACTTTGAAGTTTTATTTATTACGTGACGCTCTTCGATACTCGCGAGCACATAAGTTATTAATGTGACGCCCCTAAAATAGGTATACATCACCCATTTTGAGTTGCCAAATTCATGGTACATAAATCAAATACAAACTTCTTTTATACATCTGTCGTGTAAAATACGACAAAATATAGTTGAGAATTTTAACACGAATATTATCTTCTAGACAATATCCACACTCAATACATTCCTCATTACAATTATTATCACACTATTTCATAGAATAGTGAGGACTACCATAACCACTTATCCTGGACCATCACTCTATTCTCCGACTCGTCCCAGCTACGTTCTCATTTCCTGAAGAGAATAATGAAAGCAAAAGGGTGAGCTCAACTAGCCCAGTAAGAAATATTATGACTAAGATAATGCAGAATAAATTATCATTAGCCTTCAACAGTGTTAAAATGATAAAATATAATAAACATCAAGTTTAACTGCAGCGGAACAAGCAATCCATTAGAAGAGTCAAGTAGAGCATGATATCTACAATCTTCTATGATTTAAAAAGTTTTTTATCCACTTTATCGCTGAGACTCAGCTTAATAAATAAACCACATCATCGAATCATCCCTACACTACAGGCCAATGATATTCATGTAATCATCAATGCTCATGATTATACCGAATAATTCCTGGTCATAATCATACCAACAACTGTCCATCAATGCACTACGGGCCAATGAGAACTTTTACCACATCATTTGTAACATTACGGGCCATGATTATACCGAATGATCCCTGGTCATAATCATACCAATCAACAGTCCATCTATGCACGCAAGCCAAAGATAACTTTCATCACAATATAAGTATAAGGATGATGACAATGATATAAGCATTAATCAAACAAAATCAAGGATAAATATTCAAGACTTTAAATTTATCCAGAGTTTAAAAATATCCAAATTGTCAACATGATACTGCTTTGTGGAGTAAAATTCAAGAAAAATATTTATGTATCAAAAATAATTTAGACAGAAAAGAAATATATTTTTCAGGTGAATAATATCCCGTGAATAGTACTTCGGGAATAGTACCTCATGAATAGTATCCCGGCATGAAAAGTACCCCAAGTACCCGAGTGAATAGTAACTGGGTAAATAGTAACCCGTTAATAGTAACTCGTGAATAGTACTCCGGCACGAAAAGTGTCCCGAATATCCGAGTGAATAATATTTGAGTGAATAGTAATCGGGTGAATAGTACCTCGTGAATAGTAACTCGTGAATAGTATTCTGGCATGAAAAGATCAATAATTATCAAGAAAGCTCAGAATAATATTTTCATGAAAAGATACTGGATGAAGCGTAAATATCAAGGATATTCTACTAATTTCACGGAGTATAGAAGCAATACTTCAACAAAATAAGTGTAGAAGTAGGAATATGAAACGAAATAATATTACTTACATACTACAGAGTATGGAAGAAAATATTATTTTATACGAATATTGAACGAAGATAATATCCATACGAATACGAAAAATAATATCTCTTCTGAATATGAAATAAATAATACCCCTTACGTCAGAAGAAGACTTGATACTGGAATAGTGAAGTAGCAAACTTCTCTTCTTCTTTTTCTCTATAGCCTCTCCCCCTATAATTGCTCTTGTGAGTCTTAGTGAATTAGTGAGAATGAAAGAAGAATGAACTTCTATTTATAGGGAAATATAGTTTCGATAATTACACGTTTTGGGGCTCGAAATATTACAGTATAATACCTTCATCTTTTTCTTCATTTTTAATTTAGTCCTGCAAGTATTATCAAACTTACACCACCTCCCCTAATAGTACATCATGTGAATTAATAGTACATTCATGTGAATCAATAGTTCTATACATGTGAAAAAATAGTTACAGCATAGTACCTTTATCTATACCTCTATTTTTAATTTAGTCATGCAAGTATTATCAATTTTGCACCACCTCCCCTAATAGTACATGCATGTGAATCAATAGTACACACATGTGAACAAATAGTTATAAGCATGTGAATTAATATCAATTAATTACTCATTTATCCGATTAATTACACGATTGGTCAATATAACCTTATCGAAATAAATGTCGATTTCCACTAACACTAATAATCCCAACACAATACAAATATCAAATTCATCTTTAACCAATGATTGTGCCGTCGTACGAATATTCCCTGTTAAAACGAATATTCTCCGACCAATCGAATATTTTATAACAACTTGCTTACTTTGCAAATTTTATAAATTTTACCCACAACTATGACATTATATCAAACCCACACCATAATATTCAAAAAAAATATTTTGAGAAATTAAATCTTTATTCATAAAATTTGGTGTCTTACAATTAACACATAGCACATAAAGTCTTTTATTGTTTATCTTTAATGAATTCTGTTAATTCATTCCTTAGAACTCGATAAGAGTTTATCACCACTATATTTTTTGTCTCTTTAAAGGTTACTTCCTAAGGTTTCCCCCACCTAAGGTTCATAACCTAAAGCTTTGATACCAACCTGTGACACCCCCAAATCCGGGTACTTTATTCCCACAGAATCTGGTGTTCACTATCCAAAACAATTACATCTAACTACCCATAATCAAGGATAAAGACACAACTCAAATAATTCAAACAATAATCCTCCCCATTAAAGGGTTACATCAACTTAAAACAACCCCAGGTAAACTAACCTTAAATTATTACATAAGTCTGTGGAATACATCACATAATTAAATAGTCTTATAACATTGATTCAGTTAAGTAAATTCAAATAAGTCTTCATCACTTGGATATTTTTCCCTTGCCTTTACTAGAAGACGACTCATCAACTTTCTCAACTTTAGCTGCAGTGTTAAATGCAAGAGTAAGCAAACAATTGGTCACTAATATAATAATGACAATAATAATAACATAAGAGTAAGCAGTAAATACTGAATAGTGAAGAACTCGTTCTTTGAATCAAGATTAGTAAACAAGTTCGAGGTTTATATCTGAGGGTCTTAACACCATGAACTATGTCCCAAGGTTATTAAGTATTTATACCTCAACCTTTAATAGTCATTAGACTATACATACCTTTTCTTTCGTACTTAGAGGGATCAACCCTTCATACCATGTATTGTGCACAAACATCTAAACGTTAACGCATACATAATCCCCTATATTAGGGTTGTTCATCTTAGTTTGACTTTAGGATTTCCTCACTAAAGAAAGTTTAGTTTGGAATAGCTTAACAGTGGTTCTAGAATTTTAGAACACTCATCAATTATAGATTAATCCAATCAATAAAGGTTTATTAGTTATTCGGAGGTTCAACACGATAATATAAGATTGAACAACGATACTTAAGTCAAAGATTGAATGTCAACAATATACAATTGAGTAAACATTATATATACAAATTATTACATCCAAAAGAGTTAGAGAATCTCATTTGGAACAATGAATTTGAACAATTTATGCTTTGAATGGCAAGAAGCAAAATTTAGGATCTTGCTCAATAAAAGATTAAAGTTTTAGGAAACTTGCATAATGATATCAAATTAGTATTATGAAACTTGCTCAATGTAAAAGAATTAGGATACAAGAACTTGCATAATAAAAAATTAGAGTTAGAGAACTTGCCTCGTGCGTAAGTTACACAAGTATAACAAACGTTTGCCAAATACCCTACACATATCATTGAAATCGTAATACCGATTAGTTAAACTAACATTAAGTGTGATGCCCCCAAATTTGAGATTTCCTAACCTCAGATTCGACGCTCACAATCCATCATACAAACAACATCTAACTACTCATTTATTTATGAATTTCATCATTCATATCATTACTTAATATCTTTATAACATTATCCCAGGTTGTCTAACCTTAACATAACATACATACCTTCAGTTATACAAAAAGATTTACATACAATAACATAATAATTAAAGTTATAATAACTACTCTTGTATTTTGCCCTTGCCTTTGTCTTTCTCTGTTCCTCTCGCTACCTCGTCCTTAGCTAAAATGTTACATTAAAATAAGGGTGAGCAACAAGTTTGCTCCACAAGTTAAAGCATACAATAAAAGCTATGAGTCAAGAGTATAAGAGTCTAGATTCGATTGGACTTTAACAATATTCAAAGGACTTCAAAGTAGATGAATAAATCAATTATCAATATCAAGATTTTATTAAGATACATGTTGAATAATAATTCATTGATGAAAGAGTAAAACTCTTTTGAAGTTTCAATAATCTTCAATTGATTATCAATAGATAATATTACTGCAATAAAAAATTGGGATATTCTCAGATTTTATGTTGAGTGATCCCAATTGGATCATGAACTAATGCAAGGATTTATCAGTTATTTAATACTGAATTACCTCAAGAGAATCATTTAACCATAAAGATTAAATCATACTCCTCTGCACGTACATGAAGTGATCAGCTCCATTGTACCCTATATTATGCATAATACTTAATAATAGCTCATGGGTTATTTTACGACAATAAAGCTTGTTCATCTCAGTCTTACATCATGAGTTCGCACCATAACAATATGGTTTGGATAAATTTTAAATAAATGCAAAAGATTTCATCATATAATATCCATATTGATCTATCCGAAATGATTGGCATTGATCTTTTAATAAAAACTTAGTCTAAATATTAGACCGTATCATATTTCAACAAATATTAGTCTTGCCAAAATAATTAGCTGAGACCTAGCTCATAAACTATTTAATAATGGACAAGAATCAATTGCACTATGTGCAGATAACAATAATCATTATAGATGTGAATAACTAACAATAGTTATTCACCAATAATGCTTTTGAAATTTAAAACTCAATTTGAGTTAATGAACTTGCAGTAATTGCCTATGATCAATAATAATCTTGAATGTGGTATAATCAGCAATAATTATCCACTTAGTATACTGTTAAAATAATAACTCTAGTTTGAGTTAAGAAAATTTGCAATAAATGCAAATATTCAATAATTATAGATGTGGAATAATCATCAATAATTATCCACTAACATGTTTGAAAAATAATAACTCAAGTTTGAGTTAGGGAACTTGCCTGATTTGTTGACTACTGCTACACAATTTAAGTTAACTTTTTTTGTAAGACCTATCATTAATAAGATCGATCTATCAATTAGCATCACATATCTCACTTATTATACCATTATTCCATAATAATTTATCTAACATGTAATCATATAATCAAATATTTTACATCTTTAGTAATATTATTATCCTTTGATAGTATTTCAATCACTAGACCATATACATTAAGATTTAACACTTACTCTTTCATTTTATAAGTTCTTTTTTAACATTTAATTAGGCAAATACTAATCCAACAAACCAAATTGTAATCCAGCAAACTAGATTCCAATTCAGCAAACTGAATTATCTAAACATATTAATCCAGCATCCTGGATTGCAATCCAGCAAAATAAATTACAATCCAGCAAACTTGATTCCCAATCCAGTAACTTGATTCCCAATCCAGCAACTAGATTGCCAATCTAGCAGACTAGATTCCAAATCCAACAACTAGATTGCCAATCCAGTAGACTGAATTCTAAATCTAGCAACCAGAGTGCAATCCAGCAAAATGGATTCAACTGATTTTCAATCAAACAAGTTGGATTCATCAATTCCTTTCACGAAAATACCAAATAAACTTATTATTTTTCTATTCTTTGGTGAAACATAATTACATATATTTTGTAAGACCCCAACTTATTAATGAATAAAATTAAATTTTCTCTAAATATTATTGTGAATAATAAGGGGTTAATTTGATATAATACTTTGGTTATGAGTGAAATGTGCAAATTTTACAAAATAAACAAGTGGTTATAAAATATTCATTTGGTCGTGGAATATTCTTGCTGTCGGGGAATATTCGTACGACGGCGCAGTCTTGTGTGGGCCCCATAACGGAAAGCGATTGGATGAAGAAAACGACAAGTATAAGTTGTTTATAAATAACGGCGTAGTTGTTACCGTTAATACTGTTAGAATACCCGGTGGTTAAAATACAGTAGCACATGGTATTGCACCAATTATTGATTCTTACGTAAGAAGGCACTACTCAATAATTGTTACAGTAGTTACTGTTCAATATTTTACTTTATTGATTTAATAATTGTTGCGTTGATATTTTATATTATTGTTGTTTCAATAATTGTTGCTGCACAGTATTTTTCATTATCTGATCAATAATTCATTTGAATAATATTATTAGATAACATTATTGGCAATGTCTAGAAAGTTCTGTCTAAGGAGAGGTTTGGTCATCTAATTGCGCGCCAGTAAGGAGAAATCCTTATTGAAAACCCCCCTCTTTCCTGAGAACGGTCTGGTTGTCATAAATATGATTCTGTAATATTATTTGTGAATAATTAATTATTGATTCATATGATAAGGAAATATTTATTTTATGTGGATATAAATGAGGGATATATTTTTGTGGTTAAAAATGAAGGAGTTAATGTTGAGATTTTTATCAGTATTTTTGTCGGAATGGAGGTACTAAAAATCAGGGTTTTTGAGATATTTTACGAGGGTTATAATTTTTAATCCGACCGTTGGATCGTGGTAATTTTTGGATATGTTATACATATATAAGTTGAGTATATGTCCACAAATTTTGAACCGTTAAAAATGAACGTATGATTTATTATGAATTTTACGAGATGACTGGTTTAGAAATTGTTGAATTTTCGGAGTTTATCATTTTGATGAAAATCTAGAATTAGTGGGCCCCACTCTTGGTTGGTGAAGAAATGTGCTTAGATTTTTATTCAAATGTGATGGGTGGGAATAGTAGCAGGTAAAGCCATCAGGTTGCAGGTTAAGTCTGCTTCGGCGTGCTAACATTTTCGTATAAATAGAGGGCTAAGTTAGAATTGAAAATCACACCAGAAACAAGTTTTCTCTCTTTCTCTCTTTAGATTATTGAGTGTATTTTGTGAGTATTTAGATACTTTGAGAGTTTCTATTCATCAGAGCAAGTTTCTTTCAGCCTTATACCGGTATTCCGACCAGAAGTACTGATATCTTGAGGTAAGGGATATTATTTTCTTCTTAATGATATTATTTTCTTCAATATCATTATGCTAAAATATTGATATGGGTTTTTGTCAAATTTAGAACTTTTTGTGTCGGGATTACTATTCACGTATACGGTACTATTCACGAATACGGTACTATTCACCGAAAAATAAAATTTTTCCTTTTTGTCCAAGATATCTATTATGGTTACTATCTTTGATTGTATCCATGTTTTGATCTTTATTTTTGAATTCTGCTTCACAATTAATTATTATGAAGTATTATTGATCTTGGATAAACTGTTATACGAATCCCTAATATTTGTCCTTCTGTCTCACTGGATTCGTTTCCTTTAAAATATTTTTTATCATCCTTAGTCCTAAATGATGATACTACTGAATATCTTTGGCCTGTAGTGCAAAGATGAAAGATTAACTGATAAATATCTTTGGCCCGTAGTGCAAAGATGAACAGGTGTTGAGATGAACATGACCGACTGGTGATACAAATGAATATCTTTGGCCTGTAGTGCAAAGATGAATATTTGGTTAAAGATGATTATTAATCGATGTTACAGGGATAAAATATTGATGATGAACTTTTAAATCTTAGAAGATAGTAGAATTCTTTCTCTACTTGACTCTTCTAATGGTTTGATGTTTTCGCTGCAGTTGTTGATCTAAAACTTGTTGTCGATTATATTCTATCAGATTTTTCCCTGTTGAAGACTAACGATAATTTGTTGTATATTATCTTAGTCATAATATTCTTTACTGGGCTAGTTGAGCTCACCCTTTTCCTTTTTGTTGCATTTTTCTTCTTAGGAGGTGAGAACATAGTAGGATCTAGTCGGGGTATGGAGTGATGGTTCTAGAAAGATATTTTAGCAGTCCTCACTATTTCTATAAAATAGTGTTTGAATAATTGTAATGAGGATTTATTTGAGTGTGGATATTGTCCAGAAGACAATATTTGTATTTAAACTCACAGTATGTGTTGTCGTATTTTGCACGATAATTGTATTATTAAAGTTGTAGTTTGCTTTCTGTACCATGTATTTGGCGACTCAGAATGGGTGTTGTATACCTATTTTGGGGGCGTCACAGTTGGTATCAGAGCTTAGGGATATGATCCCTGGCTGAGATGTGAGACAAGAACTAGGAGGGGAGAGACGGTGAATTCCTTCGCTAGTATGACCTGACTAAGTTTATTTGGTGTTTGTTTGGTCGGTCAGAGTATAGGGATAATATATGACATGACTATTAACCCTTGTTTTATGGCAGTATTTAAGAATGGCAGCCGAGAACGTTAATAATGGAGTAAATCAGACCGTGGAGACACCTTTTATCACCACCCAGGGGAACGTGCAACAGGAAGGCAATATTCCTCCTGTAAACAACGTTACCGAGCAAACGATGAATGATGGAATGTTTAGAAGCTTTTTGCAGTTCATGCAAAATCAGACGAGGGAGACTCGTGTGCAGAATACGGGTGGAAATGATAACAACGCGCGGTTTGTCACAGCTAAGCAGTTCAAAGAATTGGGACCACCAGAATTTAAGGGAAAATCGGATCCGATCATGGCGGAAATGTGGGTCAAGCAAATTACCAAGATATTCGATGTCTTGGGATGCACGGAGGAACAGAAGGTTTCATTCGCCACTTTCATGTTCCGCGGTGAGGCAGACTACTGGTGGGAGTCTGTGAAGCGTACCCAGCCTGACGCACTCAACATGTCCTGAGAAACATTTCAAAAACTGTTCAATGACAAGTACTTTCCTGAAAGTATTCGTCATATGAAGGAGGTAGAGTTTACCAGACTGGAACAAAACAACATGACGGTGTCCCAGTACGAGGCGAAGTTTGCAGAGTTATCCAGGTTTGGACCTCATTTGGTCGAAAATGAGGAACGAATGACAAGGATGTTTCTGAGAGGTCTAAAACCCAAGATTCGGCAATATCTTATCTCTCATAATTTTTTTTTATATTCAGATGTTGGAAACAGGGCTCAATTATTAGAGCGAGATAATGAGTATGTGTAATCGAGGGACCACAACCAGGGTCATAGCGGTGGCGGCAGTCATCGAAGCAATGAAAACCAGCAGGGAGGAAAACATTCGGACAAAAGTGTTAACCACTCTGGTGGTAATCATGGTCGTGATAATAGAAGGAGCGAGTCGGGAGGAGATTTCAAGAAGAGAAGGTACAACAATAATAACGTGAAGACATCAGCACAAACATCAACTGTTTCTAGGGGAGGAGAACGACCACCGGTCGTATGTTACAAATGTGGGAAAGAGGGACATATCAGCCCAAACTGCCCACAACAATCCAAGGTATGTTATAACTGTGGAAAGGAGGGTCATATAGCTCGAGAGTGTTCTGTAGCAAAACCAAGTTCAGCGGGGATAGTGACTTCAAAAGTTGTCTCGGATAAGTCGAAATCAGCGATTCCTGGAAGGGCGTTTGTCGTGACTGGCCAAAACGCGAGAAACTCGAACGAGGTGATCACGGGTAAGCTAATCTTGAATTCTTGCAAAGTTTATAGTTTACTAGATACCGGTTCTACCCATTCTTTTATCTCTCCTGCTTGTGCTCAACGTTTAAACTTGACTCCGGAGAAATTGGACTTTAACTTATCTGTTGAAACTCCATTGGGTGAAATCTTCGTTACATCTACAGTTTATAAATCTTGCATGATCCAAGTTGGCACTATCACATTACCTGTTGATCTTATCTCTTTAAAGATACTTGCTTTTGATGTGATTTTAGGAATTGATTGGTTAACCACTCATCATGTTAAAATTGATTATTTTCGTAAGGTTGTTAGTTTTCATATTCCTAACCAACCTGTCATACAAATTTAAACTACTAAACCACTAAAATCAGTCACTGTCATATCAAGCCACAAAGCTATTCATTTATTGAAAAATGGATGTCAAGCTTTCTTAGCCCATGTTATGGATTTGAACAAAGACAAGTCAGATTTGAATAATATTTCTATTGTTAGAGAATTTCCCGATGCATTTCCTGAAGAACTTCCTGGTCTACCCCCAGAACGTGAAGTTGAATTCTTTATTGACCTTGAACCCGGTACAAAGCCCATTTCTAAAACTCCATATCGAATGGCTCCTATTGAACTTCAGGAGTTAAAAGTCCAACTACAGGAGTTGTTGGACATCAATTTTATTCGTCCTAGTACGTCTCCTTGGGGTGCTCCTATTTTATTCGTAAAGAAGAAAGACGGGAGTATGCGATTTTGTATCGACTATCGAGAATTGAATCATGTCATTATCAAGAATAGGTATCCGCTACCTCGCATTGATGACCTGTTTGACCAGTTGCAAGGAGCACAATTCTTTTTAAAGATCGATCTTCGTTCTGGATATCATCAGCTGAAGATTAAAACTGAGGATATTTCAAAGACTGCCTTCAGAACTTGGTACGGGCTTTATGAATTCTTAGTCATGTCTTTTGTATTGACTAATGCTCCTGCTGCCTTCATGGATATGATGAACCGTGTATTCAAAGAATATTTAGATCAGTTCGTTGTTGTCTTTATTGATGACATCCTCATCTATTCCAAAAGCCGTGAAGATCATGAGCGCCATTTGAAGCTGGTACTGCAAAGGCTTTGTGAAAATAAGCTATATGCCAAATTGAAAAAATGCGAGTTCTGGCTTGAGGAAGTAGTATTCCTTGGGCACGTGGTGTCAAAACATGGAGTATCTGTTGACCCGGCGAAGATTGAAGCAATACAAAGTTGGGAGCAACCGAAGTCGGTAATCGAAGTACGTAGCTTTTTGGGCTTAGCTGGTTATTATCGGAGATTTGTGGAAGGATTTTCTCGAATCGCTACTCCGTTAACTCAGCTGACTCAGAAAGATACAAAATTCGTATGGAGTGAGGAATGTGAGAAGAGTTTTCAAGAACTCAAGAGGAGACTCATTTCGGCACCTGTTCTGACAATACCATCTGGTTTGGATGGATTTGTTATCTACAGCGATGCTTCAGGCAAAGGGTTAGGATGTGTTCTCATGCAACATGGGAAAGTCATAGCCTATGCCTCGCGACAACTCAAAGAATATGAGAGAAATTATCTTACTCATGATTTGGAGTTGGCAGCAGTCATTTTCGCGTTGAAGATCTGGAGACACTACCTGTATGGGGAGAAAGTGGAGATCTATACAGATCATAAAAGCCTCAAATATTTCTTCACCCAAAAGGAACTTAACATGCGGCTGCGACGTTGGCTCGAGCTGTTGAAAGATTACGTTCATACCATCCAATATCATCCTGAAAAAGCAAACGTAGTAGCTGACGCATTGAGTAGAAGATCATATGCGGGTACGAGTACAATGTTGTTAACACAAAGGCCCATTTTGTATGACTTGCAAAGGATGGAGATAGAGATGAAGGCTCCAAGTACCAACATGATAATATCAAATATACGAGTAGAACCGACTTTAATCGATAAAGTTAAAGCTGCTCAAGCTACGGACATAGAGCTGATGCGTATGAAGAAGAATAATGATGGAGGCACACAACACACCGTTTGCAATCCATCCTGGGAGTACCAAAATGTATCACGATCTTCGACATACATTTTGGTGGAGCAATATGAAAATAGAGATCGCGGAGTTTATCTCGAGATGTTTAACTTGTCAACGTGTAAAAGCGGAGCATCAAGTACCAAAGGGTCCATTGCAACCACTTGAGATTCCGAAATGGAAGTGGGAACACATTACTATGGATTTTGTTACAGGTCTTCCCAAGGTTTCTCAAGGCATAGATGCGATTTGGGTTATTGTTGATAGATTAACCAAGTCCGCTCATTTCTTGCCGATACGTGAGACTTATTCCCTTGAACGTCTTGCTAGTATGTACGTGAACGAGATTGTGAGATTGCATGGCATGCCAGTATCCATAGTTTCGGATCGTGACCCAAGATTCACTTCACGATTTTGGGTTAGCTTGCAGAAAGCTATGGGCACAGATTTACGATTCAGTTCGGCATACCATCCTCAAACGGACGGACAATCAGAGAGGACTATTCAAACTCTTGAAGATCTATTAAGACTTTGTGTCCTAGATCTCAAAGGGAGTTGGGATAAGTACCTACCATTGGTGGAATTCTCCTACAACAACAGTTATCAGGCGAGCATAGGTGTGGCTCCATTCGAGGCGTTGTATGGAAGAAAATGTCGTTCTCCAGTATGCTGGGACGAGGTGGGTGAAGCAACATTGTTGGGACCAGAGTTGGTACGCATTACTACAGAGAAGATCCAAACGATTCGACAACGTATACAAACGGCACAGGATCGACAATAGAGTTATGCGGATCTTCATCGGAAGGACGTGGAATTTAATATTGGGGATCATGTATTGTTACGTGTTGCACCATGGAAGGGAGTTACAAGATTTGGAAAGAGAGGAAAGCTCAATCCAAGATTTGTTGGTCCATTTGAGATTCTTGAGCGAATAGAAAATGTGGCATATAGACTCGCATTACCTCCAAGCATGTCTCGTGTTCATAATGTTTTTCACATATCTATACTTCGTAAATATGTTAAAGACCTGAACCACATTATTGAGTTAGAACCAGACGAGATAGCTGAAGATTTAACGTACGAGGTGGTACCTGTTAAGATCTTGGATAGGAAAGAGCATGTCCTACGCACGAAGGTTATACCACAAGTTAAGGTTTTGTGGAGAAACCATGCTATTGAAGAAATGACCTGGGAGTTGGAATCATAAATAAAAGCGAGGTATCCTCACCTTTTTGAAACATCAAGTACGTACGTCAATTTCGAGGACGAAATTTCATAATGAGGGGAGGTTGTAAGAGCCCAACTTATTAATGAATAAAATCAAATTTTCTCAAAATATTATTGTGAATAATAAGGGGTTAATTTGATATAATACTTTGGTTATGGGTGAAATGTGCAAATTTTACAAAATAAGCAAGTGGTTATAAAATATTTATTTTGTCGGGAAATATTCTTTTGGTCGTGGAATATTCTTGCTGTCGGGGAATATTCCTACGACGGCGCAGCCTTGTGTGGGCCCCATAACGGAAAGCGATTGGATGAAGAAAACGACAAGTATAAGTTGTTTATAAATAACGACTTAGTTGTTACCGTTAATACTGTTGGAATACCCGGTGGTTAAAATGCAGTAGCACACAGTATTGCACCAATTATTGATTCTTACGTAAGAAGGCACTACTCAATAATTGTTACAGTAGTTACTGTTCAATATTTTATTTTATTGATTCAATAATTGTTGCGTTGATATTTTATATTATTATTGTTTCAATAATTGTTGCTGCACAGTATTTTCCATTATCAGATCAATAATTCATATTATTTGAATAATATTATTATATAACATTATTGGCAATGTCTAGAAAGTTCTGTCTAAGGAGAGGTTTGGTCATCTAATTGTGCGCCAGTAAGGAGAAATCCTTATTAGAAAGCCCCCTCTTTCCTAGGAACGGCCTGGTTGTCATAAATGTGATTCTGTAATATTATTTGTGAATAATTAATTATTGATTCATATGATAAGGAAATATTTATTTTATGTGGATATAAATGAGGGAAATATTTTTGTGGTTAAAAATGAAGGAGTTAATGTTGAGGTTTTTATCAGTATTTTTGTCGGAATGGAGGTATTAAAAATCAGGGTTTTTGAGATATTTTGCGGGGGTTATAATTTTTAATCCGACCGTTAGATCGTGGTAATTTTTGGATATGTTATACATATATAAGTTGAGTATATGTCCACAAATTTTGAACCGTTAAAAATGAACATATGATTTATTATGAATTTTACGAGATGACTGGTTTAGAAATTGTTGAATTTTCGGAGTTTATCATTTTGATGGAAAATTTTAGAATTGGTGGGCCCCACTCTTGGTTGGTGAAGAAATGTGCTTAGATTTTTATTCAAATGTGATGGGTGGGAATAGTAGCAGGTAAAGCCATCAGGTTGCAGGTTAAGTCTGCTTCGGCGTGCTAACATTTTCCTATAAATAGAGGGCTAAGTTAGAATTGAAAATCACACCAGAAACAAGTTTTCTCTCTTTCTCTCTTTAGATTATTGAGTGTATTTTGTGAGTATTTAGATACTTTGAGAGTTTCTATTCATCAGAGCAAGTTTCTTTCAGCCTTATACCGGTATTCCGACCAGAAGTACTGATATCTTGAGGTAAGGGATATTATTTTCTTCTTAATGATATTATTTTCTTCAATATCATTATGCTGAAATATTGATATGAGTTTGTATCAAATTTGAAACTTTTTGTGTCGGGATTACTATTCACGTATATGGCACTATTCACGTATACGGTACTATTCACGAATACGGCACTATTCACCAAAAAATAAAATTTTTCCTTTTTGTCCAAGATGTCTATTATGGTTACTATCTTTGATTGTATCCATGTTTTGATCTTTATTTTTGAATTCTACTTCACAATTGATTATTATGAAGTATTATTGATCTTGGATAAACTGTTATACGAATCCCTAATATTTGTCCTTCTGTCTCACTGGATTCGTTTCCTTTAAAATATTTTTCATCATCCTCAGTTCTAAATGATGATACTACTGAATATCTTTTGGCCTGTAGTGCAAAGATGAATGATTAACTGATAAATATCTTTGGCCCGTAGTGCAAAGACGAACAGGTGTTGAGATGAACATGACCGACTGGCGATACAAATGAATATCTTTGGCCTGTAGTGCAAAGATGAATATTTGGTTAAAGATGATTATTAATCGATGTTACAGGGATAAAATATTGATGATGGACTTTTAAATCTTAGAAGATAGTAGAATTCTTTCTCTACTTGACTCTTCTAATGGTTTGCTGTTTCCGCTGCAGTTGTTGATCTAAAACTTGTTGTCGATTATATTCTATCAGATTTTTCCCTGTTGAAGACTAACGATAATTTGTTGTATATTATCTTAGTCATAATATTCTTTACTGGGCTAGTTGAGCTCACCGTTTTCCTTTTTGTTCCATTTTTCTTCTTAGGAGGTAAGAACATAGTAGGATCTAGTCAGGGTATGGAGTGATGGTTCTAGAAAGATGTTTTAACAGTCCTCACTATTTCTGTAAAATAGTGTTTGAATAATTGTAATGAGGATTTATTTGAGTGTGGATATTTTTCAGAAGACAATATTTGTATTTAAACTCACAGTATGTGTTGTCGTATTTTGCATGACAATTGTATTATTGAAGTTATAGTTTGCTTTCTGTACCATGTATTTGGCGACTCAGAATGGGTGTTGTATACCTATTTTGGGGGCGTCACATATTTCATACACAAAAATAATTTTTCTGTAATTATTCAACTCCCTTTAGTATTTTTCAAAAATCATTTTTAGTTCGTAGCTTAAGAAATTAGCCCTATCATGCTTAACTCCAGAAATTCTCATTCCTTGGTATAATCTTACACATGTTAACGTGAGCTTTCAGTTTAAATTTCGTGGCCATTGGAGTTATAGAACTCCGATTATAGCCGTTTTCGTCAGAAAATTAAAAATTGAAATAACTATAACTTGGTCAATTTAAGTCGGAATGAACTCATTTTTGGACAGGAGCTACTTTATATCATATATGTTCATCTCCCAAAAGGCCGGATTTTTTTTCAAAAATTAAATGCCCGAAACTGCCCTTGCAAAATCTGGGGCAGTTTGTTTTCAAAAATTTCGACGATTACCTACTTTGCTAAAAATAGTCCGCACGTAAATCTACAACTCCTTTTTCAATGATTCCACTTGGGTTTGAAAGATAACTCATTATATTACATCCAAAATTTTTCCAGAATTTTTGAATGCCAGAAAAATAACGAAACTGACCCTGACAGTGACCGTTCAAAAATAGTTTGTTTTCCTTTTTAACAGCGTAACTATTTTTACTAAAACAGCCACTACGGCTTGTGTACTCAACATTTTTGAGTGCTACCACTTGGGTTTAGTAGTTAAATTACATATCTAGCACCTCACTTTGAAGGATCAGAGAAAAAAGTATAGATCAAAAATGGTAGTTGATCAAAGGAAGAGAAAAAAAAACTAGAGTTTTCTAACAAAACAAAACTAGTTTCTTTTCTATCCATTTGATCAACTTTCTAACAGTCACATATGTTAGATATAAACATAAAACCATATAAAATATGTAGATAGAGGATTTTAGACCTCAAGATCATAAAATTTAAATCACCAAAATCACACAAAATGAATTGGAATAAGCTAGTTTAAGTTTTTCACCTTGATTTTTGGGCTACTCTTCTTTCTCTCCAAAGTAGAAGATGAACGTATGGAGCATCAATGGTGGATCTCCTTCTTCTTTCTCTCTTCTTCCCCACGAAAATGTTCTCTTTCTCTTGCCTCTCTCTCTCTCTCTCTTGTTTATGCTGGTTAATAAAATGAAATGAAAGAGATAGGAACTTAGATATTTTTGTTATACTAAAAATGTTTAGATATAATATGTATGTGTAAATACATTTCACCAACATCTCATCTCTTTCTCTCTCTCAATAATCATCACTTATATAGTTGGAAGATTAACAAATAAGGTGGCTCCTTTACAAACTTGACACCTAGCTAGTTTGTGGAATATCTTTTGGAAAATTGTGGCTTAAAAAGATGACATGCATCTTTTTTTCTCTCCACAAATTGGCCAGCCAAGTGTGTTAGGCTTGTAATATTCATGAACACAATCAAATTGCATAAAATAAGCGGAAACGTGAAAAATCAGAATTTTAAAATTTTACAAATCATATACCCGGATCACCCTTTATGCACAATTATTAATTAAACGAAAATATGAAGAACAAGAATCATACCCTTGAAGATTCGAGCTTCCTCAGGTACAAGTTCACCTCCAATCTTTTTCGCGTTCAACTTGAATCCACCGTGTTTGGTTCCTTCCTTTGATCAACGTTAGCCACCCAAGTGTTTGGCTTCTAGAGGTGATCCACCAAGGAAGAAGAAATATTTAAGAAGAAGGGTGGTTGGCTAAATCCTGGTTTTCTATCTCTATAGAAAAAGAACGTACTATCATACTATTGAAATCACGTCTGTTGTGAAAAAGTCAACAACCACTCCCACCCATAATAAGACTCCTCTTATTTATAGATGTGGGCAACTCTCCTTAACAATTAAGGAATTGGTTTTTTATTTTATTTTAATTAATTAAATTCCTTTAATTAATTATGCTCCCAATCATATTAGGAATAAATGAGAGTTCTTTTATTAATTAATTCTCAAACTCCTTTAGGAATTAAATAATAATAATAGTAATAATAATAATAAGACTCCTCTTATTAATTTATATTTCTAAAATATTAAATAATAAATATTACGCTATTTAATTTATTCTATCACCATAGATTAAATTAAATATACTTAACTTATTATTACGATTATGCCATTTGCTTCTTAAATGATTCTTTTTCCTTTTATGGTGTGACCCTTTAGGTTCTCCATATTAAACCGGTTGTGAATAAATCAATTGTAACAATTCTAATCTTATTTAAATAAATAAATTAAACTATTAATTTATTTAAATAAATAATATTTATTCTACAATAAGGATAAGCCTCCCTAACGATTAACGACTTTTCAGATAATATAGATTTCAATATTAATCATAAAAGAACCATTGAGTAAATAGTTACCGTACAATTCAATCTTCCACCATACAATATCCCAATTAAATATAAGACATGAAAGTACTGTCAAGTCTTATTTTATTTAATTATATGTATTTTGACTCTTAAATGCATAACTCCAAATAATGTAAATTAGAAACTCCTTTCTAATTTCATTCTGCCTTGGCCAATAACTACTGGGTTATCATTTATCGAATCACATAAGACATTTCTCTTCCTTTACTAGAAGAGGTAGATTCTTTATTTATCATATATTATCTCCATGTACAACTTATTATACCCAAGCATACCCTTTGATATACCCTAAGGGTCTTAAGGAATAAGTCAAAATATAATTTATTATACACAAGATACTATGATGATCTCAAGTCCAAAGATCACTTGTACTACTATTACTACAGGAATTCCTATTTACAGGCAAGTAAAACTCCATTAGGTATTCCTTAGCGAGTCACTCTCAGTGAACTTATTCTCTAATAAGCACCTACATACTTGTTTTAGTATCTCCAAACAAATGATCATGAGATCAATCATCCTCATCTAATGAGCAAGCAACGTATGTACCAATCTATCCGGATTCACTAATTCCCAATTTAGTAATCCAACGATTGAGAACTATTTTAGTTTTAAGCTTTCTAAGAATTTAGATCTCATTAGAATGATCATCATCATTATTCTAAAAGCATAGCTTAAAACTATGAGTTTATCACATATTATAAAACAAAATCATGTAGATAATTAAAAGCCTTTAATAAATTAATACTTTTTATTAATAAATGAATAAGATTGTTCCAAAGTATATGCTTTATCATCAAACATGATTGGCTTGTGTGCATACTACTTTCAATCTCCCACTTGCACTAAAGCCAATCGCCATGGTATCTCATACCCTTCTTCTCTAAGTGACGATTATCCTACTGTTAGATAAGCTTTAGTTAAAAGATATATAATGTTGTTCTTGAGAGTTCACTATCTCTATAGTGATTTCCCATCTTTCAATGATTCCTATAATCAAATTAAAGTGCCACAACACATGTTTAGATCCAAGATGAGACTTAGGAACTATTCCTAGTTCTGTAATGAACTTTTATCTAAACAATCAACTTGCAGCTTCGTTTACAACTACATACTTTGTCTTTATCACTAAACCAACAACTCTTTGCTATTTGAATCCTTTCCAATTCACTGCACAGTGATCTTCTCCAGAATATGACCGATCATCATCAGGTCTCGTATATTTCATTGCATACATAATTGTCACTCATGCGATCTCTCTTTTCAGGAGTTTATGGGGACTATTAAGAGAGACATGAGATATTTATTGGAGTTTGCCATGCTAAATGACTTTAGCATCAAATGAATATACATTCCTTGGGTTAAGTTGAGCATCCTCTTAGTCTATCTATATAGATTTGTATTCCCAAATCATTCATGAAAGAATATTTTGACAACTTTATCTTTACTGATTCTAGCATTGGCATGTCATTCCTTATCCGTATTATATCAACATATAGTACTAGGAATGTCACGACGCTCCAACTAACCCTTTTGTACACATTAGGGTCATTCTTATTTGTGATAAAATCAAACTCTTTTGATTTGTTTCATCAAAACGAATGTTCCATATTTGAGAAGCTTGCTTCAATCCATTTCTCTGAGTGTCTACAGCTCTTACCTCATCGTATGTAATCGGATCATCATCTTCTATGATACGTACCTCATCATCATCATTCTATGATGAATCCATACCTCCCAGGTATCTTTGACACTATTCCAGATTTATGATTCAGTTGTGGTACAATAGGTCTATCTATAGGTTCCTCTTATTTGACTTATAGTGTTTTGTAGTTCTTGAACTCTTCAAGATCTATTATCCTCCCACTAGCCCCTTTAATGATAAACATCTTTATCTTAGAAGGCAGTGTGTTTCGTAACAAATACCTTTTGCTAAGTAGGATTATAGAACATATACCCTAAACTTACTTTAGGATATCTCACAAATCTATACTTGTCAAATCTTGTCCCAAGCTTATCCTTTAAAACCTTTTCACATAAGTTGAACAACCTCTTATCTTAACATACTTAAAATTAGGAATCCTTCCTGTCCATAACGTTTATGGAGTTTTGTGATCAGATTTTGAGGTTACCTTTTTCGTAGTTATGCAGCCATTTCTAGGACATTATCCCAGAAGGATACTTGAATGTCGGTAAAATCATTATGGACCGCACCATGTCCAACAAGGTACGATTTTTCTTTTCAGATACATCAATCAATTATTGCGTATCAGGAGGTGTCCATTGTGAGAAAACCATTTGAGATAATATAGAAACTCATTGCATAAGTATTCCTTCCTTGATCAGATCAAAGAATCCTAACACTTTGCCAATTTGTTTTACTTCTGAATTCTTTGAACCTTTCAAATAATTCACACGTGTATTTTAGCAAATACACACATTCAACTCTTTGAATGAACATCTCCTTTTTTTATACTAGTTTGTTCAATTTACAAAATAATTTTTCACGTAAGTCAAGTACACAAAATCTATTAAGTAATATTCCAGTTCTATACAAAATATTATTATTATATATAGAACAATAATTGTTCTTAAATATAATACCAAAGATTTTATTGTCTAACAATAAAATAGAAATAATATTTCCAACGAGAACTGGAATACCATAACAATTTATTGACTTAATAGACTTGCCCGTAGGCTGTGCTAAACTATAAGTTCCTATGGCTGATGCATTAACCTTTACTTCATTTCAACACATAGGATTACTTGTCTCTTGTTTAGCTTTTTACTTCTGCTTGGTCCCTTTATAAATCTATATTTATGATAACCAAAGCTGGTATCCAATACCCAAGTACAACCTTGACTTAATGAAAAATTTATTTCAATCATGAACAAAACTATATTTGTAACCGAAGCTTCACTAAGCTTCTTTTGGTTAGCCTCTACAAGATACTTCTCGTATTTTTTTTTCCAGTATTCAGACTTATTGCAGTGGAAGCAAACTCCTTTCCTATCCATATCAGTTTTGTTCTTATTAGCCTTTGTTTATGCCTTTTCTATTTACCATCTTAGAATAGTTCTTCTTTTCAAATGATCCTTTGGCCCCTACTAGTAAGACTTGGTCTTTCTTGGTGGAAAGTGACTCAGCATTTTCAACATGTTAAGCAAATCAGTGAGGCTGATATCTAGCTTGTTCATATGAAAAAAATCACAACAACTGTGAAAGGAGTTCGGGAGTGAGTGCAAGATCGAATCTTGGTTCAACTCTCAATCCATGACAAAACCCATTGTCCTAATTGTTTAATTAAATTGATCATGTTTAGGACATGTGTCTGTACTGTAGTGTCATTGGTCATTCTAGATCGGAAGAGCTCCTTAGATATCTGATATCTATTTGTCCTACTTTCCTCATCATCAACTGCTTGACGTGCAGGAGTATAGTAGGAGTATCCATAGTTTCAGGCTGACGCTGAAGCTTATTACTCATGGATATGAGCATAATATATTGAGCCAACTGTGCATCATCTTGCCACTTTCTAAAAGTAGCAATCTCTTTCTCAAAGGCATTATCTGCAACCATTGCAGGGATAGGCGTATTAAGGACATAAGATAGCTTTATAGCTATGAGAACTATTCTTAAATTTTTTAACCAATCCATTTAATTCGGTCCAGTTAAATAGCATCTAATATGCTTCACAATGATAGTAATTTAGACATTGTATAATTCTATAAATGAATTTATAATTAACAATATTTTAGCATATATTCTTTTATTAATTACCAATACAATTTAGGTCTTGTTTTAAATTGGTATCTCCCACTATTTTTTTCAAACTATATTACCCTCAATATATATAGTTCAACAATATCTAATTAAAGATATGCTAGTGAGAATAAGGATCTCATTTCAAATGTATATAGCCTTGTGTGTGCACAACAAACTATATATAAATAAATAGGCAGACAACTCTTGTCAATTACATCAACTATGTAATTCCTTGTATTTTGCCTCTTAGATCATAATGGTCAAGTGTGTGCACATCCGAACTAAAATGATCTAAATTAAGTCATACCTATAACTTCCATATATTCAAAAGAAAAACACTTTCCTTATGTGTGCACAACAAAACAGCATTGTTCAGTCTATTTATAAGCATTAAATATGATAAAACAACATCTTAAATATTTAATACTTGCCTTATGTGTGCACAACAAACTCATATTAAATATTTAATACTCTATTGTTTTACCATGCTAGAAGGCGACGTTCGATATTCTAAATATCTTTGAACGTTACAACTTAATATAAAAAATTTGAGGGGTTTGTTATTAATTTGTCTCATCTTGTTTAGCGCGCATGCACATATATATATAAAATACGCGGCATATTAATTAACATGCGAAGCATGTTTGCATAATATATATATATATATATATATATATATATGTATGTATATATATATTATAAGCATGCACATATAGAATACTATATTCTACCTGGATTGATTATGGACTTTATTCTAGTTTGGTTCACTAGAGCCACCAAGTGAACCAAAAGGTCAAACCTAGGGGTGCAAGAATTAATATTTAAATATAACTTTTACATTTAAACCCGGACTCAATTACAAACGGGTCTTCAAGCGCTCCTTACCCCTTGATCTCTAATTCTTCAAAATTAATTCTAACTATTTCTATTACAAAACTATTTAAAATATATAGAAACTTTGATCAGCAGTCAAGGGAAAATACATATGAGAGAGTTAAAATTTACATTAAGGAAAAAAATTAGAGAATACGAGGTACGCAGATCCCATTTAATAAAACTCATACATTCATGCATCCAACTAAAATAAAATCCAATCACATTGGTCAATAGTCCATAATCAATCCCATTTATTATCATACACATCACCATATGCATCAATAAATAACATTCATCTCATGAATAATAAACATTCAATATATATATATTGATATAATTTAATGAGCAAATTTAGTTAGTATAAAATCTAATTTTGAATCAAAATAAACTCTTTTATTTTAATCCAAATTTAAATCAAAATAAATCTCTTTTATTTTAATTTATCCTATTTTGAATAAAATAAACTATTTTATTTTAATCAAAATCTTTAATCAAAATAAACTCATTTATTTCAATTAATTATGGAATCCAATTCTAAAAAAAACTCCTTTCATTGAAGAAAACACGGATTTTATTTCTTATTCACAAATAAACTCCTTTATTTTGATTAATATGAAATCTTATTTCATCTCTAAATAAACCCCTTTATTTAAAAAAATATGGAATCCAATTTCAACTCTAATTAGTTATCATGGAATCCAATTCTAACTCTAATTAGTTAGCATGAAATCTAATTTTAAAATTAAAATAAACTTTTATTTTAAGATTAAAATAAACCTTTTATTTTAATTATAAAATCATTAAAATATATATTATATATATAAATAATATATATATTACGGTAATATATATATATATATATATATATATATATATATATATATATATATATATATATATATACACACACACACACACACACACACACACACACTAACGAAAACAGGAGATTCTAGTATACTAGTTAACATGATTCCAAAAGTGATTCAAATGTGATACATGAATCCAAAAGTGATTCAAGTGAATATTCCTGGAACATTTCAATACGATTACTTTTCAAAAGAATAACGTAATTCATGTAACTGTGATTTATGAGAATCACGTGGATGACGCAGGATTAAAAAAACAGGCTTCCAGAAAAAGATTTCGGCCTTTTTTTTTATTAAATAAATTTTATACAATAAAATTATACCCAATTAAATTATTCTAAACACACATCAATATACATATCAAATTAAAACAATTAATAATTAGCATAAAGGTTTGGTTTTGATGCCACTGTTAGGTTTGTAATATTCATGAACACAATTAAATTGCATAAAATAAGCGAAAACGTGAAAAATCAGAGTTTTAAAATTTTACAAACCATTACCCGGATCACCCTTTATGCACAATTATTAATTAAACGAAAATACGAAGAACAAGAATCATACCCTTGAAGATTCGAGCTTCCTCAGGTACAAGTTCACTTCTTATCTTTTTCGCGTTCAACTTGAATCCACCAGGTTTGGTTTCTTCCTTTGATCAACGCTAGCCACCTAAGTGTTTGGCCTCTAGAGGTGATCCACCAAGGAAGAAAAAATATTCAAGAAGAAGGGTGGTTGGCTAAACCCTAGTTTTCTATCTATATAGAAAAAAAATGTACTCTCCAACTATTGGAATCACGTCTGTTGTAAAAAAGTCAACAACCACTCCCACCCATAATAAGACTCCTCTTATTTATAGATGTGGACAACTCTTCTTAACAATTAAGAAATTGGTTTTTTATTTTATTTTAATTAATTAAATTCTTTTAATTAATTATGCTCCCAATCATATTAGGAATAAATGAGTACTTTTATTAATTAATTCACATACTCTTTTAGGAATTAAATAATAATAGTAGTAATAATAATAATAAGACTCCTCTTATTAATTTATATTTAATATTTCTAAAATATTAAATAATAAATATTAAGCTATTTAATTTATTCTATCACCATAGATTAAATTAAATATACTTAACTTATTATTACGATTGTGCCATTTGCTTCTTAAATAATTATTATTCCTTTTATGGTGTGACCCTTTAGGTTCTCCATATTAAACCGGTTGTGAATAAATCAATTAGAACAATTCTAATCTTATTTAAATAAATAAATTAAACTATTAATTTATTTAAATAAATAATATTTATTCTACAATAGGGATAAACCTCCCTAGCGATCAACGACTTTCCAGATAATATAGATTTTAACATTAATCATAAAAGAACCTTTGAGTAAATAGTTACCGTACAATTTAATCCTTTCACCATACAATATCCCAATTAAATATAAGACATAAAATTATTGTCAAGTCTTATTTTATTTAATTTTATGTATTTCGACTCTTAAATGCACAACTCCAAATAATGTAAATTAGAAACTCCTTTCTAATTTCATTCTGCCTTGGCTAAGGACTACTGGGTTGTCATTTATAGAATCACATAAGACATTTCTCTTCTTTTATTAGAAGGGGTAGATTCTTTATTTATCATATATTATCTCCATGTACAACTTATTATACCTAAGCATACCTTTTGATATACCCTAAGGGTCTTAAGGAATAAGTCAAAGTATAATTTATTATACACAAGATACTATGATGATCTCAAGTCCAAGAATCACTTGTACTACTATCACTACAGGAATTTCTATTGATAGGCAAGTAAAACTCTATTAGGTATTCCTTAGCGAGCCACGTTCAGTGTACTTATTCTCTAATAAGCACCTACATACTTGCTTTAGTGTCTCCACACAAATGATCATGAGATCAATCATCCTCATCCAATGAGCAAGCAACATATGTACTAATATATCCGGATTCACTAATCCACAATTTAGTAATCCAACGATTGGAAACTATTTTAATTTTAAGCTTTCTAAGAATTTAGATCTCATTAGAATGATCATCATCATTATTCTAAAAGTATAGCTTAAAACTATGGGTTTATTACATATTATAAAATAACATCATGCAGATAATTAAAAGCCTTTAATAAATTAATACTTTTTATTAATAAATGAATAAGATTGTTACAAAGTATATGCTTTATCATCAAACATGATTGGCTTGTGTGCATACTACTTTTAAAGTGGCCTTATTTTCTCCAAGTTTGGTTTTTCTTTAATGTAATATCTAATGTATCAAATGTCTAAAGTGCCCTTCTTCAATTGGGCTCCAAGTTTGGGCCACCATATATAATCTCTTGGGCTTTTAAATTAGTTTCTTGGGCCATAGAAAAATTAACATATTCCAATGCCTTCCATTTTATCATACCCCAATTATTTAATTAGGGTTTCCATTCCACACATTTGGAATTTAAATCATTACTCCTGTACATTAAATTTTATACCCAATTAGACTTGCTCAAATTAAGTTATAAAAATTAATAAATTGAGATAGTAAAATATATCTCTGAAATTAGTATAATTTTAAATATTATAATCTCCCATACCATAACCCTTGGGTTATTTAAATTTTCATACTTAATGTATAATTAGGTTATGAAACCTTTCCTTTTAATTTACTTTCTATCAAATACATAAACACGTATACATAATTCCAATTCACATATTTATATTACTTCTTAATCATTCCACACATATCACAAAGTTTTTAATATCATTAATATTTAATTAATATATCTATTTACAAAGTGACTTGGAATTCTTGGCTATTACATAACATAACTTATCTTACTCATCCTTAATCAAATTGATTAAGTATTCATCTTAGTTAACTTAAAATAAATAAGTTAATTATTTTACTTAATTTACATATCCACTTATATGGTTCAAGAACTTTCTAAAAAAATAATTATTCATAAAAATTTACATATATACTTATGTAAAAATCTCGGTCCTTACATTCTCCCCTCCTTATAAGGATTCCGTCCTCAGAATCACTATCACCTTATACTCAAATTATGTCTATCTTTAGACATTCATTTATTAATCAATCAATTTTATTAAATTACTCTCCTCGTAATTATTGTTTCATTTATTCTTTCCTATTTCAATACAGAACGAAAAATCGTAGCTTACTTCAAGTCTTATTTGACTTAGCATAGCTCATATTTACCTGTTATATTTAGGTATCAGTATCATATTCATAATGGCATTTCTTTAATATATTAAGCAACTTGTGCTTTCTCTCATGTTACTATGGAACCTCTAAGGGTTACCATAGACCACATCGTGTTCTAAAAAAACTTTTTTAAAAAAGTTGTATCATCAATTTCTTTATTTCTATCTACGTAATACGAGTCTATAACTTATAACTCGGATACCAACTATTAACTTGCATCCATAAAATAGCAGTACCTCGCTGTGATATTTATCAAATAAATCGTACACGATTATATTACTAAGGAAAATCTTTACCTGCCACCACTTCTTTTACAGCCACTGTGTCTTGAACCGTCATATTGAACGTACGTGCCGTTGGTCTTCCCGGCTATGCATGTCCTTTGATTGCCAGTGTTCCGCTACTGGTTTCTTTGTTGATGCTTCTCTTATCTGCATTCTTCTTTGGGCAAATCCGAATCTGATGGTCTAACGATCCACAAAAAAACAACCGTGTATCTTCTTTGGATTGGGACAATTAGGAGAAATATGTCCCTCTTGGCCACATTTAAAACATACTCCTTTTCCCTTCAGATAAACTTCCTGATGGTTCTTACCACAAACCACACACGACTCACCTTTCTTCCTACTCTCTCCTAACTTGTTTCCCCTTTGGGTGTTATCAATCCACTTCCGCTTATTAGGGTTAATCTCTCCACTACTACCTCCTTCATTCATCTTCTTCTTCTTCTCGTGATGATACTCTGATGCAACTTCACTTCCTCCTTCAGCAATGATTGCTTTCTCCAATAGGGTCGCAAATAATTTATCTACAACATTGCTACCTTGTTAAATATCCCTAGCTTCAGTCCATTCTCAAGCCTTCACACTTTTTGTGCCTCCATATCCACCTGATGTGGAGCAAATCTTGCTAATTCGTTGAATTTAGCGGCGTACTCTGAAATTGACATATTCTCTTACTTCAACTCCAAAAATTTTATCTCCATTCTTGCTTGCATACTTGGCAAAAAGTAATTTTTGAAAAATAACTCCTTAAATCTTGCCCACGTTACTACTGCTGTCCCAGCTCTAGTTTGGTTTATTTTCCACCAGTAATTAGCTTCACCCTTCATCAAATAGGTAGCAAAAGCTGTCTTTTGCTCCTCTGCTACTCTACCAATAATAAAAGCCTTCTCCATCTCCTTTACCCACATTTGGGCTTCAATAAGATCAGTGGTTCCCTTAAATTCTGGTTGCCCTACCGCTTTAAAATATTTGAAATTTTCCAATCTATTGGCTGGCTGATCTCTTGCTGCTGGTGCCCTATTTTCCATAGCTTGAGCTAACATGTCTATAACGTTTTTCATTGGGTCTACTTGACCTCCTTCATTATTCACCGACTGTTCCGCCCTTTAGTTTTGATTTTGTTGTCTTGGCGTCATTATCTGATTAAATAAAAACTTACATTAATCCTTTATCTCTATACTGCATCTTATAGTAGTATAATAAGAATTTAACACAGAATTCTAAACTCAGAACAATTCAGGTTGCTGAATTAACAAATTCAGCTTGCTGGATTAACAAATTATTAGATAGACAAAGTACTATCTTAATCTTAAAAATTTATCAAACATATAATCATATCATTGCATATTCATTCAAATAGTACATAGTACTTTTTAGTACGTAACACATACTGCTATAATCATTTACTATCCCTTGGTGACAAAAGTCGGGATTCACTACTACAACTTTATATTAAAAGTTGAGATTCACAAAAATTATCTTAATATTTATACCAAAAATAAGGATTACATTCATATATATATATATATATATATATATATATATATATATATATATATATATACCTACTCATCGCTTACGATATTACATAATATTTCATCTCACTACCAAAAGGTACTACTGCTAATGCTTAATCTTTCTGCAGTCCATTTCCTTCACCTGTCTTCTTCTTAAGACACTTTTTGAACCTGTGACTCGTTCCACCACATGAAAAATATCCTCCTTTCTTTGGCTTAGGACAATTTGGCAAAATATGTCCTCCTGACTACAATTGTAACACATATTTTTACCCATCATACACTCTGCCAAATGATTCTTTTCACACTTGCCACATGCTTGCCTCTTCTTTAAATTTGAATTCCCCGCGTTATTGTCACTGTCATTGTTCCTTTTCCTTTTATTATTAACCTTCTTTTTCTTGCTTACCTTTTTAGATGATCCACCATATTTAACTCTCATTTTATCCACTTGTGCCTTCAAATTATTTCGTTCTTCCGTCATCTCGCGCAATGCCATCTCCGTCTTCCACAATTTCTCCAAAAGAATTACCTTACTCCTTAGTTCTTGAACTTTCGCAAATACTTAACCTTTTTTTATTCCTATTCTACCTTTTTCTTCATCTTCAGCCTGTATTTCTGACTCCACCTTAGTTTCTTTGGAATCTACTTCTTCATCTTCATTCAGTTCCATTTCGGGACCTCATTCTTCATCACTTTCCAGATTCACCCTAGGTTGGTCTCTAAAAAATTCTTCAACTGACTCATTCTGAGTTGGCACCTCGGCTAATGGCATTGATACAATAGTTGCCAACATCTCCGTAACCATTTCATCATCTCCTAACATCCTACAATAAATTTTAAACAATCTTAATTAGTACAATACCAGTAAGAAATTCATAAAAACTATGTGTCCACTTATCTTACTATTGATGCACTTCATTAATCCCATACTTAAAACTCTAAATGAGCTTTCTCTATCTTGCGTATGGTTATATTCCTAAGGTTTTTCCCCCCACTTAAGGTTTATAACCTACAGCTTTGATACCAACCTGTGACGCCCCCAAATCCGAGATTTCCTAACCTCGAATTCGGTGCTCACGATCCATCATACAAACAACATCTAATTACCCATTTATTTATGAATTTCACCATTCATATCATTACTTAATATCTTTATAACATTATCCCAGGTTGTCTAACCTTAACATAACATACATACCTTCAGTTATACAAAAAGGTTTACATACAATAACATAATAATTAAAGTTATAATAACTACTCTTGTATTTTGCCCTTGCCCTTGTCTTTCTCTATTCCTCCCGCTACCTCGTCCATAGCTAAAATGTTACATTAAAGTGAGGGTGAGCAACAAGTTTGCTCTGCAAGTTAAAACATACAATAAAAGCTATGAGTCAAGAGTATAAGTGTAACATTCTATAATTTTAAATTATTATAGTAAATATTTATTGATTTATATAAATATTTAATGTATAGGTTTATTGATTGAATAATTAATTGTTTAATTTGAGTGATGTAGTTTATTTAATTATTTGTTGAATAAATAATTAAATAGTAGATATTAAATATTTATTGGCAATATTAAATATTTATCGAATTATGGCAATTGGAATTGATGTGATTTAATTAATTATTTGTTGTGTAATTAATTAAGGAGCTAAATAAATTAGTTGTTATGAGATTTATAATAATTAATTTAATTAATAAGCTAGAGAGCTTATAGTGGTTTTAAATAAATAATAATATTTTAAATGAGAAATTGTAGTTTAAAATATTAGTTGGTTAAATGAAATTATAATTATAAAAGAAATTATAATTATTTATGTGTTAAAGTAATTTAATAGATTAATGTTTTAATTGATTTATTTAATTAAATGAATGTGTGATTAATAACCTTATTATAAAGGAGTTATTAAAATAAATTAAAAGAGTTTAATTTAGTTTTGCCAAACATACCTTATTGTATAATAAGTCTTTAATCTATTAGGATTTTAGCAAACAAGGTATAAGGATTAATCTATTATGTTTTAATTCAATTTACCAAACAAGGAGTAAGGATTAATAGATTATTTTTATTTAGACTAGCCAAACAAGCCTTTTGGCTTTTAAATTTTAAAACTCCTATAACTGATATATTTATATCAGTACTTATATTATATCATTAATATATGTTATTATTATTATTACGTTATAATATTATACGTAACATAGAAGAGAGAGAAAGGAGAAAAAGAGAAAACTCAGAGGAAGAAGAAGAAGAAAAGAAGAAAAAGTAAGAAGAAACTAGAGAGGATTAAGAGTTTTTATAGGTTTTGGAGAAAAGCTTGATAATCAAAGAGTTAGAGTCATCATCTTCTTGATAATCCAAGGTAGGCCATCTTTTCTTTTGTAAAACTCTAAAATTTTTCTTCTTCCCAAAAAGTCTCTGTGAAAAATTTTATAAATGAAATTTTGTTGTTATGATTATAATTTTGTATGATTATCAATTGTATATGTGTTTCATGAGTTATGCATGATCATAGAGAAATTAATTCATGTAAGTATGTAATTTATGAAGAAAATATTTTATAGAGAGTTTTTATGTATGAATATGGCTTTAGTTAAAATAGAAATTAAGGTCTAATTGGTTGTGGTATTGACAAATTGACTGTTAGAATTGCTAGAGTATGTAGAATCATAATCATGATGTGTAGAAATTTCTATTTTGATTTAATAACAAAGTCACAGTGTTAATTTTCATGGAAAATATCAAAATATGGAGTTTTGCCAAAAACAATGAAATTGGATGTTGTATAATTGATGTTTATGCTAATTGATGGATAGAAACATGTTAGGAGTACTCACAATATGTTTATATGATGTCTATATGCAATTTTCATGATAATCAGTCTTTTAGATTCGAGCTTTTTGGCCAATTTGGCTTTTTCTTTCATGGTTGCCGAAGCTGTCAGTCGACGCTGACAGTTCACGCCGCGGCGCGGCCCAGCAGTTCATTGCTGGCGCCGCAGCGCCATCACCATGACGTAAGCGACCTGTTGCACAATCACTGCGCCGCAGCGCCGGATTGTAGTATAATCGCTGAGCTGCAGCGCCGACTCAACGCCGCAGCGTGAGCCACAGTACAAACTATGGCGCCGCGGCGCGGCTTGGCAGAACTGTCTGACAGTTTTGTTTAAATGTACAAAACTTGAAAAATAAATGTTATATGTTTATTATAATAATGTTAAATGATAATTTCAGTATTATTAAACTATGAAATATCATATTATTAAGTATTATCTACCTGAAATATAATTGATTATGTGAATGGGTAATTCAACCCATATGATGAATGTAATTGTTTATATAAATGTACAATGTTGGTTAGGACTAATTATGTCAATATGACATATGTTTAGGGTATCAATTCAAGTGGTAAAAGTGTAGCTTGTGCTAAAGGCAAGTTTCCTAAACCTACATTTTACATTGAGCAAGTTTCTAAGTCTTAACTTTTGATATTTAGCAAGTTCTTTATCGTATAAGTTTCTAATCATTGGTGTTATTGAACTAATTATTGTTTCAATTTCGATTATCATATAATGGTGTAAATTTATTTGGAACAAGTTATTCTTGTACTTAACTTGTGGTTTAGCATGTACAATTACATACATGTTGTGGATGTTTATTATTCAATTAACCTTGTCTTATTATTGTTCAAGCAAGGTAGGTTATAGTTATTCAAATTGTATGCTATTAGATTATTCCTAAAGCATGATGTCAATTTATAAACATCAAATAAACTATGATTATTCCATAGTATACAGTTATGTCGTTTGTAATCAACTAAACCTTAGTTGATTACCGTTGAATTCTAAATTACCCCATGATGTATCCAAACCAAACTCACTTTGGTACGGACTTGTATTCTAAATACTGAGAAGAACAACTCTTTTATAAGAGGTTACGCTTAGCGTTGAAATGGTTGTGCACAATACATTGTACGAAGGGTTGATCCCCCTAAGTACGTGAAGTCCTTATAGTCTTATGACTGTTAAAGTTTAAGTTGAAAAATTACTTATAACTGTGGACATGATTCGAGGTCATTAGACCCTCAGTAAAGGTTAAAGCTTTCCAAAAGTTAATAGAATATATTGTTAAATTCTATTGAGCTTAATGTTGACAAATGATGTAAAAGTTTAATGATTTAATTATTGTTATTTCAAGTGGGCCTTGTTTGCCCACTCTTGCCTGTAAAATTTCTTACAGCTAAGGTTGAAACTGGTGATGTACCTAGTACCAGTAAAGGGAAAGGAAAGACGAAGCAATGCTGAAGACTTGTAATAATTGAATAGTTTATTTTCAGACTTGGTTTAAAGATTGTAATGAAGTTTATTTTAATTTTCCGCATGAATGAATGTTTGTAAAGGTTAGATAACCTGGGAGATTTATTTAAGTTTAATCCTGTATGGGCAGGTTTTGTTTATTCAATTTTATTATAATTGGGTAGTTAGAAATGAATGTTTTGATTACGTGAACACCAAATCCTGAGGAAATGATGTACCGGGATTTGGGGGTGTCACAGGTTGGTATCAAAGCTTTAGGTTATGAACCTTAGGTGGGGGAAAAGCCTTAGGAAGTAACCTTTGAAAAGATAGTGGAGTTAACTCTTATCGAGTTTTAAGAAAGAAGTAATAAAACACTTATGTGCTTATGTGTTTATAACTTATGTGCTCGCGAGTGTCGAGTAGAATGATTAATAACTAAAACTTTAAAATTTTGTTGTCAGGATGACTAATGTCGGAGAATCCAGTCAGGTTAGGGAGGCGGGACCTCAAATGCCTATAGAGGAGGAGCCTCGCGACATTCAGGTAGTTTGGGAACAACTACTGCCACGGGAGTTACCGTTGGTCACAGTAGTTGAAGATGAGGAGAATGATGTGGAGACAGATGAGGAGGATGAGGAAGAAAGGATTCCACTTAACTCGATAGCAGGCCGTATTTACGATGAGGTGCATGACCGCAGCGTGGAACTTCAGGATACAGTTGAGGAGTTGCAGGAGATAGTAGCTGAACAACAGACTACAATTACACAAAAAGACGGCGAGATCCAGGATCGTGAAGAACGACTGACTAACGCCGAGGAGAAATTAATACAGACTGAAGGAGAGAAAGAACAATTGATTGAGATGGTTGCTGAACTGGAGAGCAAGCTGAGAGAAGAAGCTGCTAAGAGGGAAAGAGCTGAAGATGCATACGAGGAAGTTTATCAACGAACTGGAAGAGCAGCGAGAGACGCGCAGGCAAAAAGGATGAAGATGGAAGAGATGGATAAAGTATTTAACACCGCAATTAATCGAGCTCAAGATCGGGTCATGGGATATCCGATTCAGTTCGAGACACTGCCATCATTCGTGTTAGATCGCAGAACAATGTTTCGAGTCATGGAGGAAGAACGTGATAGGGCTACGAAGTACCTTAATAGATCATCGTAGAAAATGGGTCGGTAATGCATGTAATATGTATTAAATAATGTGTAAATCCCTAGTGTTAAGTAACCATGGGATATGATAATAATGGTGTTGTCCTGAAACTTTTGTAGTTCAGGAAAGGAATGTAGATAGCAGAGATGCTAATGTGTTATGTTTTCAAAAAGTTTATGAATAAATAAATGTTATTATTTTGTTCAAAGTGTTATGTGCTATGTAGGCATTTCTTTTATAGAAGCAAGTTAATTAGAAATACTTAAAGAAGTTGAGTAATGGTCTAATAGGTGTTTTATTTTAACAGAAAATGCCTCCCAGACGTCAGCCAACACGACAGAGAACCACTGAAGGAACTAACAATAACGACAATGTTGATACGAATCCCGTTCAACAACTAGTGACACTATTGACAAGAGCGTTGCAGAATCAACCTCAAAACCATGGTACAACATTTAAGGAGTTTAAGGCGGTTGGACCACCTGAATTCCGTGGGTCCATGAATCCAGTTGAAGCTCAAACCTGGATTATGGAGATAGAAAAGGTGTTCGATATCGCTAGGGTAGGGGATGACCAGAAGACGGCTTTCGCAACTTTCATGTTGAAAGCAAAAGCTAGTTATTGGTGGTAGGCCAATAAAACTCGTGAAGGGCCCGGAGTGATGACCTGGGATAGGTTTAAGGAGTTGTTCTTCGAGACCTATTTCCCGGAGAGTTCGAAGAGTCAGCTGGAGGTACAGTTTCTGGAGCTGAAGCAAGGGACGATGTTGGTATCCGAGTATGCCACAAAATTCAATGAATTGGCGAGGTTTGCGCCATATCAGGTTAGCACAGACGAACGCAAGGCGAAGAGGTTTGAACAGGGATTGAAGCCATGTCTGTACAGTAGTGTTTCCCTGTTCCAGTTGAAGACATTTGCAGCAGTAATGGAGAAAGCAGTACTCGCCGAAGGTGGAGGCGAGGCGGTAACAAAATTCAACCAGGAACAAAAGAAGAAGAAGAATGAAAATGAGATGAAGAGTGGAGGTGGTAGCGGTGGAAACAACAACAACAACAACAACAACAACAACTTGAAGAGAAAGTGGAATGGAAGTATGGGTACTGGAAACCAGCAGGGTAACCAGCAGAATAAGAAGTTTGAAGCGTGTGCAACATGTGGGAAGTTTCACAAGGGAGCGTGTTTGATGGGGAAACGAGTTTGCTACAAATGTGGCCAAGAAGGTCACATCGCCCCAAATTGCACTCAATCAAAGAAGAATGTGTGCTTCACGTGCGGATCTAAGGATCACTTTGCTCGTGAATGTCCTAAGAAGAAGGAGGGAGTGACAACCAGAAACAATGGAGGAGGTAACAATGGAGGTACGTGGGCTATTACAGGACCTGCAACATCAAACAAACCCACAGCCAGAACCTTTAACATGACTGTGCAAGATGCTGTGCAATCAAAGGATGTGGTGTCAGGTATTATCCCAATCAATGATATTGATGCATATGTATTATTTGATTCGGGTGTTACTTGCTCGTTTATATCTGATGAATTTGCTAAGAGGTTAGAATTGCCTAGAGAAGAACTGAATTTTCCTTTGAACATAGAAATTGCGAATAAGGAAATAATCCCTGTTAGGTTCGTTTACAAGAACTGTAGGGTGAACATTAAGGGGAATATCTTGTTAGTAGATTTGATTTCGATTAGACTCGGGGAATTTGATGTAATTTTGGGAATGGATTGGTTGTTCAATTATGGAGCAATAATTGACTGTCAAAAGAAGTGCGTAAACCTTATGACTCCGTCAAAGGTAGTATTTTGTGGTAGCAAGTCGCCAAGACAAATAAAATGCCTGACGACTATGCAGGCCAAGAAGTTGTTGAGTCAAGGTTGTGTGGGCTATTTAGCTTACATAGTCGATACTCAGAAGAAAGGTGTGAAATTAGAACAAATACCGGTAGTGAGAGAATTCGAAGACGTGTTTCCAGAAGATTTGCCAGGACTTCCGCCGGACAGAGAAATTGAATTCGTGATCGACTTAGTGCCAGGAACAACACCGATATCGAAGGCCCCGTACAGAATGGCTCCGGTAGAAATGAAGGAACTAATGGTTCAGTTGCAAGAGCTGCTGGACAAGAAATATATTCAACCAAGCGTATCGCCGTGGGGAGCGCCAGTTTTATTTGTGAAGAAGAAGGACGGGTCAATGCGTCTTTGCATTGATTATAGGGAGTTAAACAAAGTCACTATTAAAAACAAATACCCGTTGCCAAGAATAGATGACTTGTTTGATCAACTGAAGGGTGCTAAGTACTTTTCGAAAATAGATTTGAGAAGTGGTTATCACCAATTGAAGGTAAGAAAGGAGGATATACCACGAACGGCATTCAGAACTCGGTATGGACATTACAAGTTTCTGGTGATGTCTTTTGGTTTAACCAATGCACCTGCTGCGTTCATGGATTTGATGAACATGGTGTTTAAACCATTCCTAGACAAGTTTGTAGTGGTATTCATTGATGACATTCTAGTGTATTCCAAAACTCAAGAAGAACACGTGGAACACTTGCGTCTGACATTGGAGACACTAAGAAAGGAAAAACTGTACGCGAAGTTCTCTAAGTGCGAATTTTGGCTCGATCGTGTACAATTTTTGGGGCATGTGATTGACAAAGATGGGATCTCAGTGGATCCGTCGAAAGTGGAAGCAGTAATCAATTGGGAACAACCAAAAACACCATCGGAAGTGAGGAGTTTCTTGGGACTGGCTGGTTATTATAGAAGATTTATTCAAGATTTTTCTAAGATAGCCACTCCGTTAACACATTTGACAAGGAAAGCTGTAAAATTCGTGTGGACGGAGAAATGTGAAGAAAGTTTTCAAGATTTGAAGAAGAAGCTAAGTGTAGCACCTGTGTTGACGTTACCAAACAATACAGGAAATTTTATGGTGTATAGTGATGCCTCACACAAAGGGTTGGGTTGTGTTCTTATGCAGAATGACAAAGTTATTGCGTATGCATCAAGACAATTGAAAGATTATGAGAAAGGGTATCCGACTCATGATTTGGAATTGGCTGCAGTTGTGTTTTCTCTGAAGATATGGAGACACTATCTTTATGGAGAGAAATGTGAGATCTACACAGACCACAAAAGTCTGAAGTATATTTTCACTCAGAAAGATTTGAACATGCGTCAGAGAAGGTGGATGGAACTAATAAAAGATTACGATTGTGAGATCTTTTATCATCCGGGCAAAGCGAATGTGGTAGCTGATGTTTTAAGCAGGAAAGGTAGGGAGAAGTTGATGCTGATTACAACTCAGGAGGAGCTCATTTCAGCAATGACAAAACTGGAGTTGGAGATCAAATTTTCAAAGGAATCTGACGAACAATTATTTCAGATAGAAGCTGGTCCAACTTTAATGGACAAAGTGAAGAGTGCCCAACTACAAGACGAAGAGTGTGCGAAAATCAAAGAGAATTTGATTGAAGGCGGTGATGTAAAATATAAGATCGACACCGAAGGGTTACTACGGTTTGAGGGAAGGATCTGGGTTCCAGCAACACCAGAACTGAAAGAAGAAATTTTGATCGAAGCTCATAGCTCAAAATATTCAATTCATCCAGGGAGCACGAAAATGTATCAAGATTTACGCCGACATTTTTTGTGGCCAAATATGAAAAGGGACGTCGCAGAATGTGTAGCGAAGTGCTTAACATGTCAGAGAGTAAAGGCCGAACATCAAAGACCCAGCGGGTTACTTCAACCGTTGGAAATACCAGAATGGAAGTGGGAACACATCACGATGGATTTTGTGGTGGGTCTTCCAACTACTCAGAGAGGATGCGATACGATTTGGGTGATAGTGGATAGACTGACGAAGTCAGCGCACTTTTTACCAATAAAGATTAGGTTCAGTCTTGATCAGTTGGCAAGATTGTACATTAAGGAAATCGTTTCGAGACATGGGGTGCCAGTATCAATAGTGTCTGATAGAGATCCACGGTTTACATCGAATTTCTGGAAGAGACTACAAGAATGCATGGGGACTCAATTACGAATGAGTACGGCTTATCATCCATAAACAGATGGCCAAAGCGAAAGAACGATTCAGACATTGGAGGATATGCTGAGAGCATGCGTCATGGATTTTAAAGGAAGCTGGGAAGATCAACTACCATTGGTGGAATTTGCTTACAACAACAGTTATCACGCGAGCATCGGCATGCCACCTTACGAAGCATTGTACGGCAGAAAGTGCAGAACTCCACTGTGCTGGGATGAAGTCGGTGAACGCCAACTGTTAGGACCAGAAATGGTACAACAAACTGCTGAAGTTATCAAACTCATCAGAACAAGGTTGGTAGCAGCTCAAGACAGACAGAAAAAGTATACTGATCAACACAGATAAGATCGTGCATTTGACGTAGGAACTTTTGTATTCCTAAAAGTTTCTCCCTGGAAGGGAAAAATTCGTTTCGGTAAGAAGGGAAAACTAAGCCCGAGGTTTATTGGACCATTTGAAGTGCTGCGAAGAGTGGGAGAAGTGGCTTACGAGGTAGCTCTACCTCCAGGGTTGGAAAACATTCATAATGTTTTTCACATTTCTGTGTTACGACCATATAAACCTGACTACAAGCATGTGATCGAGTATGAACCGTTGCAGTTCGAGAAAGATTTATCTTATGAAGAGGTTCCTATCCAGATAGTAGACAGGAAAGAACAAGTACTCAGGAATAAGGTGATACCTTCTGTGAAGGTGATTTGGAGGAACCACAACGCTGAAGAGGCTACGTGGGAACTCGAAGAGAAAATGATGAAAGATTACCCTGAGTTATTTGTTTAATCCGTGTCTTCGATTCCCAGAATCTTTGTAAGTAGGAAAAAATGTAACGAATGATTTGTTTGAATTGTGATTCTGAGGACAGAATCCTTGTAAGGAGGGAATGATGTAACATTCTATAATTTTAAATTATTATAATAAATATTTATTGATTTATATAAATATTTAATGTATAGGTTTATTGATTGAATAATTAATTGTTTAATTTGAGTGATGTAGTTTATTTAATTATTTGTTGAATAAATAATTAAATAGTAGATATTAAATATTTATTGGCAATATTAAATATTTATCGAATTATGGCAATTGGAATTGATGTGATTTAATTAATTATTTGTTGTGTAATTAATTAAGGAGCTAAATAAATTAGTTGTTATGAGATTTATAATAATTAATTTAATTAATAAGCTAGAGAGCTTATAGTGGTTTTAAATAAATAATAATATTTTAAATGAGAAATTGTAGTTTAAAATATTAGTTGGTTAAATGAAATTATAATTATAAAAGAAATTATAATTATTTATGTGTTAAAGTAATTTAATAGATTAATGTTTTAATTGATTTATTTAATTAAATGAATGTGTGATTAATAACCTTATTATAAAGGAGTTATTAAAATAAATTAAAAGAGTTTAATTTAGTTTTGCCAAACATACCTTATTGTATAATAAGTCTTTAATCTATTAGGAATTTAGCAAACAAGGTATAAGGATTAATCTATTATGTTTTAATTCAATTTACCAAACAAGGAGTAAGGATTAATAGATTATTTTTATTTAGACTAGCCAAACAAGCCTTTTGGCTTTTAAATTTTAAAACTCCTATAACTGATATATTTATATCAGTACTTATATTATATCATTAATATATGTTATTATTATTATTACGTTATAATATTATACGTAAGATAGAAGAGAGAGAAAGGAGAAAAAGAGAAAACTCAGAGGAAGAAGAAGAAGAAAAGAAGAAAAAGTAAGAAGAAACTAGAGAGAATTAAGAGTTTTTATAGGTTTTGGAGAAAAGCTTGATAATCAAAGAGTTAGAGTCATCATCTTCTTGATAATCCAAGGTAGGCCATCTTTTCTTTTGTAAAACTCTAAAATTTTTCTTCTTCCCGAAAAGTCTCTGTGAAAAATTTTATAAATGAAATTTTGTTGTTATGATTATAATTTTGTATGATTATCAATTGTATATGTGTTTCATGAGTTATGCATGATCATAGAGAAATTAATTCATGTAAGTATGTAATTTATGAAGAAAATATTTTATAGAGAGTTTTTATGTATGAATATGGCTTTAGTTAAAATAGAAATTAAGGTCTAATTGGTTGTGGTATTGACAAATTGACTGTTAGAATTGCTAGAGTATGTAGAATCATAATCATGATGTGTAGAAATTTCTATTTTGATTTAATAACAAAGTCACAGTGTTAATTTTCATGGAAAATATCAAAATATGGAGTTTTGCCAAAAATAATGAAATTGGATGTTGTATAATTGATGTTTATGCTAATTGATGGATAGAAACATGTTAGCAGTACTCACAATATGTTTATATGATGTCTATATGCAATTTTCATGATAATCAGTCTATTAGATTCGAGCTTTTTGGCCAATTCGGCTTTTTCTTTCATGGTTGCCAAAGCTGTCAGTCAACGCTGACAGTTCGCGCCGCGGCGCGGCCCAGCAGTTCATTGCTGGCGCCGCATCGCCATCACCATGACGTAAGCGACCTGTTGCACAATCACTGCGCCGCAGCGCCGGCTCGTAGTATAATCGCTGAGCCGCAGCGCCGACTCAACGCCGCAGCGCGAGCCACAGTACAAACTGTGGCGCCGCGGCGCGGCTTGGCAGAACTGTCTGACAGTTTTGTTTAAATGTACAAAACTTGAAAAATAAATGTTATGTGTTTATTATAATAATGTTAAATGATAATTTCAGTATTATTAGACTATGAAATATCATGTTATTAAGTATTATCTACCTGAAATATAATTGATTATGTGAATGGGTAATTCAACCCATATGATGAATGTAATTGTTTATATAAATGTACAATGTTGGTTAGGACTAATTATGTCAATATGACATATGTTTAGGGTATCAATTCAAGTGGTAAAAGTGTAGCTTGTGCTAAAGGCAAGTTTCGTAAACCTACATTTTACATTGTGCAAGTTTCTAAGTCTTAACTTTTGATATTTAGCAAGTTCTTTATTGTATAAGTTTCTAATCATTGGTGTTATTGAACTAATTATTGTTTCAATTTCGATTATCATATAATGGTGTAAATTTATTTGGAACAAGTTATTCTTGTACTTAACTTGTGGTTTAGCATGTACAATTACATACATGTTGTGGATGTTTATTATTCAATTAACCTTGTCTTATTATTGTTCAAGCAAGGTAGGTTATAGTTATTCAAATTGTATGCTATTAGATTATTCCTAAAGCATGATGTCAATTTATAAACATCAAATAAACTATGATTATTCCATAGTATACAGTTATGTCGTTTGTAATCAACTAAACCTTAGTTGATTACCGTTGAATTCTAAATTACCCCATGATGTATCCAAACCAAACTCACTTTGGTACGAACTTGTATTCTAAATACTGAGAAGAACAACTCTTTTATAAGAGGCTACGCTTAGCGTTGAAATGGTTGTGCACAATACATTGTACGAAGGGTTGATCCCCCTAAGTACGTGAAATCCTTATAGTCTTATGACTGTTAAAGTTTAAGTTGAAAAATTACTTATAACTATGGACATGATTCGAGGTCATTAGACCCTCAGTAAAGGTTAAAGCTTTCCAAAAGTTAATAGAATATATTGTTAAATTCTATTGAGCTTAATGTTGACAAATGATGTAAAAGTTTAATGATTTAATTATTGTTATTTCAAGTGGGCCTTGTTTGCCCACTCTTGCCTGTAAAATTTCTTACAGCTAAGGTTGAAACTGGTGATGTACCTAGTACCAGTAAAGGGAAAGGAAAGACGAAGCAATGCTGAAGACTTGTAATAATTGAATAGTTTATTTTCAGACTTGGTTTAAAGATTGTAATGAAGTTTATTTTAATTTTCCGCATGAATGAATGTTTGTAAAGGTTAGATAACCTGGGAGATTTATTTAAGTTTAATCCTGTATGGGCATATTTTGTTTATTCAATTTTATTATAATTGGGTAGTTAGAAATGAATGTTTTGATTACGTGAACACCAAATCCAGAGGAAATGAAGTACCGGGATTTGGGGGTGTCACAATAAGAGTCTAGATTCGATATGACTTCAAAAATATTCAAAGGACTTCGAAGTAGCTGAATAAATCATTTATCAATATCAAGATTTTGTTAAGATACATGCTGGATAAAAATTTATTGATGAAAGAGAAACTCTTTTGAAGTTTCAATAATGTTCAATTGATTATCAATAGATAATACTACTTCAAAAATAAAGTGGGATATTCCCAGATTTCATGATGAGTGATCCCAATTACATCATGAACTAATGCAAGGATTTATCAGTTATTTAATACTAAATTACCTCAAGAGTATCATTTAACCATAAAGATTAAATCATACTCCTTTGTAAGTACATGAAGTGATCAGCTCCATTGTACCCTATATTATGCATAATACTTAATAATAGCTCATGGGTTATTTTACGACAATAAAGCTTGTTCATCTCAGTCTTACATCATGAGTTCGAACCATAACAATATGGTTTGGATAAATTTTAAATAAATGCAAAAGATTTCATCATTTAATGTCCATATTGATCTAGCCAAAATGATTGGCATTGATCTTTTAATAAAAACTTAGTCTAAATATTAGACCGTATCGTGTTTCAACAAATATTAGTCTTGCCAAAACAATTAGCTGAGACCTAGCTCATAAACTATTTAATAATGGACAAGAATCAATTGCACTATGTGCAGATAACAATAATCATTATAGATGTGAATAACTAACAATAGTTATTCACCAATAATGCTTTTGAAATTTAAAACTCAATTTGAGTTAATGAACTTGCAGTAATTGCCTATGATCAGTAATAATCTTGAATGTGGTATAATCAGCAATAATTACCCACTTAGTATACTGTTAAAATAATAACTCTAGTTTGAGTTAAGGAAATTTGTAATAAATGTGAATATTCAATAATCATAGATATGAAATAATCATCAATAATTATCCACTAACATGTTTGAAAAATAATAACTCAAGTTTGAGTTAGGGAATTGCCTGATTGGTTGACTACTGCTATGCAATTTAAGTTAACTTCTTTTATAAGACCTATCATTAATAAGATCGATCTATCAATTAGCATCATATATTTCACTTATTATACAATTATTCCATACTAATTTATCTAACATGTAATCACATAATCAAATATCTTACAGCTTTAATAATATTATTATCCTTTGATAGTATTTCAATCACTAAACCATATACATTAAGATTTAACACTTACTCTTTTATTTTATAAGTTCTTCTTTAACATTTAATAAGTCAAATACTAATCCAACAAACTAAATTGCAATCTAGCAAATTGGATTGCAGTTTAGCAAACTGAATTATCTAAACAGACCAATCCAGTAACCTGGATTATCCAAACATACCAATCCAGCATCCTGGATTGTAATCCAGTAAAACAAATTGCAATCCAGCAAATTGGATTCCCAATCCAGCAACCAGATTGCCAATCCAGCATATTGGATTCCAAATCCAACAACCAGATTGCCAATCCAACAGACTGAATTCCAAATCTAGCAACCAGAGTGCAATCCATCAAACTGGATTCCAAATCCAGCAACTAGATTATAATCCAGCAAACTGGATTCAACTGATTTTCAATCTAACAAGCTGGATACATCAATTCCTTTCACGAAAATACCAAATCAATTTATTATTTTTCTATCCTTTGGCTAAACATATATGTTAGTTCTTAGAGGGCACACAATAGATCTAGAAGGGGGGGTTGAATAGATCCTTTTTAATTTCAAAAATCTTTTCCATTTTAGTTTACATTGCTGAGTAAATAGTAGATGACAAACTTAGGAATTGTTTTAAGCACAACAGAATAAGTTAAGGTTCCCCTTCACAGATGTTATGTTGACCATTTGCCTAGAGTTAGTTTAGTTATAAGTAGTTATCATGTTAATAGCAGTTATAACGTAAATGGCAGAATGTAAAAGACACAAGGGATTTTAAGTGGTTCAGAGACTCAAGCTCCTAATCCACTCTTCTACTTTAACGAGCAGGGGTTCCACTAAGAAAGTCTTTATATCACTGAATCACTAAGATTCCTTCAAGGCCAGCAGCCTTAAAACTTTAGTTCACTAAGATTCCTTCAAGGCCAGTAGCCTTGGAACTTTAGTTCACTAAGAACTCTTCAAGGCATGCAGCCTTGGAACTCAGTTTAGTCCCTTGGACAAGGACCATTCTGGCCCTGGCTTCTTGTTTGTTGTTGTTATTGGTGCTGAGCTGCTAAGATGACTTTAAGCTTGTTCATCCTTGATTCTTGGAAGCTTGTTGTGATCCTCTTTGGATTCTACATGGAGACTGGATCACCATTAGATATACTGCTAAGTTGTTCATGAAGTTCGATCTCTTTGAGTACTTAGTAGTTTGTCACTTCTTCCTTGGTGCAGCTGATCTTGTGGTTAGTCCTTTTTTGATCTCAACTTGGACTTCTTCACCACATAAGGTTTGCTAAGTCTTTACATCTTTGGTAGGCTTTGTCTGGCTTTTAGTATCCTCTAAACCTTGGTTCCCTTGTGTACATACTTGGTTCTGTATCTTTTGTTCTTTAGCTCTTGGTGGTTCGTGGTGATTCGTAGATTGGCTATTTGAATCTTCTTTTTGATATGTCAATATCTTGAATGCTATTAACTTGGCCTTCTCGGCTCTCAACTTGGCTGCCATTTTTAATGGCATTCTCATTGTTGTTGAGTGAGGCCTTTTTCTATTAAATGTCTTCTCTTATCTTGCTTCACTTTTACTTTCGTAGTCTCACTGCCATTGAGATATTTTCTATTTAGCTCTGTAGAACTCGTAGAGTCAACAACCTTACTTGAACCAACCTCTTCTTCTTTTGGGCTTCTGCTGTTAAATAACCTTTCATAAGCTTCTCGTTGGATTATAGCCATTAGGAGTTGTTTGAATTGATTCGCAGATCTTGAGTTATTTAGTACAGACTGCAGATGTGACATGACAGCCACTTTTTAGCTTTTCTAACACTTCATTCTACTATTTCACCTATCCCATTAGAGATGTTACTTTAGTGTGTCAGGCAGGTACTCACCATTATTTCTTCTTTCTGATTCCTCGATCAGAACATCAAGAGTTGTCCTTCTGCATCGATGCTTTCAGTATCCAACGTTTGAATGTTAGTCTTTGAATTGAGACGTTGCCAAGGATTCAATACTCAGATGACTGAACTCTACAATTTTGATGCAGATGACCTTGAACTTGATCCTAGTTAGTTTGTTGAATATTGCTCGTTGACTGATTGAGACAACACTACGATTTTGATAGTGTTCTTTGGATTTGTAATGTAGAATCTCTCTTATTCCACTCGTACATCGCTTCATCACTTCTGCTTGCCTTGACTCACATTAGGTACTGCCAACTTGTCTGATTACTCTGGCCCTTCCTTAACTTCAAGATTTATCAGGTTTGTCATACTTAGTCTCTTTCTCCTTGTGATCTCCAGTTCACATATCATCAATGGTCTGATCCATGTTTAATCTTCTATGTCTATTCTGTATATGTTGGCCAATGTCTCTGTTATAGACCCCATCGGTTTTTTCTTTTAACTTGGCTAGCACTACGATCATGGTTATACCCAAGATTGTTATTCTTTATTTATCTTGACGGCTACTGCATTGCTTGTGGAAGACTTTCCTTTAAATGGCTTCACAACTCAATCAGGATGCTGATTGAATTGGTGCTTTGATCTTCTTTTTGCTTGCAAGTCATTTGGTGAATGCCCTCTGGCTTCATTTATGTACATTTCATCTTTTACAGTTCTGATCAGAGGCTTCATTCTTTGGATGCTTTGGGAGTGCTCAAGTGTTGAGAATCATGTTAATATTATGATTCTACCATGGCTTTGTAAGCACTAATTGGCTTTGTCGAAGACGTTGTTCTGCAGACTATGATCTAGCTTTGATTCTGTAGACACTACGACTTTGAGAGCATGTTACACATCAGATCACGATTTTTGTCTTGACACTTGGTGTCCTCGTTTGATCTAGCACGACTACGATTTCTGCCTCTGATGTGATCAGTAGACTCCACGACTTCAAGTGTAGTCTACGATTCTTAACTTGACTTGGCAGGTTCTTAAATTAACTCTACGATTCTGAGTGAGGCCCTCCAAGGCATACTACGATCTATAGCCATTTTATCTATACTCTACGATTCTCCCTTGGCTTCTGCAATCCCTAGGCTGGCTCGACGCTCTACGATTCTGCCTTGATAGTCTCTGAATATTATGTTTCTCTTGGCAGACTCCTAAGGCTTGTGCAGTACTCTATAATCAAGCAAGCTTATCTATTACATCATATAAGATCAACCTAACAAGCTTGATCTTTTTATACTTAGTCCTTGTACATCATGTTCTTTTGAAGGACTTTACAAAGCTGTTTTATTCATATAGGATCAACCTAACATATTTGATTATTTTAGTCTAAGTCCTTGTACATATTTCTCTATTGTCTATTCAAGGACTTTACAGCTTATTTCAATGCAGACATATTTGCATATTCATTCATTACGATCATAATCAAATCTTATATTAATAGGAATATCATTCAAATGCTTATTCCTAACAATATCCCCCTAATTGATTATAACAAAAATAATAAGTGCATATGTATGAGATGAATGAATCTTAAGATACAGTGAGCTACTGTATTGCTAGAGCAGGTAATATGAATGATATATTAAAAGTAGTTGATTACAGCTGAAAAGTAAACCTAAGTTCTGGTTCCAAAGTTAACTATTACATATAGAGTTGTACCTTCTTCTTCATGTATGTCTCCTGGATCCCCTCTATTGTTGCTACTCATCTGCTTGATCTACTTGCTCATGCTCCCCCTAGGATGGTGATTTCATTTCTTCTTGATCTCTTGGTTCCTGCTCCATTTCTTCATTTTCATGATGCTCTGACTCAGATGCATGCTCTTCTTCTTTGTTTTCTGCTTTGCTCTTCAGATTATGCTTTGACTCCCTCTCAGATGATGATACACTTATTAATATGTTGAGCTGCTGCTTCTTCTTCTTCTTCTCCTTCCTTGCTTTCTTGCTCCCCTTCTTTTCTTCAGCCTTCAATCTTCTCTCCTTGCTCTTTCTTGAATGCCTCTTTTTCTCCCCCTTTTTGTCATGAATCATTTGGGAAAGCTGTTGGAAATTTTTCATAAGCTGCTCTGTCAGATAGGATGAGTTGCTAACTTCAATCTTGATCTCTTGTTGACTTAGCTCCAACTGTAGAGAGAGAGAATGCTTTAGGAGGTTAATCTTGTTAGAGAGGGACATGATTTGATATGTGTTGTCCTTCTGAGCTTGCAGAGCTTCTTCCTTCTGATCATTGACAAACTTCAGATAGATTTGATATCTCTCTTTGATTTTAAGAGATATATCTTATATTGTGGCTTGAAGTCTATTTTGAAGCACGCTGTCTCTTTCTTCTGACAACATCTTTGCTTCTGTAGCAATGAGAGATATCTTCTCAACCAACTCATCAGAATTCTTCAGTAACTCTTGCTCCTGAGAAGTTTGGTCATTTGGTAGATCAAATTTCTGCTGAACACCAGTTTGAACTCCACGATTCTCATTTTTGGACAATTTTTCAAATGTAGTGAAAATCTGATAAATCATTAAGTGCCAATCACTGTTGGAGGATGATGGAATATCAGACAATTCTGCTTGAGCAGAGTAGAGCTTGTCAGACTGAGCTTGATCATTTTGAATGGAGTGAAGGGACTCTATGATCATAAACTTGAGTATAATCCTTCTGCCATCTGAACCTACTCTACAATCGTAGGGAATGTAGTGGTTACCAACATGTCAGTAGACCTTGAAGTGAGACTGGTCTTTGATTAGCTTTGTTGCAAATTTCTTTACTCTTGGAAAGTTTTGTGACACCAACTCCAAGTTTGGAAAATGTGAGTAACACCAGCTGAAGTAACTTTCATCTTTACCAGTATATGCCTTTAGCCAGGGCATCCATGGATAGAACCATTTCATTAGGAGATCATCAGGACTGTACAGTATTGTAGTGCAATCTAAATCCATGTTTTTCCAGTTGTTAAACAAATCTTCTATTGACATCCTTACTACTTTGAGTTGTTCATTTCCATGGTTTATCCATCTTTCTGGTGGTACATCTAGTGGTTCATCAAAGACTTCCACTACTAATCTTCGGCGGACTCTTGTTGGAGAGGGAACATGATAGTCTGCTGATTCCTGATCTTCAGAGCTGGAATTTATCTCCATCTTTGAGCTTGAATCATGCTCAATCATTTCATCTGATTCATCAGTGAATCCTTCTTACTGATTTTCATCACTTGTATCTTCTTCAGTACCCTTAGCATTTTCTCCCTTGGATTTAGACTTATCATCACTTAATTCAATGATAGCAGTAGAAGATTATCCTTTCTTCTTTAGGACAGATCTAGCAAGCAATATGTTGCTCTTTCTTCTCCTTGGAGATTCAACTATAGGAGATTAAGTCTTTTCTTCATCTTCAGATTTTGAGGCCTTTGAATCATCAGATGAGCTTCTTTGGGATTCAGCCACAGGGGCAGATGATTCTTCTTCAGGCCTTGAGTCCTCTGAAGTAGCAAAAGAATTCCTTGAGACTTCAGCAGTGAGAGAACTAATTTCTTCAGATTTAGATCCTTTCTTTTCAAAAGAATGACTACTTGAGAATTCATTCATAGGATCTTCAGTTCTTTGAAGCAATCTGTTACTCTTTCTCCTTTTTGGGGGTGCTGCAGTTGATGCTCTTTCCTTTCCTGATTCACGTCTCTTGTTGTCAGTGGAGAGACTATTTGGTGGAACCTCTGTATTCTTTATAATCTTAGCTTTCTTCTTTGCTTGAGTGGCTGCTACAGGTACAGAATCATCACATTGAGACAACTTGCTTTCCATTTCTTTTACTTTTCTCTTCTTTACAGAAACCTTGTTGCTTCTACCAGATGTTATTAGCCTCTTATTTTCCTTGGGATTTTTCTTCCAATTTTTAAATAGCTATGGGGACATCACTTTATGAACATTCAGTGGTTCTCCCTCATCATCCTTTATCTTGCTTTTCAGTTTCTTCTTCAGTATAATGCTCAAGAGTCTTCCATGAAAAACCTTTGTGAGGGGTTTATCTGTAGTCTTCTTCATCTCAGCTTTTCAAGTCATTTGGTCAACCAATCAATTAGGAGAACTCCAAAGTTCATTTGCTATTTCATGACGATTGCAGTCATAACGCTTAGTTGCAGATCACTAACAGTATCATGTACAGTGTCCTTGCACAAGATGTATTTTTTCGTAATCTCAGCCAGGAATTCAAACTCTTCAGGAAACTTTTTCTTCTTCATATCTTTCAGATTTACGTTCCTCCTGTAGCGCATTAACTTCTTGCCTTCTTCAATGTCAACTTTCTGGAGGTTTAACAGACATTGGTCAGGAAACCCTAGACATTGGTTGATGTCTGATGCTTTTATCTTCAGGCTTACTCCTTTGACCTTTGTGGATAGAAGCTAAGAGTCTACAGTTGTATTTGAATAAAATTGCTTCACTAGGTCGGTATAGACTACAGTGTTAGCTTCCAAGCACTCTGAAAACCCAACATCCTTTACAAGCTCAAGTATGTCCTTGAACTTCTTTTCTGATCCTTCGAACTTCTTGAAGCCGAGTTAGATTCCAGTTATAACATGCCACTCTTCCATTTGAGAGTTCGAAGTGTATAGATTTTTAATTTCAGGAATCTTATGAGAGATAGTTGAATGCAATTTGGGCGAAGCTTGAGGTTTGATGAATTTTGGCCTTGAAGAGGATTTTAGGGTTTGAACAAGGGAGGGAGATAACTTTTGATAATTGTTTGGAGATTTTGAATTTGTCTTTATGGCAGTTCCTTCTGACTCTGCATAAGTTGTGATGTGTCAAAAAGCCATTGGTTGCACGATGTCCAGTAAGAAACTTTAACTCCCCATAAACTGATTAGTTTTTCAGTTTTGATTTTCCTTTTAAGAAAATAAGCATTCATGACGTAGGCTGACCGTTGACTTTTTCAGTATGTAGAGTAGCCTGATGAGATAGCTATGAACTCTACGATTTTCTTTGTCAACTTAACGATTGTCTTTTGAGAGATGCTTCAGTGAGTGATTTGTCACTAATCCTCATCTTGGAGTTTCATAGCTTAACCACTGATGCGCCCTAAGAGAGTTCGGGCATTGACATTCTGAGGTGACTTTTCAAAACATATTTTTAGATTGTATTTTGTAGCTTCCCTTCCTACGATATGCATAATGGGACACGTGTCAAGTTCTGCTGGGCTCCATAATTTTAAATAGAGTGGAAAATATTGATCTGCCCTAAGCTCCCCTGAGATAATGTATCTTTTGGGAAGACTACGATCGTCGAGGCTGCTCTATGATTATTGAGTTTATTGCTGATCATATTCTTCGATCATTGTCTGACCTGGTTCTTGTGATGAGCTATGACTTAACATTCCTTCTGGATTATTAAGGTAGCTTAGGAAGGGCCAACCTCTTAGTCTAAACTAAGGGTCAGGTTTGTCCCTGAGGTGCTTATCAGATGAAGAGCTTTATAAAATTATGGCAACAATGACATCACATTGGTCTTTTCTGCTTGAGAGTTTACTTACCAACTCTGGATATTCTTTGGTGTTTGTATTTGTTTAGGCTGCAATCGTGGTGGCATCATGCTCTTACACTACGATTACTGAGACTGATTGAGAGTACTCCACGATTTGGGTGGTTGGTTGATATGGTTATTAGTATCACGTTTTGGAACGTTACTACTGACTATGGATCTTCATTTGGTTCATCGGTCACATAGTTTTTGGACTCTTTAACGGGGACATTTCTGTTTTGGGTTAGCTTCTGTCTCTATGATCTTGACAGAAGTGGTCTTGATATTTGTGGAGTGTTTAACAGACATGTACCCTGATTGTCCTATCCTTCAAGCTTATCTCAAACTTTCTTACAAGTGTTCCACTTCTTCATTTTGCTCCCTAAGCTTTACCATCTTCATCATTTGCATCTAGAGCTTCCTCAGACTGATCAACAGCTTCAGCCTGAAATCATCATGGATGGATAAACCTCTGATGTTTTGGCAAGTATGAACTCTACGATCGGTAATGACTCTTCGATCGAGGTGAGTGAAGACTTCTTTGATTTGTGATTGAGTTTTTCCCTTTTTAGGCAGTTGATCTTGCAGCTGTATGAACCCTTGTGACTGAAGCTATCTTCTTTAGTATTTCTTGTGAGATCACATAGACCAAGTACCTGCAGGTTAGTAAAATTTCTATTTTTGGTACCCCTGATTGTTTGGGTCCTGCTGGATTAGTTTTCTTAAAATCGCAATTCCTCATATGCTTGAATTAGCATCAACAATCATATTTATGCATTTATCAGATTTAGATATGATATTTGTGATGTATGATGATGAGTGTGTGAATGATTAAGTATTTTGATAGGCCATTCTTTTTCTTTGATTGTTTCACTCTTTGCTTGGTTGTGTTCATAGTTCTTGAAAGTTTTCAGAGTAGGAAACAACTCTATTGTTTATTTGCATCTGGTTGATTCATGGAGATGATCAGTTTCTAAGAATCTTCAAGATACGCCTCTAGTGTTGATCATACTCTACATTTTATCAAGAACACAAAACATAGGTTTTGTATATATATTTGCATACATGCCAATCCTTTAGCAAGAGTTACTCTACTTAAGTTTTATAGGATTAAGATTAACTTACGACATACTTCAGACTTCTTTCAAGAAGCTTTCTTCAACCTGAACTTTGAGTAGAGAGAGAGTTTATTGACAATTAAGTATCTAACCTTAATGTACTCTCTCTCCCCCTTTTCAGGAAGAGTATGGTCTCTTGATAGAGTATTGTTGTAGTACATAAGGTGATGCAACACAATATTCATGTAAGATGTTAATGAGGAACCGTACCTGTACACTGTCAGTTTCTTGACAGTCATTTGTCTTGCTATAATGAAGTTAGGCATTGATGTAAAAATCTTTACGTTCATTGCTGACAGCTTGTTGCTCTATTTGACCTTAGATTAATCAGGCATTGTCTTGGAGTTGATAGCATAGGAAAGTCTTGGCAGCTTTAGTTCTTTGATAATCTTGAGTCTCAAGAATAGATCCGACTAATAAACCAAGTACATATTGAATGAGATTTTCTTTCTCTACATGTATATGCCTTTCATCTTTTAGAACTGTGGATGACAAACTCTTTGTTTTTGATGCCCTTCTTGACTTTCCATCACAAGTCTGCAGACTGCTGATTTTCTTTTGGTCATGGATTGGTCTTGTTGCTGCATTAATTTGGAACAAGGACCAATCTGAGCAGCTTCAAGTGAATGTGCACATTTACCTGTATGCATAATTTCCAACGTGTGAGCTCATTAGTGATTACAACTAGCTTACTACTAAACTAAGTTTAGACCATGGTTTGTGCCTCGGATCATACTCAAAGCGTTAGCTTTTAGAATGTATATGAGAACATGCTCTGATACCAATTGTTAGTTTCCAGAGGGCACACAATAGATCTAGAAGGGGGGTTGAATAGATCCTTTTTAATTTCAAAAATCTTTTCCATTTTAGTTTGCATTGCTGAGTAAATAGTAGACGACAAACTTAAGAATTATTTTAACCACAGCGAAATAAGTTAAGGTTCCCCTTCACAGATGTTATGTTGACCATTTGTCTAGAGTTAGTTTAGTTGTAAGTAGTTATCATGTTAATAGCAGTCATAGCAGTTATAACGTAAATGCAGAATTTAAAAGACACATGGGATTTTAAGTGGTTTAGAGACTCAAGCTCTTAATCCACTCTTCTGCATCAATGAGCAGGGATTCCACTAAAGAAGTCTTTACATCACTGAATCACTAAGATTCCTTCAAGGCCAGTAGCCTTGGAACTTTAGTTCACTAAGAACTCTTCAAGACCTGCAGCCTTGGAACTCAGTTTAGTCCCTTGGACAAGGACTATTCTGGCCCTGGCTTCTTGTTTGTTATTGTTGTTGGTGCTGAGCTGCTAAGATAACTTTAAGCTTGTTCATCCTTGATTCTTGGAAGCTTGTTGTGATCCTCTTTGGATTCTGCATCGAGACTGGATCACCATTAGACATACTGCTAAGTTGTTCATGAAGTTCGATCTCTTTGAGTACTTAGCAACTTGTTACTTCTACCTTGGTGCAGCTGATCTTGTGGTTGGTCCTTTTCTGATCTCAGCTTGTACTTCTTCACCACATGAGGTTTGCTAAGTCTTTGCATCTTTGGTAGGCTATGTTTGGCTCTTAGAATCCTCTGAAACTTGGTTCCCTTGTGTACAGATTTGGTTCCGTAACTTTTCTTCTTTAGCTCTTGGTGGCTCATGGTAATTCGTAGACTGACTCTTTGAATCTTCTTTTTGATCTGCCAATCTCTTGAATGTTATTAACTTGGCCTTCTCAGCTCTCACCTTGGCTACCATTTTTAATGGCATTCTCATTGTTGTTGAGTGTGGCCTTTTTCTATTAAAGATTTTCTCTTATCTTGTTTCACTTCTACTTTCGTAGTCTCACTACCACTGATATATTTTCTATTTAGCTCTGTTGAATTCATAGAGTCAACAACCTTACTTGAACCAACCTCTTCTTCTTTTGAGTTTCTGCTATTAAATAACCTTTCATAAGCTTCCCGTTGGATTATAGTCGTTTGGAGTTATTTGAATTGATTCGCAGATCTCGAGTTATTTGGTGCAGACTGCAGATGTGACATGACATCCCCTTTTTCACTTTTCTGACACTGTAATCTACTATTTCACCTACCCCATTAGAGATGTCACTTTAGTGTGTCAGGAAGGTAGTCACCTTTATTTCTTCTTTCTGATTCCTCGATCAGAACATCAGGAGTTGTCCTTTTGCATCGATGCTTTCAATATCCAACGTTTGAATGTCAGTCTTTGCATTGAGACGTTGCCAAGGCTTTAATACTCAAATGACTAAACTCTACGATTTTTATGCATATGACCTTGAACTTGATCGTAGTTAATATGTGAATATTGCTCATTGACCGATTGAGACAACACTACGATTTTGAGAGTGTTCTTTTGATTTGCAATGTAGAACCTCTCTTACTCCACTCATGCAGTGCTTCATCACTTCTACTTGCCTTAACTTACATTAGGTACTGACAACTTGTCTGATTACTCTGGCCCTTCCTTAACTTCAAGACTTATTAGGTTTGTCATGCTTAGTCCCTTTCTCCTTGTGATCTCCCGTTCACATATCATCAATGGTTTGACCCAGGTCTAATCTTCTATGTCTATTATGTACATGTTTAATCTTCTCGAGTTATTTGGTGCAGACTGCAGATGTGACATGACATCCCCTTTTTCACTTTTTTGACACTGCAATCTACTATTTCACCTACCCCATCAGAGATGTCACTTTAGTGTGTCAGGAAGGTAGACACCTTTATTTCTTCTTTCTAATTCCTCGATCAGAATATCAGGAGTTGTCCTTTTGCATCGATGCTTTCAATATCCAACGTTTGAATGTCAGTCTTTGCATTGAGACGTTGCCAAGGCTTTAATACTCAAATGACTAAACTCTACGATTTTTATGCATATGACCTTGAACTTGATCGTAGTTAATATGTGAATATTGCTCATTGACTGATTGAGAAACACTACAATTTTGAGAGTGTTCTTTTGATTTGCAATGTAGAACCTCTCTTACTCCACTGATGCAGTGCTTCATCACTTCTACTTGCCTTGACTTACATTAGGTACTGACAACTTGTCTGATTACTCTGGCCCTTCCTTAACTTCAAGATTTATCAGGTTTGTCATACTTAGTCTCTTTCTCCTTGTGATCTCCAGTTCACATATCATCAATGGTCTGGTCCATGTTTAATCTTCTATGTCTATTCTGTATATGTTGGCCAGTGTCTCTGTTATAGACCCCATCAGTTTCTTCTTTTAACTTGGCTAGCACTACGATCATGGTTATACCCAAGATTGTTATTCTTTGTTTATCTTGACGGCTACTGCATTGCTTGTGGAAGACTTTCCTTTAAATGGCTTCACAACTCAATCAGGATGCTGATTGAATTGGTGCTTCGATCTTCTTTTTGCTTGCAAGTCATTTGGTGAATGCCCTCTGGCTTCATTTAGGTACATTTCATCTTTTACAGTTTTGATCAAAGGCTTCATTCTTTGGATGCTTTGGGAGTGCTCAAGTGTTGAGAATCGTGTTAACACTATGATTCTACCTTGGCTTTGTGAGCAGTGATAGGCTTTGTCAAAGACGTTGTTTTGCAGACTACGATCTAGCTTTGATTCTGTAGACACAACGACTTTGAGAGCAGATTATACATTAGACCACGATTTCTATCTTGACACTTGTTGTCCTCGTCTGATCTAGCTCGACTACGATTTCTGCCTCTGATGTGATCAGCAGACTGCACGACTTCAAGTGTAGCCTACGATTCATAACTTGACTTTGCAGGTTCTTGAATCAACTCTACTATTCTGAGTGAGGCCCTCCAATGCAGACTACGATCTATAGCCATTTTATCTATACTCTACGATTCTGCCTTGGCTTCTTCAATCCCTAGGTTGGCTCGACGCTCTACGATTCACCTATCTCATATTCCAATCTCTGACACCATTTATAGGTCTGAAATCATCAACCATTGTCACGCCTTAAATAACATCTCAAGTCTTAATCAATTAACAAGTTAAAGTTTTCTAAGTCTTTATCATTTCCATCTAAAAATCACCAAATACATGATCACAATCTGTTATGGAACTTTATTACATGTTTAACTCCTTTTCATGCTTCTTATACTAGGTTAAGCCAACACTTCATGGACTAAACTAAAAAAAACAAATTGCATCTGCTAAAGGGACGGCGCAGCTGCGCTGCCCCAAGCCTTGGCACCGGCGCAGCTGCGCTGGTGCTCGATCCCAGAAAGTCAACAGGCGCATCTACGCCTTTTCTGCCTTTGGTACCGGCGCAGCTGCGCCAGTACGCAGATAGAAACTGCAGCAGCTTCAGCACTGTTACAAGCCAAAAACTCCAATTTCCCAATTCTACAGCAATATAGAGAAACCCATACATTATAAACCTAACCAAAACCACATAATATATACAATCAATCATTTTAACACCTAAAACAACATAAATAACCAAATTTAGAGGATTAAAAACCATATATTGCTACTAGTTTCTCTATTTTCAACACATTTATCGAATTACATCACCAAATCCTTATTTCTTAACCAAATTAAACCATTTCTATTGCATTGTTTTCGTTTCTTGACATCTTAACATAATCCATAATCAATATACAGATTATACCAAAAATTAAACACTAGTTTTGGCCTTAAATAAGTCACTTTAATATGTATATACAACACTATAACTTGAATTTTCTTTTTCAAACCAAATTCCATGGATTTGATCACTATAAATTGCTTATATATGATAACTATCAGATTATATACTAATATAATCAACATTTTAAACAACAATCCAACAAGACTCAATTACAGAGAATAGATATTGAAAAACCAAAACTTGAAATTAGAAATAGATTATACCTTGAATTCCTTGTTTTCACTAGCAACGATGATTAGCAAGCTTGTTCCCTTGATTTCCCTTCTCTAATTTCTCAATTCTCTCTCAATTTCTCTCCCTAGCCCACTCTATCTTTCTCTATATTTTCTCTGTTCTTCTAAGCCTCTTGGAAAAATAATATGCAAAACCAAAAACTGAAGTATATAACCTCTCCCACGTTCATCAGTTAAAAAAAACAAATAGGCTTATTAGTTATAATATGCCAAAGGCCATGCTTGGCTACACACTAAAACTCCCCCCTTTTAATTTATTTTTATATTGTCCTTATACTATAGTTCTTATGTCACACCCATTATGTGACGCCCCCAAAATAGGTATACAGAACCCATCCTGAGTCGCCAAATACATAGTACATAATTTAAATACAAACTTAATTTATACAACTGTCGTGCAAAATACGACAACACAATAGCTGAGTTTCAAAACAAATATTATCTCATAGACAATATCCAAACTCAAATAAAGTCCTCATTACAGTTATTTTCATACTATTTTATAGAATAGTGAGGACTACTACAGCAACCATCTTGAACCATCACTTCATTCCCCGACTAGTCTCAGCTATATTCTCATTTCCTGAAGAGAACAAAGCAATCCATTAGAAGAGTGAAGTAGAGCACGATGTCTACTATATTCTATGATTTAAAAGTTCATCATCAATATTTTAGCTATGTAACACATTTCAATAAATAATCCACATCCACGAATTATCCATGCACTACGGGCAAATGATATTCGTTAGTATCACCAGTGGTCATGATCATGCCAAACAACTGTCCATCAATGCACTACGGGTGAATAATAACTTTTACCACATCATTTGTAACATTACAAGTCATGATTATAACGATACTTAATTTCTGGTCATAATCATACCAATCAACAGTCCATCTATGCACTACGGGCCAAAGATGACTTTTATCACAATATAAGCATGAAGATGATGACAATGATATAAGAATTCAATTAAGTGAGATCAATGATAAATTTTAAAGATTTATAATTCAATTTATTCTAAGTTCAAGAATGTCTAAATTGTCAACATGATAACTACTTTGTGGAATAAAATTCAAGAATGATATTTATGTATCAAAAATAATTTGGACAGAAAAGAAATTAATTTTTTGTTGTGAATAATACCTCGGTTGAATAGTACCGGAGTGAATAGTATCCCGTGAATAGTACCGTATGTAATACTGTATATATGAATAGTGCCATATGTATGAATAGTACCCATGAATAGTACTCTGGCATGAAAAGATTAAAATTTAACAAGAATGTCCAGAAAAATATTTCAGTGAAATGATACTAGATGAAGCGCAAATTTTAAGGATATTTTACTAATTTCAAGGAGTATAGAAGTAATACTTACCAAAATAAGTGTAGAATTAGGAATGTGAAACGAAATAATATTACTTACATACTACAGAGTATGGAAGAAAATATTATTTCTTACGAATATTAAATGAAAATAATATCCCTAATGAATATTAAACGAAAATAATATTCCTTACGAATATTGAACGAAGATAATATCCCTTATGACTATTGAACGAAAATAATATTCCTTACGAAAATTAAACGAAAATAATATTTCATAAGAATACGAAAAATAATCTCTTACGAATATGAAATAAATAATACCCCTTACCTTAAAAAGAGAGTACTTCTGGCCGATATAGCGGAGATATTCTTGAAGAAAACTTGTACTATTTGGAGCACTCAAAGTTTTCTTAAACTCAAAAGAAATATGATCAATATTATAGAAGGAGAATTCACTGATTCTGGTGTGATTTTCATTTCTAAACTGAGCATTCTATTTATAGGAGAATGGCAAGATACTATTTAATAAAAAAAATTACGGGTAAACAATAAGGAATCACAGACGAATTCGATGAATTCGTCTCATTTTACTATGTAGTACTATGCAATGCTATGCAACACTATGCAGCGCTATGCAACACTATGCAGCACTATGCAATATAAAATAAAAACTGAGATAACTTTTTACCGACGATTTTGAAAAATGAGTAAGTACGGATTCATGTAATATGCCAAATTTATAATAAATACTTCATGACAAACCCCTTTTATTTATCATAAATCACTTGACTTCTCTAAACACATTTTTAATAATATTTATTCATCATTAATATTTTAACTCGCAATATTAACAACCAGATCATACCTAGGAAAGATGGGGCTTTCCGATAAGGACTTCTCCAATCAGATGACCTAACCCCTTTTTTCGACATAACTTTCTAGATATTGTCGATAATGCAAATAATAACATGAATAACTTTGTCGTCTCAATTATTGATTTAATAATAAAGAAATACTGTGACAATAATTAAATCAATAATATGAGATACTATGCAATAACTACTGTGGCAATTATTGAATAAAATTGAGTGACTTCTCTCACGTAAGTATCAATAATCAAAGATACTGTACAATACCGTGTGCTACTGTGCAACTGTAATAACCGTGAATTTTAAGTCACTATATATGTATGTACCTTATTGATATGTTTAAACTTTGTGTTATATAGTGATTTAATATGTGACAACATATGTGAAGTGGTGCATGGATTAATAAACATATATACTATAGTTATGGATATATACATTTATATATTTCTTTAAAAAATGAAAGCTTCGTAACCTAATTATACATTAGGTGAGACAATTAAATAACATAAGGGTTATGGTAATAAAGAAATGTTAGTATTTAATAGGTATACTAACTTAAGTGGATAATCTTGTTATTTCAAGTGACTAATAATTTTAAACCTATTTCTAGTAAACCTAATTTGGTTATGAGCTAAAGTCATATGTATAAGTAATTAAATTTCATATGATTGGAAATAGAAACCCTAAATAAACAATTTGGGTAACATATATTAAAATTGTTAGACTATGTTTATTACATGGCCCAAAATAATTAAAAGAGAAGCCCAAAAGAAATAAAAATGCAAACTAATACTTAGCCCACTTGATTAAGGGTATTTTAGGCTTTTGATTAATCAAATTTGTTCATTCAAATAAAAGAAAAATGGAGTAGATATGGGGGCAAGGGGACCGGCCACTTTAGGCCTTTTAAGGGAACAAAATTATGCTAATCAAGTTCCTTAATTAGTAACTCTTACATCAAGTACAAGTGTGTCCATCTCCCATTGGTAGAAAATATACTTAGCACCTTTAATCACATGATTAGGCTCAATTGGAAGAGATAAGGCAAAACCTTTTATCTATGGGACAATAAAAGTATGGGGGATAATAGTTAATCACCCATTTCATTTGCTAGAACATTTCATTTTCTCTCATTCTTCTTCTTCTATCTTTTTCTCCCAAGCTAGTAGCATACAAGAGAGAAAAGAGAGAGAGAGGGTTCGGTTTTTCTAAGAGAGGGAGAGGAGTTGTTATTCATGCATTCTAAGTTCATTACTTACTTTGGAAGAACAAGAAGGATAGCAACCAAAACTAGGTGAGGTTCTCATCCTTTTCTTTTTCTTATTCTTCTTCTATTTTTGGTTTTTACCTCATCATATATGGGGGATTATGGTCTAATACTCAAAGTACCCTAGTTCTACATATCATCATGTGTGGAACGAAGTATCTTGAGTGTTAGACCAAAGGTTTAGAGGGAGGAATTGAGCATATATTCTCCAAGGGGTGAAACCCTTGTTTTTCTTCTACTAAATCTTGTGTAACTCAAGTTTTATAACTTGGATTTGTGATCCGTCGAAAGGGGGGTGCTAGATACATGAGTTATCTAGTAAACGCAAGTGGTAGAACACAAATCTAGAAGGTATTGAAGCCTTGGGGGCTGTTTTCCCCAAAACAGTCCACATAGGAAGTTTAGGTTTTGAAACCCTAAAAAGCTACTGCCCCTGTTTTTCATGAGGCTGTTTTGGTTAGTTGAAAGTCTTTTAAAAATCTGGGAAAAATCACAGAGGTACCTTAAGAAGTTATCTACGTGTAGGAAAAAGAATGGACACATTTCGATTTATTGGTTTTGCGTAATGGCTATTTCCGTAAAGGACTCCTAAATATTAACACCCAAATTTCTCACAGTGTATAGACTGAAAATTCCAAAATTTTTACAATAGGTTCATATATGTTATGAGAGTATACCCTTAAAATTTTAGATTTTTCTGAGCAACACTCGATTTATGAAAAATGAAGTAAGATCCGAGTGTTTTGGACACTTTAAAATTAGTAAATCATTTTGTAAAATACCAGAAAAATTTGGGGATCATTGTTGGTTCATATACTGTCTAAATCTAGAAAATAAGAATTTTTGGAATCAGTTTGGTATTTTTCCTAAAAATGATGAAGTTATGAACAAAAGGAAATAAATAGTTAAATGATATCTTAAATAAGAAAAATATGATTTTAATGCTTGAACACTCCTAATATATAATATTATGACTATTTTAGGGTATTTTGGTAATTTATAATAAGAAATATTATTTATGACCTTTTATGGATATTAAATAAGAGGTTTAATAAAGGGTGAGCAATTAGAATAAATTGTTTATTAATCCAATAAATTATTAAAAATATTATTATGATATTAATAATATTAGTATATGATATTGTTAAGTAAATAAAAATATTAAAATTAAAATTTCATTAAAATATTATTAAATAGTTAATAATATTTGATTTTAGCATTAATAAATGATTAAAGTATTATTAAATGATTAATAATATTATATTAAAATATTAATCTTAGATTAAAATATTATTAAAAGATTATTAATATTAAGTTAAAGTATTATTATTGAGTAAATAATAATATTCGAGATTAAATAAAATGTTATTAAAAATGTAATAATATTAGTAAAGGAATAAAATATTATTAAATGATTAATAATATTAGTAATGGAATAAGATATTATTAAATGATTAATAATATTAGTAAATGAATAAAAGTATTATTAGTGAACTAATAATACTACTAGATGAATTAAATATTATCAAGATTAATAATATTAAGTGAATTAAAGGTAGCTGTTAATTAATAGTAACATTATCGAGGCAGGATAATATTTATAAGAACTACATGTAATATATAATATCTATGTGATTACCTAATCTAATGTTATGCTATGGCTAACTGAAAGATTAACTATATGTCTCTCAAAGGAAGATAATTAAACTGCATAGTGGATAGAATTTAATTGCGTAGCCGTAACCTACAAAAGAGGCAAGTTCCCTAACTCAAACTCGAGTTACTATTTTCAAAGTATTTAGTGAATAATTATTGATGATTATTCACCTCTATATTGATTATTGAGATTCGCACTTGGTGCAATTGAATTTCTGTTCTATTATTATTGAACTGTGAATTAAATTAAAGTTCTTCATTCATGAACTGTTTATGAGATAGATTTATGCTAATTGTATCAGCTAGATCAAGCATGTTTAAATTTATTAAATCAAATGTGTTTTAAAAAGTTGTTCTTATTAAATTGATATGATAAGAACTATTGACTGAGAAAAAGGACGAATTTGATTAAGGCATGATATTGATTCTGGATTATTAAGTGTTTATGCATAAATCATGTGGTATGAAAGGCTGATCCCCTTGAATACCAAAACTTATTAAGAGGTCCAGTTTAAATGACTGAGAACCTTGGCAAATGTTCATGGTTATTTCAAAACCACTCGGTACATGTTATTCAATTATTCGAATATTCAATTGTTGATTATTAATTCATGTTCCTACACAATCTTATACCATTGTTGAACATTGAAAGCAAAACTTCTTTCTAGTCATGATATATCTCCCTTGTATATAAACTTGCTAAGTAAATTAGTTGCTTACCCTTGCTATATCATGACATTTATTTCAGTTAAGCCTGAAGGATCCAAGAATAGTTTATAATGAATGTTAGCTTTTATTATCTAATGGAATTTCTTATGTAAACCTGTTGTAATATGAATGGTGTGTTTAAGTTAAGGTTAAGAAGACCTTGGGACTATGTTATGAAACTTTATTATAATGAACAATGTATGTTTATTATTCCGTAATAGTTTATAGAATGCTTATGATGATGATAGATCGTGAGCACCGAATCTGAGGTTAGAGAACCTGGATTTGGGGGCGTCACATGTTGGTATTAAAGGTGTAGGTTATAAACATTAGGAATGTAAAACCTAGGTTATAACCTTAGCAGAAAACTCTTATAGAGTATGTTAGCTAGGTGATGGATTGAGGAGATCCATCAAGTTTTAGTTGTACTGAATAAAATATCATTTCATTTTATCAATGAATATATTTTATTGTGGTACTGATGTTGTTTTGATTGTTTATTGTGGTTATAGGATGGCTGACGAGAGTCAAGATAGCTATTCAGTGAACCAAGAGTCGAGGGACTCTAGTGAGGAGTCCATGGAGCATGAGATGTTAGGAGAGAGACCCCATGATGATCTGATAGGAGATTTGTTGGCAAGGAACATCGAGCTAGAGGTTAGGGCTGAGCGAGTGGAGGCGCAGAACCACACCCTCCAGATTTTAGAGCAGCAGTACAAGGACGCTGCTTACCAGGCACATGCTAAGTTAGCAGAGTTGCGAGGGAGGTTGGAGCAGAGAGAGCTACAACTAGGACAGTTGATAGACGAGGTGGAAGCTAAAGATGTGAGGATATATACTTTGGAGCAAGCTTTAGACATCACCTTTATGCAGTTCGATGCTAAGTGGATGGAGCTGCCCTCTAGTAGTGAGAGCAGGCGTTGATTTGTATTTATGTCCGATATAGTCCCACTTTTTGTTTCTAATAAGGACTGTTTAGTTGTTGTAAATCCTTATGCTTTGCTGTATGCATAGGATGACAATTAGACCCCAACTTTTATTTTGATAGAGGGGTAGATGGTAGTGAATCCTCACTTTTTGTCCATTAGAGGATAGTTGGTGGTGGACAGTTTATGCCTTGAGCGTTTATAGAAGTATGCCAGATGTCTAGTCAGTCTGTATTAAAACATTGGTATATGAATATAAATGCATTATTATGATATGTATTAGAAAATTTAAATAGTAAATTGTCTATTTAATGTTATGTGAATCCAATAGACTGAATTGGAAATTTTTAAACAAACTTAACCCACTAATTGGGGAGAAAGACTTCCAAATCTTGGTAATTTAAAACTCTCACATAATGATCATGTGATTGTTTGAATATAGTAGCGTATTAATAAAACCCGAGTAACGTGTTAGAATTTTGTTTAATTAGATAATGCCGCCCAGACGTGTACTAAGGAACCAAGAGATCGAAGAGTCAGTTAATAATGCAGCGGGAGCTCAACCAAACCCAATGCAAGACTTTATCAATATGATGGCTGAAGCTATGAGGAATCAAGCTCAACCTGTAGGAAATCAGGCGGGAAACTAACTAGCCAACTTTAAGGACTTCAAGGCAGTAGGACCGCCGGAGTTTAGAGGAACAGCACACCCGATAGAGGCCCAGACGTGGATGAAGGAAATTGAGAAGGCCTTCATTATTGCTAGAGTAGCAGAAGAGCATAAAATAATTTTTGCTACCTACTTAATGAAGGGTGAGGCTAACTATTAGTGGGAGGCCAACCAGAACAAAGCTGGGACTGGAATCGTGACTTAGGAAGCGTTCAAGACATTGTTCTTCGGGAACTACTTCCCTGAGAGTACACAAGTGAGAATGGAGATCAAGTTTTTGGGATTGAAACAGGAGAATATGTCAGTGTCAGAGTACGCTACGAAGTTCAATGAATTGGCCAGATTCGCTCCGCATCAGGTGGATATGGAGGTGAGGAAAGCGAGAAGGTTCAAAAATGGACTAAAGTCATGAATTTATAGTAAGGTAGCGATTTTACAAATCACATCATTCTCAACTCTATTGGAGAAAGCTCTCATAGCGGAAGGTGGAAGCAAAGCGGTCTCAAAGTATAATCGAGAGAAGAAGAAGAAGAAAGTAGAAGGTGGGAATCAGAATGTTAGCAATGGCAGTAGAAACAACAAGAAGCGAAAATAGAGCAGTGGGGGTAGTAATTTGGAGAGTCAGCAAGGAAGTGTGCAACAAAAGAAGTCAGTGTGTGGAAACTGTGGAAAGTGTCACTCAGGAGAGTGCATGAAGGGAAAAATGGTATGTTATACCTGTGGACAAGAAGGGCATACCTCACCTAATTGTCCTAAGGTGAAGAGGGGAGGTTGTTTTAACTGTGGTGAAGCAGAACATCGGATCAAGGATTACCCGAGGAAGAAAAGCGCGGATAGCGAAAACGGTAACCGGGGCAATAACACTAGGACAACCAGTGGAGGACCAGCCCAGCCAAACAAACTGATAGCGAGGACATTCAATATGACAGTGCAAGATGTCGTGGCATCCAGGGAGGTGGTGTCAGGTATAATTTCGATCAACGATATAAATGCCTATGTGTTATTCAATTCGGGAGCTTCATGTTCTTTCGTATCTGATGAATTTGCTCAAAGATTAAATTTACCTCGTGAACTATTAGAACACCCAATGAATGTAGAAGTAGCAAACAAAGAAATTATCCCTGTAGACTACATCCTTAGGAACTGTTGTGCTGATGTAAGAGGTTTTAAGCTTAACGTGGATTTGATACCGATTCGTCTTGGAGAGTTTGATATAATCCTTGTGATGGATTGGTTATCGAGTCACGAAGTGGTTATTGACTGTAAGAAAAAGTGCGTACACCTAAAAACTCCAAATAAGTCAAAGGTGGTATTTCATGGCAGTAAATCGCCGAGACAATCTTGTTGTCTGACGATGGTGTAAACAAAGAAGTTGCTTAGGAAGGGTTGTATAGGTTATTTGGCTCACGTTGTGGATACCCGCAGAGTCGAGGGCGAACTGGGTCAGATACTTATTGTAAGGGAATTCGTTAATGTCTTCCCAGATGAGATTCCGGGATTGCCACTAGATAGAGAGGTAGAGTTTGTTATCGATTTGGCACCAGGGACAACACCGGTATCCAAAGCGTCGTATCGTATGGCTCCAGTAGAAATGAAGGAACTGATGGTTCAACTACAAGAGTTATTAGATAAGGGATACATTCGACCGAGCATATCATCGTGGGGAGCACCAGTCTTATTCGTAAAGAAGAAGGATGGGTCATTAAGGCTTTGTATCGACTACCAAGAGTTGAACAAGGTCACCATTAAGAACATGTACCCGTTGCCCAGGATCGACGATTTATTTGATCAGTTGAAGGGGGCGAAATACTTTTCAAAAATTGAATTGAGAACCGATTATCATCAACTGAAGGCAAGGCACGAGGATGTTCCAAAGACGGCATTCAGAACTCGGTATGGACACTTTGAGTTTCTGGTAATTTCTTTTGGATTGACAAATGTGCCAACAGCATTGATAGACTTGATGAACAGAGTGTTTAAACAATATTTGGATAAGTTTGTTGTCGTATTCATCGATGACATTCTGGTTTATTCAGAGACGGAGGAAGAGCACGCTGAACATCAAAGGATAGTGTTGGAGACGTTAAGGAGGGAGAAGTTGTATGCAAAGTTCTCTAAGTGTGAGTTTTGGTTATAACGAGTACAGTTTTTGGGCCACGTTATCGACAAGGATGGTGTTTCGGTGGATCCAGCAAAAGTAGAAGCGGTTATCAACTGGGAACAACCAAAGATGCCGACAAAAATTAGGAGTTTCTTGGGATTAGCAGGATATTATCAGAGATTTATCCAAGATTTTTCAAAGATAGCATCGCCATTGACCAACCTTACTAGAAAGACGGTGAAGTTCGTTTGGACGGAGAAATGTGAGGAGAGTTTCATGAATTGAAAAAGAGGCTCAGCCAAGCACCTGTGTTGGCTTTACCAGACAGCACGGGAGGATTTGTAGTGTATAGTGATGTGTCACACAAGGGTCTTGGCTGTGTACTGATGCAGCACGGTAAGGTCATTGCGTACGCTTCACGTCAGTAGAAGGATTATGAGAAGGGTTATCAGACTCATGACCTGGAGTTAGCAGCAGTAGTTTTTGCCTTGAAGATTTAGAGGCACTATTTGTATGGCGAGAAGTGTGAGATATATACGGATCACAAGAGTCTGAAGTATATCTTTATGCAAAAGGAGCTAAATATGAGGCAGCGCCGATGGATGTAATTGATTAAAGATTATGATTATGAGATTCTGTACCATCAAGGCAAAGCAAATGTAGTGGCAGATGCCCTGAGTAGAAAAGGCAGAGAGAAGTTACTGAAGTTAACCATTCAAGAGGAATTGGTGAAAGATTTCGAACGACTTGACTTAGTGGTTAAGTATCCGACGGAGACCAATGAGAAATTATTTACAGTGGCAGCGAGCCCGACTTTATTAGATAAGGTTAAAGAGGGTCAAGAGAATGACGAAGATTGCGACAACATCAAGAAGCGGTTAGCTGAAAGGGATGAATTAAAATACAAGATTGATGGCACCGGACTGCTGAGATTCTAAGGACGAATTTGGGTACTGTTAGTACCAGAACTAAGAGAAGAGATTTTGCAAGAAGCGCACAGTACGAGGTACTCGATACACCCAGGAAGCACAAAGATGTATCAAGATTTACGTCAATACTTTTGGTGGCCAAACATGAAGAGAGAGGTTGCAGAATGCGTCAGCAGATGTCTAACTTGTCAGAGAGTCAAGGCAGAGCATCAACGACCGAGTGGATTACTACAGCCTTTAGAGATTCCAGAGTGAAAAAGGGAGCACATCACGATGGATTTTGTGGTGGGACTTCCAGTAACGCAATAAGGGCACGACGCCATATGGGTGATTGTAGATCGTCTTACGAAGACGGCTCACTTCTTGCCGATCAAGATCAGGTTTAGTTTAGACCAGCTAGCCAAATTATATATCAAAGAAATTATCTCGAGGCATGGCATACCAGTATCTATTGTATCAGATAGAGATCCGCAATTTACGTCAAACTTCTGGAAGAGTCATCAAGAAAGAATGGGGACGCAGCTACGGATGAGCACCGCATATCATTCGTAGACCGATGGACAAAGCGAGAGAACGATTCAAACGCTTGAGGACATGCTCAGAGCTTGTGTGATGGACTTCTAGGGTAGCTGGGAGGATCATCTTCCATTAGTAGAGTTCGCATACAACAATAGCTATCACACCAGTGTCAAAATGCCGCTGTACGAAGCACTGTATGAGAGGAAATGTAGAACGCCCTTATGTTGGGATGAAGTGGGTGAATGTCGACTGCTGGGACCAGAACTGGTGCAGCAGACTGTAGAGATCATCAAGGTGATAAGAGCCCGGCTGGTAGCAGCTCAAGATCGCCAGAAGAAGTATGCAGACTTACATCACCAGAAGAGAGATTTTGAAGTGGGAAGCTATACATTTTTTAAAGTATCTCCCTGGAAAGGGAAGATAAGGTTTGGAAAGAAAGGTAAATTGAGTTCGAGATTTATGGGACCCTTCGAGATCTTGAGGAAGGAAGATAGGCGAAGTGGCGTACGAGGTAGCTCTACCTCCTGAACTGGAACATATTCATAATGTGTTTCATGTGTCAGTGCTACGACCATATAAGCCTGATTACAAGCACTTGATATCATACGAGCCAATTCAGGTCGAAAAAGATTTGTCGTACGAGGAAATTTCGGTTGAAATTTTAGATAGAAAAGAGCAAAAATTGCGAAATAAGGTTATACATTCTGTAAAAGTTCTTTGGAGGCACCACAATGCTGAAGAAGCTACGTGGGAACTCGAAGAAAAGACGAGGGAAAATTATCCACACCTTTTTGAGTAACCCTATATGTAATTCTGGGGACGGAATTCTTATAAGGGGGGGGAGGATGTAATAACCGTGAATTTTAAGTCACTATATATGTATGTACCTTATTGATATGTTAAAACTTTGTGTTATATAGTGATTTAATATGTGACAACATATGTGTGGTGCATGGATCAATAAACATATATACTATAGTTATGGATATATACATTAATAGATTTCTTTAAAAAGTGAAAGCTTCGTAACCTAATTATACATTAGGTAAGATAATTAAATAACCTAAGGGTTATGGTAATAAGGAAAGGTTAGTATTTAATAGGTATACTAACTTAAGTGAATAATCTTGTTATTTCAAGTGACTAATAATTTTAAACCTATTTCTAGTAAACCTAATTTGGTTATGAGCTAAAGTCACATGTATATGTAATTAAATTTCATATGATTGGAAATGGAAACCCTAAATAAATAATTTGGGTAACATATATTAAAATTGTTAGACTATGTTATTACATGGCCCAAAACAATTAAAAGAGAAGCCCAAAAGAAATAAAAATGCAAACAAATACTTAGCCCACTTGATTAAGGGTATTTTAGGCTTTTGATTAATCAAATTTGTGCATTAAAGTAAAAGAAAAATGGAGTAGATATGGGGGCAAGAGGACCGGCCACTTTAGGCCTTCTAAGGCAACAAAATTATGCTAATCAAGTTCCTTAATTAGTAACTCTTACATCAAGTACAAGTGTGTCCATCTCCCATTGGTAGAAAATATACTTAGCACCTTTAATCACATGATTAGGCTCAATTGGAAGAGATAAGGCAAAACCTTTTATCTATGGGACAATAAAAGTATGGGGGATAATTGTTAATCACCCATTTCATTTGCTAGAACATTTCATTTTCTCTCATTCTTTTTCTTCTTCTATCTTTTTCTCCCATGCTAGTAGCATACAAGAGAGAAAAGAGAGAGAGAGAGAGGGTTCGATTTTTCTAAGAGAGGGAGAGGAGTTGTTGTTTATGCATCCTATGTTCATTACTTACTTTGGAAGAACAAGAAGGATAGCAACCAAAACTAGGTGAGGTTCTCATCCTTTTCTTTTTCTTATTCTTCTTCTATTTTTGGTTTTTACCTCATCATATATGGGGGGTTATGGTCTAATTCTCAAAGTACCCTAGTTCTATATATCATCATGTATGAAACTAAGTATCTTGAGTGTTAGATCAAAGGTTTAGAGGGAGGAATTGAACATATATTCTCCAAGGGGTGAAACCCTTGTTTTTCTTCCACTAAATCTTGTGTAACTCAAGTTTTAGAACTTAGATTTGTGATTCGTCGAAGGGGGGGGGGTGCGAGATACATGATTTATCTAGTAAAATCAAGTGGTAGAACACAAATCTAGCAAGAATTGAAGGCTTGGGGGCTATTTTCCCCAAAACAGTCCATATAGGAAGTTTAGGTTTTGAAACCCTTAAAAGCTACTATCCCCATTTTACATAAGACTGTTTCGGTTAGTTAAAAGTCTTTTAAAAATCTAGGAAAAATCCCAGAGGTACCTTAAGTAGTTATCTACGTGTAGGAAAAAGAACGGACACGTTTCGATTTATAGGTTGTGCGTAATGGCTATTTCCGTAAAGGACTCCTAAATATTAACACCCGAATTTCTCACAGTGTATACACTGGAAAATTCAGAAATTTTTACAGTAGGTTCATATATGTTATGAGAGTATACCCTGAAAATTTTAGATTTTTCTGAGCAACACTCGATTTATGAAAAATGAAGCAAGATCCGAGTGTTTTGGGCACTTTAAAATTAGTAAATCATTTTTTAAAATTCGAGAAAAATTTGGGGATCATTGTTGGTTCATATACTGTCCAAATCCAAAAAATAAGAATTTTTGGAATAAGTTTGGTATTTTTCCTACAAATGATGAAGTTATGAATAAAAGGAAATAAATAGTTAAATGATGTCTTAAATAAGAAACATATTATTTTAATGCTTGAATACTCCTAATATATAATATTATGACTATTTTAGGGCATTTTGGTAATTTATAATAAGAAATATTATTTATGACCTTTTATGGATATTAAATAAGAGGTTTAATAAAGGGTGAATAATTAGAATAAATTGTTTATTAATCCAATAAATTATTAAAAATATTATTATGATATTAATAATATTAGTATATGATATTGTTAAGTAAATAAAAATATTAAGATTAAAACTTCATTAAAATATTATTAAATGGTTAGTAATATTTGATTTTTGTATTAATAAATGATTAAAATATTATTAAATGATTAATAATTTTAGATTAAAATATTAATCTTAGATTAAAATATTATTAAAAGATTATTAATATTAAGTTAAACGTATTATTATTGAGTAAATAATAATATTCGAGATTAAATAAAATGTTATTAAAAATATAATAACATTAGTAAATGAATATAATATTGTTAAATGATTAATAATATTAGTAATGAAATAAGAAATTATTAAATGATTAATAATATTAGTAAATGAATAAAAATATTATTAGTGAACTAATAATACTACGAGATGAATTAAATATTATCAAGATTAATAATATTAAGTGAATTAAAGGTAGTTGTTAATTAATTGTAACATTATCGAGGCATGATAACATTTCTAAGAACTACATGTAATATATAATATCTATGTGATTACCTAATCTAATGTTATGTTATGGCTAATTGAAAGATTAACTATAGGTCTCTCAAAGGAAGATAATTAAACTGCATAGTTGATAGAATTTAATTGCGTAGCCGTAACCTACAAACGAGGCAAGTTCCCTAACTCAAACTTGAGTTACTATTTTTCAAGCATGTTAGTGAATAATTATTGATGATTATTCACCTTTATATTGATTTTTGAGATTCGCAGTTGGTGCAATTGAATTCCTGTTCTATTATTATTGAACTGCGAATTAAATTAAAGTTCTTCATTCATGAACTGTTTATGAGATAGATCTATGCTAATTGTATCAGCTAGATCAAGCATGTTTAAATTTGTTAAATCAAATGTGTTTTAAAAAGCTGTTATTATTAAATTGATATGATAAGAACTATTGACTGAGAAAAAGGACGAATTTGATTAAGGCATGATATCGATGCTGGATTATTAAGTGTTTATGCATAAATCATGGGGTATGAAAGACTGATCCCCTTGAATATCAAAACTTATTAAGAGGTCCAGTTTAAATGACTGAGAACCTTGGCAAATGTTCATGGTTATTTCAAAACCACTCAGTGCATGTTATTCAATTATTCGAATATTCAATTGTTGATTATTAGTTCATGTTCCTACACAATCTTATACTAGTTTTGAACATTGAAAGCAAAACATCTTTCTAGTCATGATATATCTCCCTTGTATATAAACTTGCTAAGCAAATTAGTTGCTTACCCTTGTTATATCATGACATATATTTCAGTTAAGCCTGCAGGATCTAATACGAAAGACAAAGGCAAGGGCAAGATCCAAGAATAGTTTAGAATGAATGTTAGTTATTATTATCTAATGGAATTTCTTATGTAAACTTTTTGTAATATGGATGGTGTGTTTAAGTTAAGGTTAAGAAGACCTTAGGACTATGTTATGAAACTTTATTATAATGAATAATGTACGTTTATTATTCCGTAATAGTTTATAGAATGCTTATGATGATGATAGATCGGGAGCACCGAATCTGAGGTTAGAGAACCTGGATTTGGGGGCGTCACATCAACCACACGTATTACTGTATTTTTATCACTGGGTATTTCAATAGTTAACGGTAAAAGTTTTATCGTTATTTTTATAAAAATGTTATTTCTGTCGCTTTCTATATCCGACAGTACTTTCATTGTGAGGTCCACCAATGATTGTACCGTCGTACAGATATTCCCTGATAAAATGAATATTCTCCGACCAAATGAATATTTTATGACAACTTTCTTACTTTGCAAAATTTATAATATTACCCACAACTATAACATTATATCAAATCCACACCTTATTATTTAAAATAACATTTAGAGAAAATTAAATCTTTATTCATAAAAGTTGGGGTCTTACAACCTCCCCTTCTTATGAAATTTTGTCCTCGAAATTGATGTACGTATCTAGTATGTCGAAGAAGTGAGGATACCTTATTTTCATCTCAGATTCTAACTCTTGAGGTATAACCTTTGAGCATAGAATATGTTTTTTCTCATCAAAGATTTTAACAAGTACCTCTTTATACGTTAAATCTTCTGCTATCTCGTCTGGTTCTAATTCAATAATATGGTTCGGGTCGTCCATATATTTACGTAACATAGATATGTGAAAAACGTTATGAACATGAGACATACTTGTCGGTAAGACGTGTCTATAGGCCATAATTTTAACTTTATCTATTAAAGTCAGTTCTACTCATAAATTTGACAACATCACGTGGGTCCCTAGAGTCTTTAACTCTATCTCCATCATTTGTAAGTCATACGAAATGGGTTTTTGTGTTAACAACGTCGCATTTGTAACCGCATACGATCTTTTACTCAACGCGTCAGCTACCATGTTCACATTTCTAGAATGGTATTGAGTCGTATATTCATAATCTTTCAATAGCTCGAGCCAACGTCTTTGGCGCATGTTACGTTAGTCCTAGGTGAAGAAATATTTGAGGGTTTTGTACCGGGTTCAAGGTCAATACAAAATTCAATTTCACATTTTGGGGGTAGGCCAGAAAGTTCTTCGGGAAATACGTTAGGAAATTTATTAACAACAGAAATATCATTCAAATCTGACGTATTTTTGTTTAAATCCGTGACATGATCTAAGAAAGCAATTAACATCTGTTTTTCAATAAAGAATGACTTTATGACTTGATATGACAGTGATTTATTTTAGTGATTTGGTTGCTTGAATTCGCATAATAGGTTGGTTAGGTATATGAAAGCTAATAACCTTACGAAAATAATCAATTTTAGTATGATGAGTAGTTAACCAATCAATCCCTAAAATCACATCAAATGCAAGTATTTTCAAAGAGGTAAGATCGATAGGTAATGTGAGGGTATCGATTTGAATCAAACAAGATTTATAAACAGTGGATGTAATGAAGGTTTCTCCCAACAGAGTTTTAGTAGATAAGTCAAAGTCTAATTTCTATGGAGTAAAATTTAAACGTTGAGCGCAAGTAGATGAAATAAAAGAATGGGTAGAACCGGTATCAAATAAGGTATAGACTTCACAAGATTTTATGATTAGTTTACCCGTGATAACTTCGTTCGGGTGCCTCGCTTTTTGGGAGGTAATGACAAATGCTTTCCCTTGAACTACTAGCTTTGACTTGTCTGGGACAGCCTTTGGTGTCTCCATCCCAGCTGAACTTGACTTCACTACACGATAAAATTGAGCTAGGTGACCTTCTCTTCCGTAATTGAAACACGCTTTGGGTTGCTGCATATAGTTTGGACGGATGTGTCCCTCCTCTCCATATTTGTAGTATACGACCGGTGGTCGTTCTTCTTCCTTTAAAACGAGTGCTGGTGCTGCTGTCTTTCCATCATTGTTGAATATCCTCTTTTTGAAATTTTTACTTCTATTATCTAGGCCAGGATTACCACCGAAGTGGTTACCATTTTATCATGATGATTTCCTCCACGCTTGTTTTCACTGCTTCGATGACTGCTACCACTGGTATTATCGTTTTGCCGACTGCTATCTTTTGGTTGGGCTGACTCATTATCGCGCTCAAATAACTGAGCCATATTCACAACATCTAAATACAAGCAAAGTTGTGAGAAATGAGGTATTGACGAATTTTTGGTTTCAAACCTCGCAGAAACATTCATGTCATACCCTCCTCATTATCTACCAAATGGGATGCAAACCGGGATAACTCGGAAAACTTAGCCACGTATTGCGATACGGTCATATTGTTTTGCTCTAGCTTGATGAATTCTACCTCCTTCACGTGACGAATACTTTTAGGAAAGTACTTGTCGTTGAACAATTCTTGGAACTTCTCCCAAGACATCTTTAGTGCGGAAGGTTGAGTACGTTTTATAAATTCCCACTAATAATCTGCCTCTCCTCGCAACATAAAGGTGGCAAAGGGAACCTTTTACTCCTCGGAGCATTCCAAGACATCAAATATCTTAGTGATCTGCTTAATCCACGTTTCTGCCTTAAATGGCTCTGGTTTTTTCAAAAACTCCGGTGGTCCCAGCTCCTTGAATTGCTTAGTGGTGACCAGCTGAGAGTTTCCATTGTTTCCACCTGCATTTTGAACATGAATCTCTCTCGCTTAGTGTTGCATGAATTGTAGAAAGCTCCTAAATATCCCGTCGTTCATCATTTGGTCGGTGTTGTTGTTTACATGAGGATTATTGCCTTACTGATTCACATTATCCTGGGTATTGATTGGCGGTGACTCAACGGTCTCATGTGCTTCATTGCTTATCTCAACATTTTTAGATGCCATTTTCAAACACTGTCACAAAATAAGGGTTAATTTGCGTGCCACATATTATCCCTATATTCTGACCGACCAATTAAATAACAAATAAACTTAGGTAGGACACACTAGCGAAGGTATTACCCGTCTCTCCCCTTCCAGTTCTAGCCTCAAATCTCAGCCAGAGATCATATATCCCAAAGCTTTAATACTAACTATGACGCCCCCAAAATAGGTATACACAACCCATCTTGAGTCGCCAAATACATGGTATATAATTTAAATACAAACTTAATTTATACAACTATCATGCAAAATACGACAACACAATAACTGAGTTTCAAAACAAATATTATCTCGTAAACAAAATCCAAACTCAAATAAAGTTCTCATTACAGTTATTTTCACACTATTTTATAGAACAGTGAGGACCACTAAAGCAACCATCTTGGACCATCACTCCATTCCTCGACTAGTCCCAGCTATATTCTCATTTCCTGAAGACAATAATGAAAGAAAAGGGTGAGCTCAACTAACCCAGTAAAGAATATTATGACTAAGTTAATGTAGAATAAATTATCCTTAGTCTTCAACAATATAAAAACTGATAGAATACAATAGACAACAAGTTTAACTACAACGGAACAAGCAATCCATTAGAAGAATTAAGTAGAGCATGATGTCTACTATCTTCTATGATTTAAAAGTTCACCATCAATATTTTAGCTCTGTAACACATTTCAATAAATAATCCATATAACCGAATTATCCATGCAGTACGGGCCAAGGATATTCGTTAGTATCACATCCATGAATTATCCATGCACTACGGTCCAAGAATATTCGTTAGTATCACATCCATGAATTATCCATGCACTATGGGCCAAGGATATTCGTTATTATCACCAATGGTCATGACCACGCCAAACAACTGTCCATTAATGTACTACCGGCTAATGAGGACTTTTACCACATTATTTGTAACATTACAGGTCATGATTATATCGATACATGATTTCTGGTCATAATCACACCAATCAACAGTCTATCTATGCATTACGGGCCAAAGATAACGATCATAATAATATAAGCATGAGGATGATGACAATGATATAAGAATTCAATTAAGTGAGATCAAGGATAAATTTTAAAGATTTATAATTCAATTTATCTAGAGTTGAAGAATGTTTAAATTATCAACATGATAACTACTTTCTGGAGTAAAATTCAAGAATGATATTTATGTATCAAAAATAATTTCGACAGAAAAGAAATCAATTTTTTGACTTGAATAGTACCCCGTGAATAGTATTTCGTGAATAGTACCCCGTGAATAGTACCGTATGAATAGTGTCGTATATGTAAATAGTGCCATATATATGAATAGTACCAATGAATAATACTCTGGCATGAAAAGATTAAAATTTAATAAGAATGTCTAGAAAATTATTTCAGTGAAACGATACTAGATGAAGCGCAAATTTCAAGGATATTTTACTAATTTCAAAGAGTATAGAAGTAATACTTATCAAAATAAGTATAGAATTAGGAATGTGAAACGAAATAATATTACTTACATACTACAGAGTATGGAAGAAAATATTATTTCTTACGAATATTGAATGAAAATAATATCCCTTACGAATATTGAACGAAAATAATATTCCTTACGAATATTGAACGAAGATAATATCCCTTACAAATACTTAACAAAAATAATATTCCATATGAATACGAAAAATAATCTCTGATTTTACTATGCAGCACTATGCAAACACTATACAATACTATGCGACACCATGTAGTACTATGCAATATAAAACAAAAATTGAGATAACTTTCTACCTACGATTTTGAAAAATGAGTAAGTAGGGGTTCATGTAATAAGAAAAATTTATAACAAATACTTCATAACAAACCCCTTTATTTATCACAAATCACTTGACTTCTCTAAATACATTTTTAATAACATTTATTCGTCATTAATATTATAACTCGCAATATTAACAACCAGATCATTCCTAGAAAAGATGAGGCTTTCCGATAAGGACTTCTCCTTATTGGCACGAAATTAGATTACCTAACCTCTTTTATTGGACATAACTTTCTAGACATTGTTAATAACGCAAATAATAATATGAATAACTTTGTCATCTCAATTATTGATTTAATAATAAAAAAATATTGTGCAGATGATACTATGACAATAATTGAATCAATAATATGAGATACTATGGGACAACTACTGTGGTAATTATTGAATAAAACTGAGTGACTTCTCACGTAAGTATCAATAATCAAAGATAATGTACAATACCGTGTGCTACTGTGTAACCACGCGTATTACTATACTTTTATCACCAGATATTTCAACAGTTAATTTTATTGTGGGGTCCACCAATGATTGTGTCGTCGTACGGATATTCCCTGATAAAATGAATATTTTCCGACCAAACGAATATTTTATGACAACTTGCTTACTTTGCAAAATTTATAAATATTACCCACAACTATAACATTATATCAAATCCACACCTTTTTATTCAAAATAATATTTAGAGAAAATTAAATCTTTATTCATAAAAGTTGGGGCCTTACATATAATAAAACTAATTTAATTAAATTCATAATTAAAATTAGCATTTGTCATATAATAATAATTTCCATTATAAATTATAGTTTTATTCCACAAACTAATAAATCTCTAATTTAATTATTAAATTAAATTAGAACAACATTCTAATTATTTAATAATTCATTTAATTTAATTATCTCACTAAATTAAATCTTCAAATAATAAAATTACCATTCATTAACTTAATTATTATAACACATTTTAACTAAATTATCACACCACAATTTCATTAATTATTTATGTATCTCAATAAATAAATCAATTAAAATATTTATTTAATTCGATAAATATTTAAAATTAATTACAAAATTCTCATTCGTTACAAAGACTATACGAGTTCAAATGCACTCCGTGCGAATGTCAATAACAATGATGTGGAATAATTTTACATAATTAAACCATTTAGCACATGCTTGAGAATTAAAACTCGAGCTCAAATAAAGTACTTGCGAAAAGTAAAGTCTCGGTATAGGGAACTTGCAATAATTGCGAATATTCATTAATAATCATAGATGTCGAATAATCAACAATAATTATCCACTAACATGCTAAAAAATAACAACTTAAACTTGAGTTAGAGAACTTGCCTTGTCTGTGGTCTATTGCTATGAAAATAAATATATTCAGGTTAGCAGTCTATCTACCTTCCTTCGAAATACCTATAAATGACCTTCCGATTAGCAAAATCATATACCATTGCTCTATATTAAATTACCTAATATTTAGTCACACAATTAAATATTAGTTAGTACATTAATTCCTTAGTAACATTATTATCTCTTGATAATATTACTATTACGTAAAAATTATCCTAAACTCGTCCAAAATTATAACTTTTAATAATATTTTACGTACTCCTTAGTATTATTAATCAACTAATAGTACTTTATTCGCTTTCTAATATTAGTAACCTTTTAATAATATTTTATTCATGTATTAATATTATTAATCATTTAATAATATTTTATTTTTTTACTAATGTTATTATATTTTAATAACATTTAATTTCGAATATTATTAATTATTTAATAATATTTTAGTCATCTAATAATACTTTAATCTATTAGTATTAATCTTTTAATAATATTTTAATCTAATATTATTAGTATCATAATAACATTTTAATAATTTATTAGGTCAATAAATAATTTATTCTAATTTTTCACCCTTTATGCTAATTGTTCACCCTTTATTAAACTACTTATTTAATACCCATAAAGGCCATAAATAATACTTCTTATTAGAAATTACCAAAATACCCTCAAATAGTCAGAATATTATATATGAGGAGTATTCAAGTATTAAAATCACATTTTTCTTATTTATGACATAATTTAACTATTTATTTCCTTTTATTCATAACTTCATCAATTTTAGGAAAACTACCAAATTGATTCCAAAAATTCTTCTTTTCTGGATTTGGACAGTGTATGACCCAATAATGATTCCCAATTTTTCCTGAAATTTTAGAACTTGTTTAACTATTTTAAAGTGCCTAAAACACCCAGATCTTGTTACATTTTTAATAAATTGAGATTTTCCCAGAAATTTCTGAAATTTTCAGGGGATGCTCTCATAACATATACTAACTCACTGTAAACATTTCAGATGTTTCTCAGTCATACACAATGAATTATTCGGGTTTTCTTTTTAAAGAGTCCTTTACAGTAAAGACCATTCCTTCTATCCAATACATCGAAACATGTCCGTTCTTTTTCCTACATATAGATAACTCATCAAGGTACCTCCCTGATTTTTCCCAGAATTTTTAAAGTGCAGAAAGTTAACGAAACCGCTCTTGGTACAAGTGGACAGAAATTATCCACTAGTTTTGGTCTATAGTGGACTGTTTTGGCTCCACCAACCACAGTGGCTGGTAAGTGGTTTGGGGTTCTACCACTTGGGTTTACTAGTTAACTTACATATCTAGCACCACCCTTTGACGGATCACAAATCAGAGGTGTAGATCTCAAGTTATAAAGGATCCAAGTGAAGAAAAAGCTAGGATTTTCACCCTTAATTAAGGAACATAAGTTCATTTTCTTCCTTTGGATCATTATTCTAACACTCAAGATGCTTAGATCCTTACATGAAGTATATGGATGTAAGGGTTTTTGAGTCTTAGAGTAATACTCCTCAATAACCTTGAAAACAAAATAAATAAGAACAGAAGAACTAGATTAGAAGTTCACCTTGATTTTCTAGCTATTCTCCTTGATCTACCAAAATAATGTATGAACTTAGGATGCATAAGAGCTTGCAACCCCTCTCTCTCTTTTCTGTCTTTGTTTTTTGTCTTTCTTTTAGCTTGGAAGAGAATGAGATGGAATGGAAGTGAAATGCGATGAAATGAGATGAAATGAGGGTATTAGTATATTAGTATAGATGTAAAATCTATATCTATACTAATATCCCCTAGACTTCTTTTAACTGTGAAACCCCAAAACCCTAATAAGACTCGGTTATATAAATTCTGTATTATTAAATAAAATCTCTCCGTTCTGAATGCGTATTTTGTTATTATATACTCTGTTATAGAATTAGGTCAAATAATTTTTTGTCCGAAAGTTGACGTGCTTGACACGTCGTGCTTATGTACTCTGGTATATGTATTTTGACAAGTTGCTTTGTCGTGCTTACACTGACAAAAATTTTGTCGTGCTTGTTAGGATTTGTGAAAAACCTAAGTTAGGAACCCTAATATCAAAATTAGGAAATCCTAACCCTAAATTTACAAACCCTAATCATAATTTTAAAACCCTAACCCTAAATTTACAAACCCTAATCATAATTTTAAAACCCTAACCCTAATTGGTTAGATTAAACCCTAGTAAGGTTATGCTAAACCCTAACCATGATTATTAAACTTCAATTTGGTGTTAATAAACATCATTAAGTAACTCTAATCATAAAAACCAAAACCCTAATCAAGATTAAGGAGGATTAGGGCATAATTAAGCTACTAAAGTTGGTGAACGAGCTCACAAGTAGGATTCAAGTCACCACATCAAGTCCCAATGAAGCACATTATCTGGTATCATCCCCCAGGAAACACAAGTAACAAATATCAGATATTAAAGGAAGCAAGTTGGTGGAAAATGTCTAAAAATCCTAATTGTCCAATGCTATAAATATCAGCCCTAACTCAAGCCAAACTCACGAAATTCTTAAGCCTATACACTCATATATCATACATATACAAGCCCTGGTGATAGCAAGATCAGATTCAGAAGCCAAAAATCAAAATCACTTAAGAAAAGGTGCAAACCCTAATTTTAACCTAGATCTTTGATGATATGTTTAATCTATAGTTTAGTTGTTTAGATATGTGTAATATGTTAGTAAGTATTCTAAATTGGTAGATCATGTTTTCATAACATCTAGATGCATCAAAATGATATTTTAAGCAATCTGGAAAATCTGGAAAAATAGGTCTGACCGTCGAATGTCAGAGCCTATAAATCCGTGTATGTTAATATCTAGGTCTGTTAATTGTATGCTAGTTGTAGTATTACATGAGGTTAGTAATCTGGAAGAGAAAATAGGTCTATTAGGCAAAAGTCGTTGATCGACCATGAAGTTCTAATTTCTGGGTTACCAAGAAATCTCAAGAACAGGTTGGCCGGTTACTTTGACTAACCTTTAAATTGCTTTCTGTTTGTTGTTAGGATGTCTAAGTATTATATAAAGATACCCTGACGTACATACTATATGTCTATGACACTCAAACTCTTAATTAATTCATAGGTTTACTAGAATTAATGGTCAAATATCGTTGACCAAACATGACTGCGTTTTTTGGAAAACCCAAAAAACTGATGAACACTAAGAACGGCCCCTGACTATACTTTGACCAAACTAAATCTACACCCAGAGTCTTACTCAGTCCAAACCAGTGTATCATATATGTACCTTGGTATATAGATTACATATTATAACAATCAAAACACACATCTATCACACGGATTAAAAGATATAAAGGCCACAAAAGCGTTGACCGACCATGACCACTGTTATGGGTTACCCAGAAACCCAAGAATAGCTCTGACAGTGACTTTGAGCCTCTATAACTTCTTGTTATATGAAAGTTAAAGCCTAAATTTGGTATGTTATTGTACTACTACATAAGTACTACAATACATATACACTTACAAACCCAGAATCATCAAAAGTAGAAACCTAGACTAAGGTCAAAGTGAGTTCTAAGCCTTGATCAAACTGATTCCCAGAAATGAAGAACACCTATAGCAACACTTTCTGTCGCTATAGGGCTTTAGCGACAGACAGTAAATAAAAATTTAATAAATAAATTAATAAAATTAAAAATAATTAATAAATAAATATAAATAATTATAGAAACAGTTTTAAAAATTATTTTAAGTTATAATAATTAACTTTTAATATTTTTGCATAAATCTATAAATATTTAATTTATTTCAAATATTATTAATAATTAAGTTATTAATAAATAATTAGAATAATCATTTATAAATAATAAATAATTATTTAAAAATGATATTAATGATTTAAAAATCATATAAAGTGGTTATAAATTATTTAAAAATAATTACAAGTTTTTTAATAATATTCTAAGTAAATATTAATTATTTAAAAATAGTAATAAATGATTTAAAAATTATTTAATGGATAAATAAATATCTAAAAATTATTACAAGCTTTTGAAAATTATTATAAAAGATATACAAATTATCTAAAAATATAATAAAGCTTATAATTTAAGTTTAACCGTGATATTAGCTTATTAATTATCCGGTAAAGTCTTAGGACATCGAAATCATATAAAACTTAAATCGAGCGTGAATAGTTTATGGATTTGAGTATTGTTATCAATACTAATGTGTTAGACATATATGAATGAACATCTTAGGTGTTTATAAATGAATCGAGTAGCATTGCTTAATCGATCTTCGCTCAGGCAAGTTTCCTATACCTGAACTTTAATTTATTACTTACGTAAGAACCCTGCTTATTTGTTGCACAAGATTCATATCTTGATTTGCTTTTGATATATTATATACCAAACCAAACTTGATTGCCAATTATTGTAAAGTTATCGCTATAACTTCAGCATAACTAAGAAATGAAATACTTATTCATATGTTGTTATTGATTATCAAGCATAAACTGTTGTGTCAAACTAAATTGCTTTGGTAAGACATCCATATACTGAGTTGTATATCCTAGAGGGGAAAATTGTGTGCCAGTATATCTGACACTTAGTGCAAGTTGAGCACGATTAGGATGAGATGCATACTCCTAGGATGTTGAATAGGTTGATCCCTTGTCTCACATCTAAACAAGATTTCTAAGTCTTTGTGACTGATAGAAATGGTTGAAATAAAAATTCTAGAAATGGTAAACAACACTCAGTTGAGAAAAGTTTAGAACTGTTATACTTCATTAAATCCTATATTACGTTATAAATATAAAACATGCTGAGCATATCATAGCTCATTCTTGCAAATCATTTCCTTTGCAGTATTAGATGGTAACCCTGGCACATCTGGAAAAAATAATGGGAAGCGACCCTACTTAGATTAGTTTAAATTATTGTCTAGCTTAATGTAAGACTTTTGTAATAAGAAATTCTTATGAAGAATCTTGTAATTGATCCTTTATATATATATGATATAATATCATCATTTATTTCTGCAACCGTGTTTTCTTTACATAAATAGATGTAATTAGAACTTTGGATTTATTTTGAGATCATTGGGAACTATACATCTGAGTGAGGGTATTGACAATATGGACTGTTCATGTTGTTGCTGATACTCTAGATTTTAGATAGATAGGTACTATCGATACGATAGAGTAATCCGTAAGATATGGACTATATGTCTAAGTGAGGGTATTGACAATATTCAAAAAGGCGCTAGGCAGGAGGCAGGTGGCCGGGGGGGGGGGCTAGCGCCTTGGGGGCCTAGGCGAGATTTTTTATTTTAAGACAATTTTAATATTTTATCTTACATTATTCTAACAAAATAATAATATAAAACAAAATAATCTATAATAAAGATAATAGTTAAATTATAGAATTAGTAGTAATTGCACTTAAGTAGTAAGACATATATCCATTGCTTGAAATAATTAAATTATAGAATTAGTGTTACTAGTAAGTAGTAACTAGTAAGTAATATCTTGATATCTTCATATATATAATTATATACGTACTTCTTCTCTCTAAAAAATTTAAATAAATGTTATTTTTAAAAATTAGTGTGAAGTTTATTGAATGAGACATTTGATATTATTAATTATGAAATTATTTTAATTTGTGTAATTTTCAAAATTGAGGACTTAAAGAAAATGACAAATACCATATACTAAGTATGACTAACGTATCTTTGACGTATTAGTTTTATTCATAAATAAAATTGGTATTAATTAATAAAATTTAAAATTTTAAGAATTCAATTCAAGATCTGTTGTGATTAGTTTTATTCATAAACAAAATTAGTATTCATAAACAAAGTATGACTTCTTGTTGTGATTTGATATTCTACAACTTACATTAAGAATATGGTAAATCATTAGAAAAATAAATATATCAAGATTTGGTTTTGGTAGTAGTTTTAAAAAAAAATCTCTGCCTAGGCCCCGCTTTTCCTGCCTAGGCCCTGCCTAGCCCGCCTTCCCGCCTAGGAACCGCCTAATAGGCTGGAGCACTTTTTTTCACCGATTTTGCCTTAGGCGCGACGCCAGTCCCCCGCCTAGTCTAATTTTTAGAACACTGGGTATTGGTAATATGGACTATTCATGTAAGACCCCAACTTTTAAAAATAAAGATTAATTTTTCTCGAAATATATTTTTGAATATTATGGTGTGGATTTGATATAATATTATAGGTGTGTGTAATATTTATAAATTTTACAAAGTATGCAAGTTGTTACAAAATATTTGATTAGTCGGGGAATATGCGTACGACGACATAATCATTGATGGACCCCACAATGGAAGTACTGTCAGAGTTAGAAAATGACAGAAATATCTTTTTATAAAAATAACGGCGAAAGTTTTACCGTTATCTATTGAAATACCAGATGATAAAAGTACAGTAATACGCGTGATTGCATAGTAGCACACGGTATTGATTATTGATGCTTACGTGAGAAGTCACTCAGTTATACTCAATTATTGCTACAGTAATTGCTGCATAGTATCTCACGTTATTTGATTCAATTATTGTCAATATTTTATATTATTAAATCAATAATTGAGATGACAAGTTATTCATATTATTATCTGTATAATTAAAAATATCTAGAAAGTTCTGTCGAGGGAAGGGGTTTGTTGCGTGTCAATAGGGAGAAATCCTTATCGGAAAGCTCCCTCTTTCCTGAGAACGATCTGGTTGTTAATATTGCGAGTTATAATAATGATGAATAAATATTATTAAAAATATTGAGAGGATTTTTTGTGAAGTATTTGTGATAAATTTTGCTTATTATTTTGACCCCCACTTACCCCTTTTTCAAAATAATCGATAGAAAGTTATTCAGTATATATATATATATATATATATATATATATATATATAAGTATTATATATATAATAAGTGGTTGGGCCCATGAGTTATATATAATTTGGTGGGGGCCCACGTGTGAATGATTTTGGAAATGGGGTGGGGGGAGTTTACATAAGGTGGAGGGAATATATATAATTATATTTTATAAGTTTTGTTTTTTTTTTATGAAAAATAGAATATATTATATTTTATTATGCGTAGTGTTTGTATTGTGTGTGCATAGGGAATTCAAAAAATTATTTCAGACGATTCGGCGCCCGTGAAAAGTTTGCACTGTGCGTCTGTGATTATTTCTAAATAGTGCCCCTTTCATTCTCCTATAAATAGGATGCTTAGTTAAAAATTGGAAATCACACCAGAATTAGAGAATTCTTCTTCTATAATATTGAGCGTATTTCTTTAGAGTTTTAAGAAACTTTGAGCGTAGAAAACAATAAAAGTTTTCTTTAAGAATATCCCCGCTATACCAGTTGGAATACTCTTCTTTTTAAGGCAAGTGATATTATTTTTGTTCATTATTCGTATGAAATAATATTTTCTTCCATACTCTGTAGTATGTAAGTAATATTATTTCGTTTCAGATTCTGAATTCTATACTCATTTTGTTAAAGTATTGCTTCTATACTTCATGAAATTAGTAGAATATCCTTGAAATTTGCGCTTCATCCAGCATCTTTTCATGAAAATATTATTCTGAGCATTCTTGATAATTTTTAATCTTTTTATATCGGAGTACTACTCACGGGGTACTATTCCCAAAGTACTGTTTACGGGATACTATTCACTCGATTACTATTCACCTGGGGTATTATTCATGAAAAAAATTAATTTCTTTTCAGTCCAAATCATTTTTGATACAATATTATTCTTGCATTTTACTCCACAAAGCAGTATCATGTTGACAATTTGGACATTATTGAATCCTGGATAAATTAAATTATAAATCTTTAAAAATTTATCCTTTGCTTTTATTTAATTGAGTTCTTATATCATTGTCATCCTCCTCATGCTTATATTGTTATGAAAGTCATCTTTGACCGTAGTGCATAGATGGACTGTTGATTGGTATGATTATAATCAGGGATTATTCGGTATAATCATGACTATAATGTTACAAATGATGTGGTAAAAGTCCTCATTAGCCCGTAGTGCATTGATGGACAGTTGTTGGCATGATCATGACCATTGATGATTACACGAATATCCTTGGCCCGTAGTGCATGGATAATTCGTGGATGTGATACTAATGAATATCCTTGGCCCGTAGTGCATGGATGATTCGATGATGTGGATTATTTATTAAGCTGAGTCTTAGCGATAAAATTGATGATAAACTTTTTAAATCATAGAAGATAGTAGATGTCATGCTCTACTTGACTCTTCTAATGGATTGCTTGTTCCGCTGTAGTTAAACTTTATGTTTATTGTATTTTATCAGTTTAACACTGTTGAAGGCTAATGATAATTTATTATGCATTATCTTAGTCATAATATTTCTTACTGGACTAGTTGAGCTCACCCTTTTTCTATCATTGTTCTCTTCAGAAAATGAGAACGTAGTCGGGACTAGTTAGGGAAAGGAGTGACGGTCCGAGATGGTTGTTTTTGTAGTCCTCACTATTTAGTGTGATAATTAATGTAATAATGATTGAATTTGAGTTTGGATATTTTCTATGAGACAATATTTGTGTAAAAACTCTTAGCTTATGTTGTATAATTAAGTTTGTATTTGTATTCAGTACCATGTAATTGGCGACTCAAGATGGGTGATGTATACCTATTTTGGGGACGTCACAGTTCATGTTATTACTAATACTATGGATTTTGGATAGATAGATATTATTCTTAGATACAGTCTATTCATCCAAGTGAGGGTATCCAAACACAGCAATAGTTCTATAGTGAATTATATCTGTTATGGGATACTGTAAACCTTGGATCGATGCGAATTATATCTTGTTATTTATGTATAGTATTTTGATTTGATATGAGCATCAAATCGGATACCGCGGGTGTATAGATTTGGATGCGTTATATTAATCGATTAGTTGTGAATACCAGATCGGATTCCGTGGGAGTATAGATTTGGGGCCGTCACAAGTTTGGTATCAGAGCAATAGGCTATAGATCTAAGGAAGAGGTATCTTAGTATATAGTCTTTGAGTTCGTAAAAATATTAAATTATACATAAAATAACATTAAAAACCTTATGTTCTATGTAAAAAAAATTTATACAAGTAATAAAGAAGTTTTTTATAGGATGGCCAACTCCGATGCTGAGGAAATGCCGATAGTAAATAATCCACCAAGAATTGAGTCAGTTCAAGATAGTGATGCAGAGGAGGAAGAGTTGCTTCATGATCAACAATTGTTAGATGCTGACGAAAAGGAGGATCCAGTAGTAGGACAATTGATGAGGATTGAAGACCATGAACATGCAATGACATCACTAGTACAAAAATATGAGCATGATAATAATCAAATGAAGTTTAGAGAACATTTGGTCGAGGGTATGTTGGAGCATGAAAGGGAAACCACAAATCAACTAAAAGTACTACTGCATCACACATAGAGTGGTAGGAGGGAAATACAGTTAAGGTTAACCAAGTTTGCTCTAGGAACTCGGGATGAATTCAACGGTTTGCAGCGTCGAGTTGTTCGATATCCAGTGGAGGGGAAGAAGACTGCTTATCTGATAGATTGATCTGTGGTATGCCACATGATCCAGGATTCATATGATGAAGTTAATGATTTCTAGATTATAGTATAGAACTCTAAGTGCTCTGTATTAGTATGAATAAAAGAGCATTTATTGTTTGTATTATAGCTAGTAGTGTTATATGTAAAACTACTAGTTGGTTATGTTATTTACTTTTGTGAAGTATGAATAAAAATTATGTTTGTTTTAAACAAATTCTTAGTGTGGATGTTTATATTTGTTTTTATAGAATCATGCCACCAACCAGAAGACCTCAGCGAGAGATAGATAATAATGTTAATCCCACCCAACAGTTAGTAGAACTCCTATTAGGTGCTATACAAAATAGACCCACAACTCAAACCACATCATTTAAGGACTTTAAACTAGTAGGTCCACATGAGTTTAAGGGTACATCCGAACCTGTTGATGCCCAAATCTGGATTGTCGAGATAGAAAAAATTTTCTTGGTAACTAATGTTAATGTCAATCAAAAGACAGTTTTTGCAACCTTTTTCCTAAAAGGAGAGGCAAATTACTGGTGGAAATCTACTAGGGGTCGTGTAGAAACTGAAGTTGTGTCATGAGATAGATTCAAGGAATTGTTCTTTGAAAATTATTTTTCCCAATCTCTAAAGGATCGTATAGAAGTACGATTCTTAGAATTAAAACAAGGAGAACTTATTGTATCTCAGTATACAACCAAGTTTAACGAACTGTCTAGGTTTGCTCTGCATCAGGTTAATACTGAACCTAGGAAGACTCGGAGGTATCAAGAAGGTATGAATCCTCAGATACGTAGTAAATTGTCTATATTCCAAATCAAGACTTTTTTCGAAATACTCGAGAAAGCTTTCATAGCTGAGAGTGAAAATGAAAACCTCATTAAATTTCACAAAGATAAAAATAATCAAAATGAGGGGGGGGGGGGGAAATCCAAAACAGAACCCAGTTCAGGTGGGTTTAATAATAAGAGGAAATGGGATACCACTTTTTCTAACAACTCTTGGAAAAAGGTAGGTAATAATAACAACAATTTTAACAATAACAAGAATAACAGGATTGAACCTTGTCCTACATATAGGAGAAGACATAAAGGTATTTGTCTTAGAAACAAATGTTTCAACTATGGTCAAGAGGGACACTATTCTCCACAGTGTCCTATCCCTAATAAAAATAAATGTTTCAACTATGGTTCATCGGATCATTTAGCAAAGAACTGTACCAAACCCAAGAGCCAAGGAGGAAGGGGAAATAGAGTACCAGAGAATAATAATAATAGGTCAACAATAGCTGCAGTTGGAGCTCAGAGTCAACCGACCGCCAGAACGTTTAATATGTTGGTAAAGGATGATGTTGCTTCACAGGACATGGTGACATGTATCATCCCTATCAACACTTTAAATGCATGTGTTATTTGACTCTGGTGCTACTTGTTCTTTTGTGTCTAATAGCATTTCTAAAAATTTGAATATATCATGTGAAAACTTAGACATACCATTTTGCGTAGAAATTTCAAATAACGAGAAGATTCCTGTTAAAACTATATATAGGAATTGTAGTGTGGATATAAAGGGGCACAAATTTCTGGTGAACCTTATTCCAATACAGTTAGGGGAATTCGATGTAATCCTAAGGATAGATTGGTTAGTTAATCATAACGCGACAATCTATTGTCATCAAAAATGTATAAACCTATTTACTGTGTCGAAGTCAAAGGTAGTGTTTAACGGAGGTTATTTGTGAAGCCCCTAAATTCGGGTCTCTTCGAACCTCGGATCTGGTCCGCCATGATACTACTATCGTCAAATTTTTTATATCTTTTATTCATAATTAAATGAATATAATTTTGCTTATTACAATTTAGAATATAAATTCTTTCAATTTTCAGGATCTGTATAATGACCCCAAACTTTTATAAGTTTCAAATCTTGGTCATTTACCATTCCTGTCTTACATCATATTCGATGTTATAAAAATATGCGAAATAATTTAAACTTTTTCAATCTCCTTTGAAAAAAAAATCTTTTATTGATTTCTTAACTTGAATCATTTACATATCCTTGAATCAAATTATGTTATGATTCATTCTATTCGAATTACTGTATAAATTTTTACATCTCGATTCGAATTCCTCTATGCATCACATAGTACAACTTCACAACTCAACATGTATTACACCTCGTAAACTATTATCATGTACATCTCCTAGAACCTAAACATGGTTCAAGAGCATATATTTAAATAAAAAAATCAATCTCCTTCGATACTATTGAACTCCATTAATCAAGTAGCATGCAATCCTTACCGTGAATCCTTAACCTGCAAAAATGGTTATTTGCAAGAGTGAGCTCGACAGCTCAACAATTCTAACAGTTTTTATGCATTACATAACATATAATAACATACTCAGTTCATGCATTCATAATCAATTAATATTTACTACGCATGTTACTTTTCACATAACAGGCATATAGATTTACTTCACAAGCATATCATCAAGGATCAACTTTCAAATTTCTTACATATCTCATATGCATTTCATATATATGCATCAACATTCTCATAGCATAATATAGCTTAATTAACAATTATCGAATTCATATATCAAATAGGAACTGAAAAACTTGATTGGCTTGTAGTTTATCAACTACGACTTAACTGCTTATAGTTATCTGCACTTCGTGTATTCTTACACAGTTATATAATCATGAATTCATATCCATCAGTCATACATTTCATACGCTCTTAATATAATAATAAATATTACATCGTTTCCTAATTAGGTTTGTAAAACTTTCATTTCACTTTCTCATTATACTATTAGAATAGCTAGGTATGTATAGCTATACCTTAACCACCCGTACTTGACATCAACATTTATATACAATTATTACACACTTAAGTCGCTATGTGTTCAACATATATTTAAAGTTTAAAGATGTGTGATCTACGTCGTTCATACATTTTTGCAAACCTTAACAAATCTGGGTTTTATATAACCATCATACCAATGAATATTTAAAACAGCATTGAGACGCTGTCTTATAGCTTAGAATAGTACTATAAGTAAGCTGCCAAAATCAGAAAGCAAATAAAATGTGCGACACCCCAAATCCCGGTACTTCATTACCTCAAGATTTGGTGTTCACACAATCAAAACATTCATATCTAACTACCCAATCATAATAAATTGAATAATAAAAACCTGCCCATACAGGGTTACTTTAATAAAAACATTATTTCCCAGGTTCTCTAACCTTTAATACAATCATTCAAGTGCGGAAATTAAATTATTACATCACGTCATTTTTAAAAGTCTATCATCATAACGATAAAGAAAAATTACAAGTCTTCATCACTTGTACATTTTTCCCTTTCCTTTGCTAGTTGTAGGTTTATCTACCTTCTCAACAATAGCTGCAATAAATGTATAAATATGCAAGAGTGAGCAAACAAAGCTCACTTGGAAATAAGAATAAATATCTTTACAACATTTGCCAAATAATAGGCTCAATAGAACTGAATGATATGTTCTATTAACATTACAACATTTGCCAATTCATAGGCTCAATAGAACTGAATGATATTGTAACGATCCCAAAATAGGTCCATTCCACCCAACCCATTCTGAGTCGTCAAATACATGGTACAGAAAGCAACTACAACTTTATTACAACAATTGTCGTGCAAAATACAACAACACATATGCTGTGAGTTTGGATACAAATATATACCAAATGTGACTCATGTTCCAACCGTGGACATCACCTCACAATAACACCTTACATAAAGGTATAGTCAAAAACTGTTTTAGAAATTAGAATCTTTGGGAAGTGCTCAAGGAAACCTTCGTACATGGGAGGCCATGCGTCTAGGTTATGATAGATATCATATGGCCACAGAATTATCCTTGGTTGACCCAATAGACCCCAAAGAAAAACGAGAAGATTACTATCATATTCTTCCCAATGGTGAGTCTTCTCTTGACTTATCATTATCTCCACTGTATCTAACTGAGAATTATACTTCAAACAAACACCAAGATTATATAGGTAGTGCTCGTATATATACTCAGCAAGTGGATGAGCACATCCCTGTCTTATGATGACACAAGGTTGTATGTCGTTAGTCATCTTGTATGATAGTGGCAAACCACCCTTCCAACGTTGGGTACACCTTACCCTATTGGATTCACCAAATATAACTACTAAATGAACTTTTCTATACTGCTTCGGGAGAACATCCACAGCTAGAGACCACCGTTCTATTTCCCCGTTACCCTCGCTCGACCCAGCTACACTCTTATTACCTGAAAGGAATTGTGAAGCAAAAGGGTGAGCACAACTAGCTCAGTAAAGAATATCATGACTAAAGATAATTCAATTATCAATAGCCTTCATCAACAATAAATCAGAGATTTAGAACATATGGTAAATGATAAAAATTTCAACCATAGTTGCAGCGGAACGAGCAATCCATTAGAAGAGTCAAATAGACTATAAAGTCTATTATCTTCTCCATGTAAAAAATCCACCAACAATGTTTTATCCCTGTAACATCAATCAACAGTTCCTTTCCACAATCATATGAATAACTCATAATCATAATTGTGATTCTAAATTTTTCTTCGCACCCAGGACGAAGAATATTTTCATCACCTGTCTTTACCTGAAACATCAAAGATCATGGTTATACCAAATCACAGTTCCTGTTTATAATCATACTAACAAATCCATCTTTGCACTACGGGCCAAAGATATTCATCAACAATCCATCTTTGCACTACGGGCCAAAGATATTCATCAACAAACCATCTTTGCACTACGGGCCAAAGATATTCAACAACAGTTCATCTTTGCACTACAGGCCAAAGATATTCATCAACAGGCCATCTTTCCACTACATGCCAAAGATATTCATCAACAATTTATATTTGCACTACAGGCCAAATATATTCATATCTCAAAGAAATATATAATCATTTCAGAATTTATATAAACAATAATTATAACCATGTTGATCAATTCACCTTTGCACTTAAGCTTAAGATATTCAATTATAAATTCAATGGTCATGATCATACCAGTCACAATTCAGCTTTGCACTACAGGCCAAAGAGAACCCTAGTCATGATCATACCAATAATCTACCCATCTTTACACTCTAGTGAAAGAGAATTTCAACATCAGGGTTATAAAAATGTTATATATGATAATAAAAACAATATAATCAACATATAGATTTAATCTCAAGAGTAATATTCATAACTCAACTATAATTTGGTCAGAAAAAAAAAACTAATTTTATCATGAATAGTAACTCGTGAATAGTAACCCATGAATAGTAACTCGTGAATAGTAACTCGTGAATAGTAACTCATGAATAGTAACTCGTGAATAGTAACCCCGACACAAAAGATAGAAATTCTACAATAAAATCCATACCAATATTTTGGTATAATGATATTGAAAGAATAACATTTCTTAAATTTATAAACAATTTATTTTAATTGTTTACACTTTACTAAATAAATCATTTAATCATTCTAAAATGTCAAACTCATAAGATTTCATCACCAATAACCAAAAATCCTCATCAAAAATCTGCATATACCTCATATAGGATTCTCAAGCCATAAAATCCTATTTTCCAATTTTCTTTCTTCACAAAACATATTTAATTCATTTACTCATAACTAGACCATTTTTATGAAAAATACCAAATCAGTTCTAAAAATATTTCTTTTCTGGAATTTAGCATAATATAGTCCCATAGTGAACATATATTTTTCTCAGAATTTTTAAAAGTCATTTACTATTTTTCATATGGCCAAAATAGCCGAATATTTAGACATTTATCAAAAATTGTACTTTTGTCTAAAAATTCTGAAATTCACAGAGTATACTCCTTTCATATACATGTACTCCCAATAAAAATTTCATCAATTTTGGAGTTAACCACAAGAAATTATAAGCAGTTACTTTTAAAATAGTCTTTTCTCATAAAATTCATAACTCTCAATCTATAAATCCAAAAATCATCATTTTTGGACACAATCAATAAAACTCATCAAAATATCATTTCAAATTTTTCTAGAATTTTTGAAGATCAGAAAAATTACGAAACTGAAAATCATAACAACCCTTAAAATCCCTTAATATCCCTTACTATCCCTTACCTCAAAAGAGCAGTACTTCTGATCGGTATAAGGCTGAAGGAAACTTGCACTGATGAATAGCAACTCACCAAGTATCTAAATACTCACAAAATACACTCAACAATCTAGAGAGAGAAAGAGAGAAAGCTTATGTTTCTGGTGTGATTTTCAATTCTAACTTAGCCCTCTATTTATAGGAAAATTTTGGTAGGTTTGACCTGCAACCTGATGGCTTTACCTGCTACTATTCCCACCCACCACATTTGAAATATAATTCAGCACATTTCTTCACCAACCACAAGTGGGGCCCACCAATTCTAGAATTTTCCACCAAAATGATAAACTCCGAAAATTCAACAATTTCTGAACCAGTCATCTCGTAAAATTCATAATAAATCATACGTTCATTTTTAACGGTTCAAAATTTGTGGGCATATACTCAACTTATATATGTATAATATATCCAAAAATTACCACGATCCAACGGTCGGATTAAAAATTATAACCCCCGCAAAATATCTCAAAAACCCTGATTTTTAATACCTCCATTCCGATAAAAATACTGATAAAAACCTCAACATTAACTCCTTCATTTTTAACCACAAAAATATATCCCTCATTTATATCCACATAATATAAATATTTCCTTATCATATGAATCAATAATTAATTATTCACAAATAATATTACAGAATCACATTTATGACAACCAGGCCGTTCCCAGGAAAGAGGGGGCTTTCCAATAAGAATTTCTCCTTACTGGCGCGTAATTAAATGACCAAACCTCTCCTTAGACAGAACTTTCTAGACATTGCCAATAATGCTATCTAATAATATTATTTAAATAATATGAATTATTGATCTGATAAAGGAAAATACTGTGCAGCAACAATTATTGAACAACAATAATATAAAATTTCAACGTAGCAATTATTGAATCAATAAATTAAAATATTGAACAGTAATTACTGTAACAATTATTGAGTAGTGCCTTCTTACGTAAGAATCAATAATTTCAAAAATACTGTGCAATACCGTGTGCTACTGTGCAATAACGCGTATTACTGTATTTTAATCACCGGGTATTCCAACAGTGTTAACAGTAACAACTACGCCGTTATTTGTAAAAACTTAAATTTGTAGTTTTCTTCACCCGACAGTTATTCGTTATGGGGCCCACAAATAGCTGCGCCGTCGTACGAATATTCCCCGACAGAAAAAATATTCCACGACCAAACGAATATTCCCCGACAACAATGATTATTTTATAACCACTTGTGTATTTTGAAAAAAAATCATATATCACCCTTAACTTTAACATTTATCAATTTAACCATTTACTGAATAGTAATTATAAGAAAAATTGAATACTTTTATTTCATAAAATTCGGGGTCTTACAATCTCCCCTCCTTATGAAATTTCGTCCCCGAAATTTACGTACCTGGTATTTCAAAGAGTTGAGAATACCTTCCTTTCATTTCAATTTCCATCTTCTCTGTCATCATAATTTCTCCATTGCTCATCTCCTGTATTTCAAATAACATTCTAGAATACAGCTTCAAAACAAGTGTTAATTTAACAAATTAACATATCACATAATATCCCGATATTATGACTGACCAACAAATAAGCTTAGGTAGGACACACTAGCGAAGGATTTACTCATCTCTCCCCTCCTAGTTGTATTCCCCGATCTCCGCCAGAGATCATATCCCCAAGCTCTGATACCACCTGTAACGATCCCAAAATAGGTCCATTCCACCCAACCCATTCTGAGTCGTCAAATACATGGTACAGAAAGCAACTACAACTTTATTACAACAATTGTCGTGCAAAATACAACAACACATATGCTGTGAGTTTGGATACAAATATATACCAAATGTGACTCATGTTCCAACCGTGGACATCACCTCACAATAACACCTTACATAAAGGTATAGTCAAAAACTGTTTTAGAAATTAGAATCTTTGGGAAGTGCTCAAGGAAACCTTCGTACATGGGAGGCCATGCGTCTAGGTTATGATAGATATCATATGGCCACAGAATTATCCTTGGTTGACCCAATAGACCCCAAAGAAAAACGAGAAGATTACTATCATATTCTTCCCAATGGTGAGTCTTCTCTTGACTTATCATTATCTCCACTGTATCTAACTGAGAATTATACTTCAAACAAACACCAAGATTATATAGGTAGTGCTCGTATATATACTCAGCAAGTGGATGAGCACATCCCTGTCTTATGATGACACAAGGTTGTATGTCGTTAGACATCTTGTATGATAGTGGCAAACCACCCTTCCAACGTTGGGTACACCTTACCCTATTGGATTCACCAAATATAACTACTAAATGAACTTTTCTATACTGCTTCGGGAGAACATCCACAGCTAGAGACCACCGTTCTATTTCCCCGTTACCCTCGCTCGACCCAGCTACACTCTTATTACCTGAAAGGAATTGTGAAGCAAAAGGGTGAGCACAACTAGCTCAGTAAAGAATATCATGACTAAAGATAATTCAATTATCAATAGCCTTCATCAACAATAAATCAGAGATTTAGAACATATGGTAAATGATAAAAATTTCAACCATAGTTGCAGCGGAACGAGCAATCCATTAGAAGAGTCAAATAGACTATAAAGTCTATTATCTTCTCCATGTTAAAAATCCACCAACAATGTTTTATCCCTGTAACATCAATCAACAGTTCCTTTCCACAATCATATGAATAACTCATAATCATAATTGTGATTCTAAATTTTTCTTCGCACCCAGGACGAAGAATATTTTCATCACCTGTCTTTACCTGAAACATCAAAGATCATGGTTATACCAAATCACAGTTCCTGTTTATAATCATACTAACAAATCCATCTTTGCACTACGGGCCAAAGATATTCATCAACAATCCATCTTTGCACTACGGGCCAAAGATATTCATCAACAAACCATCTTTGCACTACGGGCCAAAGATATTCAACAACAGTTCATCTTTGCACTACAGGCCAAAGATATTCATCAACAGGCCATCTTTCCACTACATGCCAAAGATATTCATCAACAATTTATATTTGCACTACAGGCCAAATATATTCATATCTCAAAGAAATATATAATCATTTCAGAATTTATATAAACAATAATTATAACCATGTTGATCAATTCACCTTTGCACTTAAGCTTAAGATATTCAATTATAAATTCAATGGTCATGATCATACCAGTCACAATTCAACTTTGCACTACAGGCCAAAGAGAACCCTAGTCATGATCATACCAATAATCTACCCATCTTTACACTCTAGTGAAAGAGAATTTCAACATCAGGGTTATAAAAATGTTATATATGATAATAAAAACAATATAATCAACATATAGATTTAATCTCAAGAGTAATATTCATAACTCAACTATAATTTGGTCAGAAAAAAAAAACTAATTTTATCATGAATAGTAACTCGTGAATAGTAACCCATGAATAGTAACTCGTGAATAGTAACTCGTGAATAGTAACTCATGAATAGTAACTCGTGAATAGTAACCCCGACACAAAAGATAGAAATTCTACAATAAAATCCATACCAATATTTTGGTATAATGATATTGAAAGAATAACATTTCTTAAATTTATAAACAATTTATTTTAATTGTTTACACTTTACTAAATAAATGCATTTAATCATTCTAAAATGTCAAACTCATAAGATTTCATCACCAATAACCAAAACCCTCATCAAAAATCTACATATACCTCATATAGGATTCTCAAGCCATAAAATCCTATTTTCCAATTTTCTTTCTTCACAAAACATATTTAATTCATTTACTCATAACTAGACCATTTTTATGAAAAATACCAAATCAGTTCTAAAAATATTTCTTTTCTGGAATTTAGCATAATATAGTCCCATAGTGAACATATATTTTTCTCAGAATTTTTAAAAGTCATTTACTATTTTTCATATGGCCAAAATAGCCGAATATTTAGACATTTATCAAAAATTGTACTTTTGTCTAAAAATTCTGAAATTCACAGAGTATACTCCATTCATATACATGTACTCCCAATAAAAATTTCATCAATTTTGGAGTTAACCACAAGAAATTATAAGCAGTTACTTTTAAAATAGTCTTTTCTCATAAAATTCATAACTCTCAATCTATACATCCAAAAATCACCATTTTTGGACACAATCAATAAAACTCATCAAAATATCATTTCAAATTTTTCTAGAATTTTTGAAGATCAGAAAAATTACGAAACTGAAAATCATAACAACCCTTAAAATCCCTTAATATCCCTTACTATCCCTTACCTCAAAAGAGCAGTACTTCTGATCGGTATAAGGCTGAAGGAAACTTGCACTGATGAATAGCAACTCACCAAGTATCTAAATACTCACAAAATACATTCAACAATCTAGAGAGAGAAAGAGAGAAAGCTTATGTTTCTGGTGTGATTTTCAATTCTAACTTAGCCCTCTATTTATAGGAAAATTTTGGTAGGTTTGACCTGCAACCTGATGGCTTTACCTGCTACTATTCCCACCCACCACATTTGAAATATAATTCAGCACATTTCTTCACCAACCACAAGTGGGGCCCACCAATTCTAGAATTTTCCACCAAAATGATAAACTCCGAAAATTCAACAATTTCTGAACCAGTCATCTCGTAAAATTCATAATAAATCATACGTTCATTTTTAACGGTTCAAAATTTGTGGGCATATACTCAACTTATATATGTATAACATATCCAAAAATTACCACGATCCAACGGTCGGATTAAAAATTATAACCCCCGCAAAATATCTCAAAAACCCTGATTTTTAATACCTCCATTCCGACAAAAATACTGATAAAAACCTCAACATTAACTCCTTCATTTTTAACCACAAAAATATATCCCTCATTTATATCCACATAAATAAATATTTCCTTATCATATGAATCAATAATTAATTATTCACAAATAATATTACAGAATCACATTTATGACAACCAGGCCGTTCCCAGGAAAGAGGGGGCTTTCCAATAAGAATTTCTCCTTACTGGCGCGCAATTAAATGACCAAACCTCTCCTTAGACAGAACTTTCTAGACATTGCCAATAATGCTATCTAATAATATTATTTAAATAATATGAATTATTGATCTGATAAAGGAAAATACTGTGCAGCAACAATTATTGAACAACAATAATATAAAATTTCAACGTAGCAATTATTGAATCAATAAATTAAAATATTGAACAGTAATTACTGTAACAATTATTGAGTAGTGCCTTCTTACGTAAGAATCAATAATTTCAAAAATACTGTGCAATACCGTGTGCTACTGTGCAATAACGCGTATTACTGTATTTTAATCACCGGGTATTCCAACAGTGTTAACAGTAACAACTACGCCGTTATTTGTAAAAACTTAAATTTGTAGTTTTCTTCACCCGACAGTTATTCGTTATGGGGCCCACAAATAGCTGCGCCGTCGTACGAATATTCCCCGACAGAAAAAATATTTCACGACCAAACGAATATTCCCCGACAACAATGATTATTTTATAACCACTTGTGTATTTTGAAAAAAAATCATATATCACCCTTAACTTTAACATTTATCAATTTAACCATTTACTGAATAGTAATTATAAGAAAAATTGAATACTTTTATTTCATAAAATTCGGGGTCTTACAATATGTTCTATTAATATTCTTAAATATACTACTGAGGGTCAAATGACCATGAACCATGTCCACAGTTATAAGTAATATTTCAACTTTAACTTTAACATTCATATGACTATAAGGACTCCACGTACTTAGGGGGATCAATCCTTCGTACAATGTATTGTGCACAACCATTTCAATTCTAAGCATAAACCCCTAAACATAGGGTTGTTCATCTTAGTATTTAGAGTACAAGTCCGCACCAAAGAAAGTTTGGTTTGGATAAGCTTTCAAGGGTAATTGAAGTTTAATGATCATCAACTAGGGAACTAGTTGAATCAACAATGATTGATAATACAATAGTTGTTTAATAACAACATAGCTTAGAACATTTGAGAATCATAAATGAACTGATTCTACATATCAAACTCATACTTGAAATAACTATAGAACATAAGCATTCAATAGAATGAATAAACTGGTTAACCTTTGCTTGAACAGTAAAATAAGCTAAGGTTCGAGTCTTATAGCATTAGAAATGAAATTCCTGAACGTACATTTAACTAATAGCAAGCTAAAAACTAAAAACTTGCCCAACAATGTATTAACTCATGCAAAGAATTAAAATAGTTCAATAATAGAGGCGAGAGTTCAAAATTACGTTCGTTATATAATAATAGAACTTAAGAAGCTTGCTTAACTGTAACCAAGTTAGAATGAATCAATCTATAAGAATTTCCAATAACATTAGAGTTAGAGTTTGCTCGAATGAATTTTAGTAACAATTGATTTGTTCAATAATAGTTAAGATAAGAAGCTTGCTCAATCAAAAGCATAAAGTTATACAATATAACAATAGAATTAACTCAATGAAAGTGTAGAGTAAGAAAACTTGCCTCGAGCGTAAGCTACAATATTAAACTCACGTTCACCTACACATTGGTTTAGAATCACATTGTTTATTAGATATGCTAACATACCATAACATATACATTTCTAGCTAAGCTTATCACATAACGCGTTTTTTGATTTACTAATCATTTTTGCAACTTTGAATTCATAATACATATAACACAACTCTAATTTAGTCTTGTTGTTACATGTTGGACACATTACCATAACCTTTAGTTAAGCCATAAAGAACGACTAGAGTCTGCAAAATTAGCAGACTTCAGTGTCTGGAAATGAGCACTCGCGCGGCCGCGCGAGTTTTGTACTGGGAGGCCGCGCGCCGACGCGACAGCTGCGCCCCCGCGCCTAAGGGCTGCGCTCCCGCGCGACGCATAAAACTCAAATTTTGCAGACAGAGCTTCGACACTTTTCTTAGCCCAACTAACACGAATTTTACCCACCAAACAGTGATAATAACACGTAAGATAAATATAACAGTATCAGAAACATATTTGCTAACATTTACAACCAATTAACACAATTTATCAACAACCAGTACTATTTTAATTTTCTCCAAAATTCATGTTTTTCATAAAAACTCAATTTTTTTGATATTCATTCTAAAAACCATCACTGTGATTTCAAAACATGCTCAAATCATCTCATTCAAATTACGTTATGTTCGCATCTCATTGAGCTAACATATACAAGTGTCAATATATAGTTTCACATACTAATTGGCCACTAAAATTGATACTTACATAGCCACACCTGAAAACATATATATACTGACATTATTTCCACTACTGTCAACCGAATTTAGCATGCAATTGTTGTTTATACATAATCTCTATCATCATATACTCACACAATAACAAGTAATCCCATTGTATAGTAATAATCCAACAATTTGAAATTCACAGATTATATAAAAGTTTGTCGTAATACTCATAAACATATATATAATATCCAAGTTATAGAACATACCTTCAATTAACAACACAATTGCTACCAATTACTGAAATTGTTATGCAAATTCTTAAGATTCTCTCTTTCTCTCTCAATCCTCTCTGAAGCTCTCACAAACTCGGTACTCTCAAACTTGGAAAATAAAATGCGTAATAACAAGGAAATCAACTGATATTCAAGCGCAAGAATAAAACTGATATAATAATACGTATACTTATTAGGATATCAGTTATAAAAATAACGTATAAGCTATAATTATATTATACTTATTATTTATTTATTTTATTTATATAAAAACTAGAAATCCCAAAAGCCATAAGGCTTGTTTGGCAAAAACCTTTTAATTTTTTTAAAGAATTAATATATTAAACCTTGTTTGTTAAAAATTAATTAAAATACTTTAATTTTTTTTAATAACTCCTTATAATATAGTTATTTGTCACACTATATTTAATCAAACTTTCATATTTAATTTAATTAATGCAAATCACAATTAATTAAATAAATCTTTTAATCACATAACACAATACAAATAATTAATCATTTAAATTGAAATATCAATATAATAATAATTTTCTTAATTCATCAATTATTTATTTAACAAATAGTTCTCCAAATAAAATTAAATCAATTAAACAATTGTTTATTATACGATAAACACATCCACTAAATATTTATATAATTCAATAAATATTTAATATTATAATTAAAATTCTGGAATGTTACATCATTCCCTCCTTAAAAGGATTCTATCCTCAGAATCACAATTCAAACAATCAAATCGTCACATTCTTCCCTACTTACAAAGATTCTGTCCTTAGAATTGAAGACATAGATTAAACAAATAACTCAGGGTAATTTTTTATCATTTCAGGTTCAAGTTCCCACGTTGTCTCTTCGGCATTGTGGTTTTTCCATATCACCTTCGAAGAAGGTATCACTTTATTTCTGAGCACTTATTCTTTCCTGTCTACTATCTGGATAGGAGTCTCTTCATAAGATAAATCTTTATCGAATTGCAATGGTTCGTACTCGATCACGTGCTTGTAATCGGGTTTATACGGTCGTAACACCGAAATGTGAAAAATATTATGAATGTTTTCCAACCCTGGAGGTAGAGCTACCTCATAAGCCACTTCCCCCACTCTTCGTAATATTTCGAAAGGTCCAATAAATCTTGGACTGAGCTTTTCTTTCTTGCCAAAATGAATTTTTCCCTTCCAGGGAGAAACTTTTAGGAAAACAAAATTTCCTACTTTAAATTCGCGATTCAAGCCTGCGTTGATCGACATATTTTTTTTGTCTGTCTTGGGCTGCTACCAATCTTGTCCTGATGAGTTTGACAACTTCAGCAGTTTGTTATACCAGTTCTGGTCCTAACAGTTAGCGTTCACCGACTTCATACCAGCACAGTGGAGTTCTGTACTTTTTGCCATACAATGCCTTGTAAGGTGGCATGCCGATGCTCGCGTGGTAACTGTTGTTGTAGGCAAATTCTACCAATGGTAAATGTTCACCCCAGCTTCCTTTGAAACCCATGATGCATGCTCTCAGCGTATCTTCCAACGTTTGGATTGTTCATTCGCTTTGTCCATCGGTTTACGGATGGTATGCTGTACTCATTCGCAACTGTGTTCCCATACATTCTTGTAGTTTCTTCCAGAAGTTTGATGTGAATCTTGGATCTCTGTCTGATATAATTGACACTAGAACTCCATGTCTTGACACGATCTCTTTAACATATAGCTTTGCTAGCTGATCAAGATTAAATCTAATCTTTATTGGCAAAAAGTGTGCAGACTTCATCAATCTGTCAACAATCACCCATATCGCATCGTATCCTTTCTGAGTTGTTGGAAGACCCACCACAAAATCCATTGTGATGTGTTCCCACTTCTATTCCGGTATTTCTAACGTTTGAACTAATCCGCTTGGTCTTTGATGCTTGGCCTTGACTCTTTGACATGTCAAGCATTTTACCACACATTCGGCAACGTCTTTTTTCATATTTGGCCACCAAAATTGTCGCCACAAATCTTGATACATCTTTGTACTTCCTAGATGAATCGAATATCTTGTGTTGTGTGCTTCGGTCAAGATTTCGTCTTTAAGCTCTGGTACTGCTGGAACCCAAATTCTTTCCTCGAACCGTAGTAGTCCTTCGGTATCGATCTTATATTTTACATCACTACCGTCAACCACATTCTCTTTGATTTTCTCACATTCTTCATCTTGTAGTTGAGCGTTTTTCACTTTGTCCACTAAAGTTAGACTAGCTTCTATCTGGAATAGTCGTTCATTGGGTTCTTGTGGAAACTTTATTTCCAACTCTAGCCTTGCCATTTAAGAAATAAGCTCTTCCTTGTTGGTTATCAGCATCAATTTTTCCCGACCTTTCCTGCTCAAAGCATCTACAACCACATTCGCCTTGCCCGGGTGATAAAAGATCTCACAATCGCAATCCTTTATCAATTCCATCCATCTTCTTTGTCGCATATTCAGGTTCTTCTATGTGAAAATATACTTTAGACTTTTATGGTCTGTGTAGATTTTACATTTCTCTCCATAGAGATAGTGTCTCCATATCTTGAGAGCAAATACTACTGCAGCCAATTCTAAATCATGAGTCGGATAACCTTTTTCATAATCCTTCAGTTGTCTTGATGCATACGCAATTACTTTTCCATTTTGCATAAGAACACAACCCAATCCCTTATGTGAGGCATCACTATACACCACAAAATTTCCTGTGCTATCTGGTAATGACAACACAGGTGCCACACTTAGCTTCTTCTTCAAGTCTTGAAAACTCTCTTCACACTCCTCCGTCCAAACAAATTTTACCGCTTTCCTTGTCAAATTTTTTAACGGAGTGACTATCTTAGAAAAATCTTGAATAAATCTTCTATAATAAATAGCCAGTCCCAAGAAACCCCTCACTTCCGACGGTGTTCTTGGTTGTTCCCAATTGATTACAGCTTCCACTTTTGATGGATCCACTGAAAACCCATCTTTGTCGATCACGTGCCCAAGAAATTGCACACGATCTAACCAAAATTCGCACTTAGAGAATTTTGCGTATAACTTCTTCTTTCTTAGTGTCTCCAACATCAAACGTAAATGTTCCACGTGTTCTTCTTGAGTTTTGGAATACACCAGAATGTCGTCGATGAATACCACTGCAAACTTGTCTAAGAATGGTTTAAACACCCTATTCATCAAATCCATGAATGCATCAGGTGCATTAGTTAAACCAAAAGACATCACCAGAAACTCGTAATGTCTATACCGAGTTCTAAATGTCGTTCTAGGTATATCCTCCTTCCTCACTTTCAATTGGTGATACCCACTTCTCAAATCAATTTTCAAGAAGTATTTAGCACCCTTCAACTGATCAAACAAGTCATCTATTCTTGGCAATGGATATTTGTTTTTAATATTGACTTTGTTTAATTCTCTATAATCAATATAAAGACGCATTGACCCATACTTCTTCTTCACAAATAACACCGGTGCTCCCCATGGTGATACGCTTAGTTAAATATATTTATTGTCTAGCAACTGCACCATAAGTTCCTTCATTTCTATTGGAGCCATTCTGTACGAGGCCTTCGATATCGGTGTTGTCCCTGACACTAAGTCGATAACGAACTCAATTTCTCTGTCAGGCGGAAGTCCTGGTAAATCCTCCGAAAACACGTCTACAAATTTCCTCACCACTGGTATCTCTTCCAGTTTCACACCCTTCTTCTGAGTATCAACTATGTAAGCTAAATAGCCCACACAGCCTTGACCCAACAATTTCTTGGCTTGCATAATCGTCAGACATTTCATTTATCTAGGCGACTTGCTACCAAAGAACACTACTTTTGACGAGGTCATAAGGTTTACACACTTCTTTTGGCAATTAATTACCGCTCCATATTTGAACAACCAATCCATTCCCAAAATAACATCAAACTCTCCAAGTTTATCGGAATCAAATCTACCATCAAGATATTCTTCTTAATGTTCACCCTATAGTTCTTGTATACGAATCTAACGGGGATAACTTCCTTATTCGCAATTTCTATGTTCAAAGAAAAATCCAGTTCTTCTCTAGGCAATTCTAACCTCTTAGCAAAATCATCAGAGATAAATGAGCAAGTAGCACCCGAATCAAATAATACATATGCATTTATATCATTAATTAGGATAATACCTGACACGACATCTTTTGATTGCACAACATCTTGCACAGTTATGTTGAAGGTTCTAGCTGTGGGTTTGTTTGATGCTGTACCTCCACTGTTACTTCCATTATTTCTGGTTGTTACTCCATCCTTCTTCTTAGGGCATTCCCGAGCAAAGTGATCCTTGGATCCGCATGTGAAGCACACGTTCTTCTTAGGTTGAGTGCAATTTGGGGCGATGTGACCCTCCTGGCCACAATTGAAGAATACTCGTTTTCCCAACAAGCACGCACCCTTGTGAAACTTCCCGCATGTAGCACATGCTTCAAACTTCTTGTTTTGCTAGTTACCCTGTTGATTTCCAGCACCCACGTTTCCATTCCACTTCCTCTTCAAGTTTTTGTTGTTGTTGTTGTTGTTATTGTTGTTTCCACCACTACCACCTCCACTCTTAATCTCCACCTCGTTCTTCTTCTTCTTCTATTCCTGATTGATTGTCACTGCCTCACCTCCACCTTCAGCTAGTATTGCTTTCTCCATCACTGTTGCGAAAGTCTTCAATTGATATAGGGAAACCCTACTGTACAACCAGGGCTTCAGTCCCTGTTCAAATCTCTTCGCCTTGGGTTCGTCCGTGCTGACTTGATAAGGCGCAAACCTCGCCAACTCGTTGAATTTAGCGGCATACTCGGATACCGTCATCGTTCCCTGCTTTAGTTCCAGAAATTGCACTTCCAGCTGACCCTTTGAACTCTCGGGAAAATAGGTCTCGAAGAATATCTCCTTAAACCTATCCCAGGTCATCACCCCTGGCCCTTCCCGTGTTTTATTGGCCTGCCACCAATAACTAGCTTTTTCCTTCAAAATGAATGAAAGCAGTCTTCTGGTTATCCCCTACCTTAGCAACATCGAACACCTTTTCTATCTCCATAATCCAAGTCTGTGCCTCGACTGGATTCACTAACCCATGAAATTCAGGTGGCCCAACAGCCTTGAACTCCTTAAACGTTGTTCCTTGATTCTGTGGTTGATTCTGCAACGCTCCTGTCAGTAACGTCACTAATTGTTGAATGGGGTTACCATCAATATTGTCATTATTGTTGGTTCCTTTGGGGATTCTCTGTCGTGGTGGTTGACGTTTGGGAGGCATTTTCTGTTAAAAACATACTCATTAGATTATTATTCTATTCTTTTAAGTAATTTCTACGTAACTTCCCTCCACAAAAGAAATAACCACATAATCACGTAACACTTTGAATAAAATAACAACTTTTATTTATTCAAAACTTCTTTGAAAATATAAAACAATAGAATCACTGCTGTGACGCCCCCAAAATAGGTATACAACACCCATTCTGAGTCGCCAAATACATGATACAAAAAGCAAACTACAACTTCAATAATACAATTATCGTGCAAAATACGACAACACATACTGTGAGTTTAAATACAAATATTGTCTTCTAGACAATATCCACACTCAAATAAGTTCTCATTACAATTATTCAAACACTATTTTACAGAAATAGTGAGGACTGCTAAAACATCTTTCTAGAACCATCACTCCATACCCCGACTACATCCTGCTATGTTCTCACCTCCTGAGAAGAAAAATAGAACAAAAAAGAAAAGGGTGAGCTCAACTAGCCCAGTAAAGAATATTATGACTAAGATAATATACAACAAATTATCATTAGTATTCAACAGGGAAAAATCTGATAGAATATAATCGACAACAAGTTTTAGATCAACAACTACATCGGAAACATCAAACCATTAGAAGAGTCAAGTAGAGAATGAATTCTACTATCTTCTAAGATTTAAAAGTCCATCATCAATATTTTATCCCTGTAACATCAATTAATAATCATCTTTAACCAAATATTCATCTTTGCACTACAGGCCAAAGATATTCATTTGTATCACCAGTCGGTCATGTTCATCTCAATACTTGTTCATCTTTGCACTACAGGCCAAAGATATTCATCAAGTAATCATACATCTTTGCACTACAGGCCAAAGATATTCAGTAATATCATCATTTAAGACTGAGGATGATGAAAAATATCTTAAAGAAAACGAATCCAATGAGACAGGAGGACAAATAGTAGGGATTCGTATAACAGTTTATCCAAGATCAATAATACTTCATAATAATCAATTGTGAAGCTGAATTCAAAAATAAAGATCAAAACATGGATACAATCAAAGATAGTAACCATAATTGATATCTTGGACAAAAAGAAGAAAATTTTATTTTTCGGTGAATAGTGCCGTATACGTGAATAGTAACCCCGACACAAAAAGTTCCAAATTTGATAAAAACTCATGTCAATATTTCAGCATAATGATACTGAAGAAAATAATATCATTTAAGAAGAAAATAATATCCCTTACCTCAAAATATCAGTACTTCTGGTCGGAATACCGGTATAAGGCTGAAAGAAACTTGCTCTGATGAATAGAAACTCTCAAAGTATCTAAATACTCACAAAATACACTCAATAATCTAGAGAGAAAAAGAGAGAAAACTTGTTTCTGGTGTGATTTTTAATTCTAACTTAGCCCTCTATTTATAGAAAAATGCTAGCACGTCGAAGCAGACTTAACATGCAACCTGATGGCTTTACCTGTTACTATTCCCACCCACCACATTTGAATAAAAATCTCAGTACATTTCTTTACCAACCAAGAGTGGGGCCCACCAATTCTAGAATTTTTCACCAAAATGATTAACTCCGAAAATTCAACAATTTCTGAACCAATCATCTCGTAAAATTCATAATATATCATACGTTCATTTTTAACGGTTCAAAATTTGTGGACATATACTCAACTTATATATGTATAACATATCCAAAAATTATCACATTCCAACGGTCGGATTAAAAATTATAACCCCCGCAAAATATCTCAAAAACCTTGATTGATTTTTAATACTGACAAAAATACTGATAAAACTCCTCAACATTAACTCATTCATTTTTAACCACAAAAATATATCCCTCATTTATATCCACATAAAATAAATATTTTCTTATCATATAAATCAATAATTAATTATTCACAAATAATGTTACAGAATCACATTTATGACAATCAGGCTGTTCCCAGGAAAGATGAGGCCTTTCAATAAGAATTTTCCCTTACTGGCGCGCAATTAGATGACCAAACCTCTCCTTAGACATTGTCAATAATGCTATCTAATAATATTATTCAAATAATATGAATTATTAATCTGATAATGGGAAATACTGTGCAGTGACAATTATTGAAACAACAATAATATAAAATATCAATGCAGCAATTATTGAATCAATAAAATAAAATATTGAACAGTAACTACTGTAACAATTATTGAGTAGTGCCTTCCTTCGTAAGAATTAATAATTGGTGCAATACCGTGTGCTACTGTATTTTAACCACCAGGTATTCTAATAGTATTAACGGTAACAACTACGCCGTTAATTATAAACAACTTATACTTGTCGTTTTCTTCATCCAATCGCTTTCCGTTATGGGGCCCACACAAGGCTACGCCATCGTACGAATATTCCCTGACAGCAAGAATATTCCATGACCAAACGAATATTCACCGACCAAAAATGAATATTTTATAACCACTTGCTTATTTGAAATATTTGCGCATTTTACCCATAATTAACCACATTAATCAAATTAACCCTTTCTATTTCAAAATAATAAATAGAGAAAATTTAATTTTATTTATTAATAAGTTGGGGTCTTACAACCTCCCCTCCTTATGAAATTTTGTCCTCGAAATTGACGTACGTACCTGGTGTCTCGAAAAGGTGAGGATACCTCGCTTTCATTTTTGATTCCAACTCCCAGGTCATTTCTTCAATTGCATGGTTTCTCCATAAAACCTTAACTTGTGGTATAACCTTCGTGCGTAGAATATGCTCTTTCCTATCCAAGATCTTAGCAGGTACCTCTTCGTACATTAAATCTTCGGCTATCTCGTCTGGTTCTAACGCAATAATATGGTTCGGGTCTTTCACATATTTACGAAGCATGGATATGTGAAAAATATTATGAACACGAGACATACATGGAGGTAATGCGAGTCTATAGGCCACATTTCCTATTCGGTCAAGAATCTCAAATGGACCAACAAATCTTGGATTGAGCTTTCCTCTCTTTTCAAATCTTGTAACTCCTTTCCATGGAGCAACACGTAACAATACATGATCTCCAATATTAAACTCCACGTCCTTTCTATGAAGATCAGCATAACTCTTTTGTCGATCTTGTGAGGTTTGAATACGTTGTCGAATCATTTGGATCTTTTCTGTAGTCATGCGTACTAATTCTGGTCCCAACAACGTTGCTTCTCCCACCTCGTCCCAGCATACTGGAGAGCGACATTTTCTTCCATACAATGCCTCGAATGGAGCCATGCCTATACTTGCTTGATAGCTGTTGTTGTAGGAGAATTCCACCAATGGTAGGTACTTATCCCAACTCCCTTTGAAATCTAGGACACAAAGTCATAATAGATCTTCAAGAGTTTGAATAGTCCTCTCTGATTGTCCGTCCGTTTGAGGATGGTATGCTGAACTAAATCGTAAATCCGTGCCCATAGCTTTCTGCAAGCTAACCCAAAATCGTGAAGTGAATCTTGGGTCACGGTCCGAAACTATGGATACTGGCATGCCATGCAATCTCATAATCTCATTCACATACATACTAGCAAAACGTTCAAGGGAATAAGTCTCACGTATAGGCAAGAAATGGGCAGACTTGGTTAATCTATCAACAATGACCCAAATCGCATCTATGCCTTGAGACACCTTGGGAAGACCCGTAACGAAATCCAGAGTAATGTGTTCCCACTTCCATTTTGGAATCTCAAGTGGTTGCAATGGACCTTTTGACACTTGATGCTCCGCCTTTACACGTTGACAAGTTAAGCACCTCGGGATAAACTCTGCGATCTCTCTCTTCATATTACTCCACTAAAATGTATGTCGAAGATCGTGATACATTTTGGTACTCCCAGGATGGATTGCAAACGGTGTGTTGTGTGCCTCCATCATTATTCTATGCTTCAAGTCAAAATCGTTAGGAACACAAAGTCTGGAGTTGACTCGAAGTATTCCTTCTTCATCGATTCTTGCTTCTGGAATAGCACCTTCTTGCACTTTCTTCTTCATACGCATCAGCTCTATGTCCGTAGCTTGAGCGGCTTTAACTTTATCAATTAAAGTCGGTTCTACTCGTATATTTGATATCATCATGTGGGTACTTGGAGCCTTCATCTCTATCTCCATCCTTTGCAAATCATACAAAATGGGCCTTTGTGTTAACACCATTACACTCGTACCCGCGTATGATCTTCTACTCAATGCGTCAGCTACTACGTTCGCTTTTCCAGGATGATATTGGATGGTATGATCGTAATCTTTCAACAGCTCAAGCCAATGTCGTTGCCGCATGTTGAGTTCCTTTTGGGTGAAGAAATATTTGAGGCTTTTATGATCCGTATAGATCTCCACTTTCTCCCCATACAGGTAGTGTCTCCAAATCTTCAACACAAAAATGACTGCTGCCAACTCCAAATCATGAGTAGGATAATTCCTCTCATATTCTTTGAGTTGTCGCGAGGCATAGGCTATGACTTTTCCATGTTGCATGAGAACACATCCTAACCCTTTGCCTGAAGCATCGTTGTAGATAACAAATCCATCCGAACCAGATGGTATTGTCAGAACAGATGCCGAAATGAGTCTCCTCTTGAGTTCTTGAAAACTCTTCTCACAATCCTCGCATGCCTGTCTGTGCGGTCTATCGCATGCCTGGTGAATTCTGTTGTTATTTCATTCTTTATTATTCTGTTGGAATATCATGCCTTTGCGGATTACGCATGACCTGGTTCCGTTCTTTATTAATCTGTTGGAATATCATGTCTGTGCAGATTACGCATGACCTGGTTCCATTCTTTATTATTTTGTTGGAATAACCTATCAACGCGGACTACCACATGCATGGTGAGTTCTTCTGTTATTCAATTCTTTATTATTCTATTGGAATAACCTGTCTATGTGGATTACCGCATGGATGGTGAATGATCCTTCGTATTCATTCCTTATTAAATTCTGGAAATGATCTGTCTACGTGGATTAACACATGGCGGGTGAAAATCCATTTGCAGTTTCGTATATTCTATTATACTCGTATGAGATATCATTTCTTTTGTACTCGTCATGGAATATTATTTTCTTTGGTGTTTTTCTTTTACGAGTTACTATTCATGGGTTACTATTCACCCAGTTACTATTCACTCTAGTATTATTCACTCGGGTATTCGGGGCACTTTTCGTGCCGGAGTACTATTCACGAGTTAGTTTTCACCCGATTACTATTCACTCTAGTATCATTTACTCGGGTATTCAGGACACTTTTCGTGTCAGGGTGCTATTCACGGGGTACTATTCCCGAAGTACTATTTACAGGGTACTATTCACCCGAAAAATATATTTCTTTTCTGTCCAAATTATTTTTGGTACATGAATATTATTCTTGAATTTTACTCCACAAAGCAGTATCATGTTGACAATTTGGACGTTATTGATTTCTGGATAAATTAAATTATAAATCTTTAAAATTTATCATTGAACTTGTTTTATTGAATTATTATGTCATTGTCATCATCCTCATGCTTATATTGTGATGAAAGTCATCTTTGGCTTACGTGCATAGATGGACTTGGTATGATTATGACCAGGGATCATTCGGTATAATCATGACATGTATTGTTATAAATGATGTGGTAAAAGTCCTTAGTGCCTTGTAGTGCATTGATGGACAGTTTTTGGTATGATTATGACCAACGTTTATTCGGTATAGTCATGACCATTGATGATTTAATGAATATCCTTGGCCCGTAGTGCAGGGATGATTCGATGATGTGGTTTATTTATTAAGCTGAGTCCCACGATAAAAATTGATGAAAATATTTTAAATCATAGAAGATAGTAGATATCATGCTCTACTTGACTCTTCTAATGGATTGCTTATTTCGCTGCAGTTAAACTTGTTGTCTATTATATTCTATCAGTTTAACATTGTTGAAGGCTAATGATAATTTATTTTACATTATCTTAGTCTTAATATTTCTTACTAGGCTAGTTGAGCTCACCCTTTCTTTTACTGTTCTCTTCAAGAAATGAGAACGTAGTCGGGACTAGTCGGGCAACGGAGTAACGGTCTAGATGATAGCATTAGTAGTCCTCACTATTCTGTTAAATAGTGTGACAGTAAATGTAATGAGGACTCCATTAAGTATGGATATTGTCTAGATGACAATATTCTTATTAAAACTCTTAGATTATGTTTTGTCATATTTTACACGACTGTTGTATAATTAAGTTGTATTTGAATTTTGTATCATGTATTTGGCGACTCAAGATGGGTGATGCATGTATACCTATTTTGGGGGCGTCATAGTTGGTATCAAAGCTTAGGGATATGATCCCTAACTGAGATGTGAGACAAGAACTAGGAAGGGAGAGACGGGGAATTCCTTCACTAGTATGACCTACCTAAGTTTATTTTGTATTTAATTGGTCGGTCAGAGTATAGGGATAATATGTAATATGTCAATTAACCCTTGTTTTGTGACATTGTTTGAAAATAGCATCTGAAAATATTGAGATCAACAATGAAGCACATGAGACCGTTGAGTCACCAACGATCAATACCCAGGATAATGTGCAACAGAAAGACAATAATCCTCTGGTAAATAATAACACCGATGAAATGATGAACGATGGGATGTTCAGAGGCTTTATGCAATTCATGCAACATCAGGCGAGAGAGACTCCTGTTCAAATGTAGGTGGAAATAATGGCAACCCACGGCTGGTCACTACTAAGCAGTTCAAGGAGCTGGGACCGCTGGAGTTTTTGGGAAAGCCAGAACCACTTAAGGCGGAGACGTGGTTAAAGCAGATCACCAAGATATTTGATGTCTTGGGATGCTCCGAGGAGCAAAAGATTCCCTTTGCCACCTTTATGTTGCGTGAAGAGGCAGATTACTGGTGAGAATCTGTAAAACGTACCCAGCCTGACACACTCAAGATGTCTTGAGAGAAGTTCCAAGAGTTGTTCAATGACAAGTACTTTCTCGAAAGTATTCGTCACATGAAGGAGGTGGAATTCATCAAGTTAGAGCAAAATAATATGATTGTGTCGCAATACGAGGCTAAATTTGTGGAGTTATCTCGGTTTGCATCCCATTTGGTCGATAATGAGGAGCGAATGACGCGAATGTTTCTAAGAGGTTTTGAAACCCGATATATGTCAATACCTCATTTCTCACAAACTTTGTTTATATTCAGATGTTGTGAATAGGGTTCAGTGATTGGAGCGTGATAATGAGTCAGCACAACCAAAAGACAACGAGTAACAACACAATAATAATCATACCGGTGGCAACAGGCATCGGAACAACGATAACCATCGTGGAGGAAATTATAAGGCAAGAAATAGTAACCACTTCGGTGGTAATCATGACCAAGATAATAGAAGTGAAAAATTCAAGAAGAGAAGATTTAACGATAATGGGAAGACGTTGACAGCAACACCAACACCCATTTTCAAGGAAGGAGAACGATCGCCAGTTAGATGCTATAGATGCGGAGAGGAGGGACACATAAGTCCAAACTGTTCACAGCCTTCCAAGGTATGTTTTAGTTGTGGAAAAGACGGTCACATAGCCTGATTTTGTCGTGCACCAAAGTCAAGTCTTACTGGGACGGTGGCACCAAAGGCAGATACGGACAAAACAAAGTCGGTGGTTTTAGGAAGAGCGTTTTTTGTGACTTCTCAAAAAGCGAGTAACCCGAACGAAGTTAGCACGGGTTAGTTAATTATAAATTCTTACAAAGTCTATACCTTATTAGATACCGGTTCCACCCATTCTTTTATCTCTCTTGCTTGCGCTCAACATTTAAATTTGACTCCGGAGAGATTAGACTTTGACTTATCGGTTGAAACTTTGTTAGGAGAAACCTTCATTACACGTGCTATCCAAGTCTTGGGATGAGAGTCACAGTTTTGAATGATATTTCTATTGTTAATAAATTTCCTGACGTATTCCTGAAGAACTTCCTAGCCTACCCCTAGAGCATGAAATTGAATTTTGTATTGACCCCAGTACAAAACCCATTTCTCAAACCCTCAAATATTTCTTCAACCAAAATAAATGTATGATGCACTAAAGACATTGGCTCGAGCTGTTGAAGATTACGATCGAACCATTCAATATCATCGTGGAAGAGCGAACGTGGTAGCTGACACGCTGAGTAGAAGATCGTATGCGTTTACGAGTGCGATGTTGTTAACATAAAAACCAATTTCGTATAACTTACAAATGATGAAGATAGAGTTAAAAACTCTAGGGACCCACGTGGTGATATCAACTATACGAATAGAATCGACTTTAATCGATAAAATTAAAGGCCGCTCAAGCTACACACCCAGAGCTTATGAATGTGAAGAAGGTTCAAGAAGGCGTTATCTCAACCCTCGATTTAATTGACCCATTTGAAATCCTCGATCGAGTAGGAACTGTGGCCTATAGACTCGTTTTACCGCCAAGTATGTCGCGCGTTCATAACATTTTTCACGTATCGATGTTACGTAAATATGTGGATGACCCGAACCACATTATTGAATTAGAACTAGACGAGATAGCAGAAGATTTAACGTATGAGGAGATACGTGTTAAAATCTTGGATAAGAAGGATCGTATTCAACACTTAAAGGTTATACCTCAGTAGTTAGAATCTGAAATGAAGTCAAGGTATCCTCACCTCTTCGGCATACCAGGTACGTACGTAAATTTTGAGGGCGAAATTTCATAAGGAGGGAGATTGTGAGACCCCAAATTTTATGAATAAAGATTTAAATTTCTCGAAATATTTTTTTGAATATTATAGTGTGGATTTGATATAATGTTATAGTTGTGGATAATATTTATAAATTTTGCAAAGTAAGCAAGTTGTTATATAATATTCGATTGGTCGGGGAATATTGTTTTTAACAGGAAATATTCGTACGACGTCACAATCATTGGTGGACCCCACAACGGAAGTATTGTCGTACTTAGAAAATGAAAGAATTATCATTTTATAAAAGTAACGACGAAAGTGTTATCGTTAAAACTGTTGAACTACCCGGTAGTAAAAGTACAGTAATACGCGTGGTTGCATAGTAGCACACGGTATTGATTATTGATGCTTACGTGATAAGTCACTCAGTTATACTCAATTATTACTACAGTAATTGCTGCATCATACCTCTCATATAATTGATTCAATTATTGTCACAATATCATCTGCATAATATGTTATATTATTAAATCAATAATTGAGACGGCATAGTTATTCATATTATTATTTACAATATTGACAATGTCTAGAAGTTCTGTCAAGGAGAGGTTTGGTCACCTAATTGCACGCCAATAAGGAGAAATCCTTATCGAAAAGCCCCCTCTTTCCTGGGAACGACCTGGTTGTTAAATATTGTGAGTTATAATATTAATGATGAATAAGTTCGTGTTGATTAAAGATGAAATAGATAGTTCCATTGTGTTGGAATTATTAGTGTTAGTAAAAATTGACATTTATTTCGATAATAATTGATGTCTGGAAGTTACACTGACCAGTCGAGTAATTAATCGGATAAATGAGTAATTAATTGCTATTAATTCACATGATTATAACTATTTGTTCACATGTGTGTACTATTGATTCACATTCTTGTACTATTAGGGGAGTTGGTGCAAGATTGATAATACTTGCATGACTAAGTTAAAAATAAAGGTATAGATGGAGGTACTATACTGTAATTAGTTTTTTCACAGGATTAGAACTATTGAGTCACATGATTTACTATTGATTTATATTATTTACTAGTAAGGGAGGTGGTGCAAGTTTGATAATACTTGCAGGACTAAACTAAAAATGAAAAAAAGAGAGGAAGGTATTATACTGTAATATTTCGAGCCCCAAAACGTGCAATTATCGAAACTATATTTTCTTATAAATAGAAGCTCATTCTTCCTTCATTTCTCACCAATTCACTAAAGCTATAGAGCAATTATTATAGAGAGAAATTATAGAGAGAAAGAAGAAGAGAAGTCTGCTATCTCACTATTGCAGTATCCAGTTTTCTTTTGAGGTAAGAGGTATTATTTCTTTCGTTTTCATGAAGAGAGCTATTATCATTCCATTTCTTATTATTACGTTGGAATAACCTATATACGCGGACTACCGTATACATGGTGAAATTCTTCTGTTATTCCATTCTTTATTATTATGTTGGAATAACCTATCTATGTGAAGTACTGCATACATGGTGAAATTCTTCTGTTATTCCATTCTTTTTTATTCTGTTAGAATAACCTGTCTGTGCAGTCTATCGTATGCCTGGTGAATTCTGTTGTTATTCCATTCTTTATTATTCTGTTGAAATATCTTGTCTTTGCGGATTACGCCTGACCTGGTTCCGTTCTTTATTATTCTGTTAGAATATCCTGTCTGTGCGGATTACGCATGACCTGGTTTCATTCTTTATTATTCTATTGGAATAACCTGTTTACACGGACTACCGCATGCATGGTGAATTCTTCTGTTATTTCATTCTTTATTATTCTGTTGGTTTAACCTGTCTATGTGGATTACTGCATGAATGGTGAATGATCCTTCGTATTCATTCCTTATTAAATTGTAGAAATAATGTGTCCACGTGGATTACCGCATGGCGGGTGAAAATCGATTTACAGTTTCGTATATTCTATTATACTCGTATGAGATATCATTTCTTTTGTACTCGTCATGGAATATCATTTCTTTTGGTATTTTTCTTTAACGAGTTACTATTCACGGATTACAATTCACCCAGTTACTATTCACTCTAGTATTATTCACTAGAGTATTCGGGGCACTTTTCGTGCCGAAATACTATTCACGAGTTACTATTCATAAGTTACTATTCACCCGATTACTATTCATTATAGTATCATTCACTCGGGTATTCGGGACACTTTTCGTGTCGAGGTACTATTCACGGGGTATTATTCTCGAAATACTATTCACGGGGTACTATTCACCCGAAAAATATATTTCTTTTCTGTCCAAATTATTTTTGGTACATGAATATTATTCTTGAATTTTACTGCACAAAGCAGTATCATGTTGACAATTTGGACGTTATTGATTTCTGGATAAATTAAATTATAAATCTTTAAAATTTATCCTTGAACTTGTTTTATTTAATTATTATGTCATTTTTATCATCATCATGCTTATAATGTGATGAAAGTCATCTTTGGCTTACTTGCATAAATGGACTTGGTATGATTATGACCAAGGATTATTTGGTATAATCATGACCTGTAATGTTATAAATAATGTGATAAAAGTCCTCAGTGGCCTGTAATGCATTGATGGACAGTTTTTGGTATGATTTTAACCAGGGATTATTCGGTATAGTCATGACCATTGATGATTTAATGAATATCCTTGGCCCGTAATGCAGGGATGATTCGATGATGCGATTTATTTATTAAGCTGAGTCTCAGTGATAAAAATTGATGAAAATATTTTAAATCATAGAAGATAGTAGATATCATGCTCTACTTGACTCTTCTAATGGATTGCTTATTCCACTGCAGTTAAACTTGTTTTCTATTATATTCTATCAGTTTAACATTGTTGAAGGCTAATGATAATTTATTCTGCATTATCTTAGTCATAATATTTCTTACGGGGCTAGTTGAGCTCACCCTTTCTTTCACTGTTCTCTTCAGGAAATGAGAACGTAGCCAGAACTGGTCGGGGAATGGAGTGACGGTTCAGATGATAGTATTAGTAGTCCTCACTATTCTGTTAAATAGTGTGACAATAAATGTAATGAGGACTCCATTGAGTGTGGATATTGTCTAGATGACAATATTCTTATTAAAACTCTTAGATTATATTTTGTTGTATTTTACACGACTGTTGTATAATTAAGTTGTATTTGAATTTTGTACCATGTATTTGGCGAATCAAGATGGGTGATGTATACCTATTTTGGGGGCGTCACAAAAACAGTCCTGCCTGACACTATTTCGGTGCAGCTGCTCCCCAAATGGCCTTGGGGGCAGCGCAGCTGCGCCTAAAATGGCCTGGGGGGCAGCGTAGCTGCGCCCAGTAATGCAGAATGGTTTCCCAGATTCTGATCTTCGCGATTTTCAGACCAATTCTCCTTCCGATCTTCATAATGCGAGTTATACACATCCAAATTAGTCCGTTTTCGATTCTATGGATTTGTAATTCATAGAAATACAACATTCCAAAGAACCAACAATTAACATAAAAATTAAATAACTCAAATATTAATCCAAAATTCATGTTCATGCTAAATTTTCATGTTTTGACAAGTTTAGCTAATTTCATCACTACGAATTCGTTTCTAAACCAAATTGGTCCGTTTAACTTCCGTTGTTTTCGTATTTAACTTTATTATCAATAGCTAACCACAATTTATGGTTTACAATAATCCTTAGCCACCAATATTTGACTCAAAAGCAACTATTTTCTTGATATTTCTAAGAAATTTTGAAACTTAGGATTTAGAATACGTATAACAGTAGTGTAACCTTCTCTGAAGCTTAAATGATCATTTTCTTCCAATCTCATATTGTCCACTCAATTTCAGGACCTCAGCCTGTATATAGAACTTATCAGACAACTTCAACCAACGTGAAGGAGAAAGAGGAGTCTTTATTTATAGAGAATTCATTACCCATATATTTGTTTTGACTCAAAGATAGAATCCAAAGGAAGATGGAAGAAGATGATGGTTAACGAAAAGTTGGTGGAAAGTTTGTACCAACTCCTTCCCCTCCATTCTTCTAGCCATCATCAGTTCTAATAATAGTGAAGTAGGAATATGATAGGCCAATGGCCTATCACACGACTGATATATTTTAGGGACAGTGAATATGGGACACACTCTATTTCTTCCTTATTTACTAGTAAAATGGTCCACATTCTACTAAAGTTAATTGTTTTTGAGCTTATTAAATCAATTATAGTGACTTAACATTACTGCATTAAATTAAGTTATGGGCACATATATTCACATATATATGTACCTACCCACATATAGGAATTATACTTATATTTTAAATATACACCAATATACTCCTATATCCCATGTACATTGAGCTAGTCCAAATAACATTTTAATTGGGTTAAATAGAATTCAGTTGGGTACTTTCAACCCCTTATTTCCTATCACACATAAATATCACAATGATCAATATCAATCATTTATTCTCTTTCCATTAATTCTCTTTTAATAATTCCAGCTAAACATTTAGTCTGCTTTAATTTTAATACTCATGCCACACAAGACTAATTTATCTCACTTATTGGAGTTATATAACTCAAGCTCATAATTTCAACAATAAGAATATCAGGGTTCTAGGCCACGTTTGGCTTTTTCCCAATTCTACATTATTTTAATATTCATTTAATATAAGGTATGGGTGACACACTGTACTGAATTATTTAACCACCTTAAATAATTATACCTTATGAACTTATAATCATGACATCCTTATTTAAAATAATAATTTTTCTTAAAATAATTAGTATGTACATTACCAATATAATTCCTCAATTCCTTTTGGCCCAACACATTTTCAATTAGCCATAACTTAAATATTAACTTAATGCATAAGTCTCCAACCAACATTTATTTATAATTATATTGGTTCTCTTCTTTTATTAATCATTTATCTTTCAAATATTAACCCTTTTTATATATTACAATTGTGACGACCCCAAAATAGGTCCATTCCACCCAACCTATTCTGAGTTGCCAAATACATGGTACAGAAAATAACTACAACTTTAGTACAACAATTGTTGAGCAAAATACAACAACACATATGTTGTGAGTTTTGATACAAATATATACCAACTGTGACTCTCATTCCAATCTTGGATAGTATGTCACAATGGCACCTTATATAAAGGTATAGTCAAAAACTGTTTTAGAAATTAGAATCTTTGGGAAGTGCTCAAGAAAACCTTCGTACATGGGAGCCCATGCGTCTAGGTTATGATAGATATCATATGTCCACAGAATTATCCTTGGTTGACCCAATAGACCCAAAAAAATGAGAAGATTACTGTCATATTCTTTCCAATGATGAGTCTTCTATTGACATATCATTATCTCCACTGTCTCTAATTTAGAGTTATACTTCAACCAAACACCAAGATTATATAGGTAGTGCTCGTAGATATACTCAGCAAGTGAATGTGCACAACCATGTCTTATAATGACACGAGGTTGTATGTCATTAGACATCTTGTATGATAGTGGCAAAACACCCTTCCAACGTTGGGTTTGCCTTACCCTATTGGATTCACCAAATATAACTACTAAATGATGTATAAAATACAACACACTTTTTTATACTGCTTAGACCTCCACAGCTAGTGACCACCGTTCTATTTTTCTGTTACCCTCGCTCGACCCAGCTACACTCTTATTACCTGAAAAGAATTATGAAGTAAAATGGTGAGCTCAACTAGCCCAGTAAAGAATATCATGACTAATGATAAATAAATTATCAATAGCCTTTAACAGTAATAAATCAGAGATTTAGAACATATGGTAGATGATAAAAAAAATTCAACCATAGTTGCAGCGGAACGAGCAATCTATTAGAAGAGTCAAATAGACCATAAAGTCTATTATCTTCTCTATGTTAAAAATCCACCAACAATGTTTTATCCCTGTAACATCAATCAATAGTTTTGGTCCACAGTCATATGAATAACTCAAAATCATAATTGTGATTCTAAATTCCTCTTCGCATCCAGGACGAAGATAATTTTTATCACATGCCTTTACCTGAAACATCAAAGATCATGGTTATACCAAATCACAGTTCCTATTCATAATCATACTAATAAATTCATCTTTGCACTACGAGCCAAAGATATTCATCAACAGTTCATCTTTGCACTACATGCCAAAGATATTCAACAACAGCTCATCTTTGCATTACAGGCCAAAGATATTCAATAACAGTTCATCTTTGCACTACGGGCCAAAGATATTCAACAATAGATCATCTTTGCACTACGGGCCAAAGATATTAATATCTCAAAAAAAAAATATAATTATTTCAGAATTTATATAAATAATAATTATAACCATGTTGATCAATTCACCTTTGCACTTACTAAAGATATTCAATTATAACTTCAATGGTCATGATCATACCAATCAACAATTCAACTTTACACTACTGGCCAAAGAGAACCCATAGTCACGATCATATCAATAATCTACCCATCTTTGCACTCAAGTCAAAGAGAAATATCATCATTAGGGTTATAAAAATATTATATATAATAATAAAAATAATATAATCAACAGATAGATTTAATCTCAAGAGTAAGATTCATAAATCAACAATAATTTGGTCAGAAAAAGAAACTATTTTTGTCGTGAATAGTACCAGTGAATAGTAACTCGTGAATAGTAACTCATAAATAGTAACTCATAAATAGTAACCCCGACATGAAAAAGGTAGAAATTTCACAATAAAATCCATACCAATATTTTAGTATAATGATATTGAAAGAATAACATTTTTTAAACTTATAAATAATTTATTTTAATTGTTTACACTTTACTAAATAATGCATTAAATCATCCTAAAATGTCAAACTCATAAGATTTCATCACCAATAACCAAAGCCCTCATCAAAAATCTGTATATATCTTATATAGGATTCTCAAGCCATAAAATCCTATTTTCTAATTTTCTTACTTCTCATAACATATTTAATTCATTTACTCATAACTAGTCTATTTTCAAGAAAAATACCAAAACAGTCCAAAAAATATTTCTTTTCTGGAATTTAGCAGAATATAGTCCCATATTGAACATATATTTTTCTCGAAATTTTTAAAATTCATTTACTATTTTTCATATGGCCAAAACTGCCGAATATTTAGACATTTATCATAAATTATACTTTTGTGCAAAAATCCAAATTTTACAGAGTATACTTCTGTTATATACATGTACTCCCAATAAAAATTTCACCAAATTTGGAGTTAATCACAATGAGTTATAAGGGTTTACTTTTAAAATAGTCTTTTCCCATAAAATTCATAACTCTTAATCTATACATCCAGAAATCGTCATTTTTGGACACAATCTAGAAAACTCATCAAATTATCATTTCAAATTTTTCCAAAATTTTTGAAGGTCAAAAAAATTACGAAACTGAAAAACATAATAACCCTTAAAATCCTTTACCTCAAAAGAGCAGTACTTTTGACTGGAATATTAGATAAAAAGTCGAAGAAACCTTGCACTAAATAGTAACTCTCAAAGTATCTAAATACTCACAAAAATAGGCTCGATAATATAGAGAGAAAGAAAACTTATTTCTGGTGTGATTTTCAATTCTAACATAAACACTTATTTATAGGAAAATACTAGAACGCCAAAGGAGACTAAATTAATAAAATAATAATATTAATTTTTCCTCTTCTACGCCCACTCTTGCTGAAAAATCTGAGCAACCAACATTTAACAAAATTCAGCACATGTTTTTAACACCAACCAAAAATGGGTCCCACCCATAATTTAATAAAAATTATTTTATTTTGCGAAACTTCAATAATTCATAAAAAATAGCTCGTTTATCAGAAAAATATGAATTTTATGTCCATTTCACACGAAATCGAATTCTCTACAACTTTGTAGCTTTAAGTTTTTCCAAATTTTAGATAAAAAATATCCGAAATCTACAAACGGACGATTTTCAACACCGTTTAAAATTCATAACAAATCATGCGTTAATTTTTAACGGTTCAAAATTTGTGGATATATATTCAACTTATATATGTATAACATATCCAAAAATCACAACGATCTAACGGTCGGATTAAAATTATAACTCACGCAATAGAGCTTTAAGAACACCAATTTGATATTTTAAAACCTCCAATCCGACAAAATACTGATAAAACACCTCAACATTAATTCCTTCATTTATAACCACATAAATAAATCCATCATTTATATCCACATCAAATAAATATTTTCTTATCATATAAATCAATAATTAATTATTCACAAATAATATTACAGAATCACAATTATGACAACCATGTCATTTTTAGGAAAGAGGGGGCTTTTCAATAAGGATTTTTCCTTACTGGCGCGTAATTAGATGACCAAACCTCTCCTTGACTGAACTTTCTAGACATTGTCAATAATGCTATCTAATAATATTATTCAAATAATATGAATTATTGATCTGATAATGGGAAATACTGTGCAGTAATAATTATTGAAACAACAATAATATAAAATATTAACACATCAATTATTGAACCAATAAAGTAAAATATTGAGCAGTAATTACTATAACAATTATTGAGTAGTACCTTCTTACGTAAGAATCAATAATTCAAAAATACTATGCAACACTGTGTACTACTGTGCAACAACGCGTATTACTTTACTTTACCCACCGGGTATTCTAACAGTGTTAACGGTAACGATTACGCCATTATTTATAAAAATTCAAATTTATCGTTTTCTTCATCCGACAGTTATTCTGTTATGGGGCCCACAAATGGCTACGCCGTCGTACGAATATTCCCCGACAGAAAGAATACTCCACGACTAGACGAATATTCCCCGACAACAATGCATATTTTATAACCACTTGCTTATTTTGAAAAATTTGCACATTTCACCCATAACCAAAGCATTATATCAAATTAACACCTTATTAGTCACAATAATAAATAGAGAAAATTCAATTTTATTCATTAAAAAGTTGGGGTCTTACAACAATATTATGTAATATATTTAAAATATCAAATTTTAATTAACATATTCCTTGTATCCTCTTATGTAAAATACATATATTAATTCACCATCTTATGTAAGTGTATTAACTCTTTTTCATTCAGTATCACCCCACTACCACACAAGGCTTTATAATATAATTTAATTAACCCATATTTATTCTGAGTTATTTAATTCCATAACTAATTCTCATCCAATTCATGTTTTGATATCTCTATCCATTCTCGGACATCTTAAACACTTATTATGACTTTTATTACACATATTAACCATTAATATACATGTCTTGAAATTAAAATTTCACAACCTCACTCAGAGCTTTTTCCAGACCAGGGCAGCTGCGCTGGTCATAAGCTTGGAAGTGGCGTAGCTGCGCCACTACAAGTTCGAACACAGACAAGTTCTGCTATAGCATAAATAGAATCTAAAGTTCTAAATACTTTGCACATCCTTCTTAAGTGTTAACTCGTCTAACTTCCGTCTCCTCTTTTATTTCACATCATTGAGTACTATTTTCTTTAAAAATTTAAAGATCAACTTCAAGTTTTAAAACTCTATTTTTCCTTAATAGTTTAATCAACTATAAAATCTCATTTATGGGTTTCTTTCCACTAATAACACAAAAAATCAAAATATATAACACTTATATATATTCTTATTCAAACCCGACACATCCTATAATAAGAATTCTATTTACTAAATTCTTATTTAATTTCTGAAAATTCGGGTTATCACATTGTTCACCTAAGCAATCTCGATGTCTGACCATAACTCAAGTAGAAAGATTACTTAAAAGGGGTTGTACAGGTTATTTGGCCTATCTAGTTGATACTCGAAAGGAAGGAGTAAACCTAGATCAAATACCTATAGTTAAGGAATTTTTCGATGTATTTCCAAATGACTTACCAGGTCTTCCTCAAAATAAGGAAATCGAGTTTGTTATCGACCTTGCATCGGGTACGACAGTAAGAACCCGAATTTTTAGAAATTATTAAAATAAGAATTTAGTAAATAAAATTCTTAAGGCATGAGAAGGGTTCGAATAAGAATATATGTACATGTTGTGAGGTATGTAGAATGGTGTTGCATGAGATAATATAAACAATGCAATAAGTGATTTTTGTGTTTAATAAACATATTATTATTATATATTTGTTGTTTATTGAAGAGGCGAGTTATTTGAAGTAAAGAAGATGGATAGAAATCTATCTATCGATATTAAATAATTTATGTGAAATTATTTTATCATAGTAAGTTGGTGACATTAAATATCTTTGATAATCACCAATTTCTTGAGTATGTACGAGTAAGTATCAAGTCTAAGGCAGTGCAACCGTACCCTTTAATAGTGGATGTGTAGGAACAGGGTTAAACAATTCCTTCAGAGAGCGGATGTATATACGAATTAGTAACCGATCTAACTCACTGTGAAAACAGTGTAGACGAGACAGAAACTAATTTATTGGTTGTTTGTGGGAAACCACTCAGTGTACTATATTGAATACTATTAAAGACTCGATGTGTGCTAGGTTTGGACTTGTATATATGTACGTTGTTGACGAGAGAAGAAAATTGATATATCTTTAGATAAATATTGGTTAGAGATTTATTAATTAATATTGAGATATGGTTAAATGTATAGATTAAAAAAATTATGTTAAGACAATCTATAGAAAGGAAAGAGAAATAATTATAGTATATTTTTACTAAAGGATATTAAAATAAATTCTAGCATTTGATTATTTTAATAAAAGGGGAAATGTTATTTTGATATTACCTTGTATAACTTTGTGCGAGGTAATGTGTGTGATTAAGTAATATGGTAAATATATTAAAACATAATTGCTATATAAGTTAATGGTAACAATTTATCATGATGGGAAATAAACTTATTTTATATATATAGTGTGTACGTGTGTCGTGCATGTAAATATTCTAATGATACACACACACACACACACACACACACACACACACACACACACACACACACACACACACATATATATATATATATATATATATATATTAAGAATAATATCTTGAGAAAATGAGTAAATCGTTTTATTATGATTAGTTCCTATATTAAGAGAAAACATGATAAAAACATCTTATGTTATGTTAAGGCGAAGTACATAATTTTGATTATAGTAATGAGGTGGGAAATGAATAAGTAATGAGAATAAGTAATAAGATTAATGTAAGCTTGTGTGATATGCCTAGTGTGACAAAGTGATGGAATATGCATTCATTAAATAATTTAATGAATGAATAATTGAAGAAATCAAATTATATGTGCATTGGTTTTATATTATACAGTAGCTACATCTATATGATATGAAATGAAGTAGAACACTTCAATGGTAACTATATAATATAGAAAGTATTTGAATATATATGTATAAAGGTTTGTATGTTAGTATTATGTACAAGTGAGATAATAAAATGTAACATGATGCAATGGACCACTTCCATGACCATATTATAAGATGTAAAGTTAAGAGTAATGTTATTTTGTGAGATTATATTATTATAAGCTTGTGGACTATTAATTACTAAGTTCACATAATTATGTCTTGTGTGGCATAACTAGGGGAGTTAAAACAAACGGAGATTTAATGGGAAGTACTAAAAGAAAATAAATGGTGAGTTAATAAACAATTGAAATTAATTATCATTATAATAATTGAGTGTATTTGAGATGTTAACTTTTATGGAAAATAATGAATTGAGAATATCCAACTAAATTATATTTAGCCCAATTAAAATATTATACATGAATTGTATGATTATGGGTATATGTACCCCTAATTTATCATATAGTAATAACATTATGTTATTAAATGTAAGCTTGTAAGTCCAAAAGAAAGTAAATATAGATATCTTAAATACCAATTTTGCTAATGCTGAGAAACAAAATGGGTTGTCCCATTTTGTGAGTCTCATTTCCTTACTCATGTGTGTAGGCTATTGGCCTAGTCTATAAGCTACTTTCGTAAAACTCAGCAAAATGAAAAGGCTAAGAGGAAGATGATGAAGCTAGAAAGGTGCTGTAATGATGGCTATGAATTGGTGGGTGGCCAACTCTTTCTTGTCTAGTGATTTCTTCCTTTCTCCCTTGAATCAAACCTTGGTACAAAGTGAGAAACCGGTTAACCAACTCTCTATAAATGGAAGCTCACCTTCTTCCCATTCTCTGTTGCTTAAGAATTATCTGATAAATTTCATTAGAGAGTTGGGTTGCTGAGAATTGAGGGAGCATAATCAGTTTGTTGAGGGAATTCAACTCAAAGAGGTAATAACACTATCCCAAATGCTCTTGATTCTTAAGTTTTGAAATATCTTAGAAATGACAAGATATACTTGCTAAGTAAGTTCAAAAATTGATGGCTAAAAATTGTTATAATCCAAGAATTGATGCTAGGTACTGTTAAGATAGTCAAATACGAAATCAGTGAAAGTTAAACGAACCAATTTGGTTTAAAAATGAATTCGTAGTGAATGAATTCGCTAAACTTTTCAAAACATGAAAATTTAGTATGAACATGATATTTGGGTCAAGAATTAGGTTAGTTAGGGTTTATGTAAATTATTATAATTCTAGTATGTTGTAGTTCTATGAATTACGAATCCATAGAATCGAAAACGGACAAATTTGGATGTGTATAACTCAAATTATGAAGGTTAGAAAGAAGTTTGGCATGATAGCTCGTAGCAGGGCATGAAAATTTGAGTTTCCGGCAGCTAGGCCCGCCCCGGCGGGCTATTTTTAAGGCAAAACCCCTGCCCTGACCGGGGGGGGGGTGGTCTAATGTGCAGATGTTGAAAAAAATCTGACAAGACATGTTTTACTAAAACGGCCATAACGTTTTCAAACGAACTCCGATTGAGGTGATTCAAGATGATCCGAAACGATGACGAATAGACCTACAACTTTTTTTTAAGGTTTTCAATTTGAGGTCTTTAGGAAGGGTCCAAATAGTCATCTTTGTGACTTTTACATATTCGGAGGTGATCAGAGGGCATCGAACTAGCACATACGCAAGTATTTTGCTCCCGACGATGGAATATGTTATTCTAAGTGATGTAACATGAAAATGCATGATATTATACATGACATATAAAATTTCTTTGCTCATAATAGAAAGCACTGACATGACTTAGTATGTGTTTTGAAAAGAAACTTAAAGATTTTAAAAAACAAGCCTTGTAGAAACTTATGTTCTATAAGTTCTGAACTTAGTGGTTTATATACATGATTGAGTTCAAATATAAATGAGCATGATATGGTGTTTATAGTGTCTTGTTCATGATCAAACTTCTTAGACCTTGTGTTTGAGAAGTTGTCAAGAGAAACTTGATATAATAGAACTAAGGTGCATGAATGCCACATAAGGTAGGTTCTGAACTTGAGAAGATTTTATCATGACTTAATTACTTATGATAAGAGTTTTAAAAGTTATCTTATATGTGCTATATTACATCATTCATGATAAAATGATTTCAAAGACAAACTCCATTATCTTTTATAAACTAAGTATTAAAACATGAATGATATGCGCACTCAACAAGTCAAGCATGACATAAGTTATTTAAGCATGTTTTAAAAGTATGAACTATGGTATGCCTATGTAAATGAGATAGATATATGTGAGCATGCTATTAGAGGCTTACTAGTACCAATATATGGTTTAAAAGCTTAGAACATCGAATCTTGTTAAAGAAAGTTATTAAACCTTATTAATTGAAATAAATCATTATGAAACTAATTTGTTTGAATATGAACGACGTAGATCACGTATCTATAAACTTTAAATATGTGTCGAACACATAGCGAGTCAAGTGTGTGATAAATATATATGAATGTTGATGTCAAGTACGGATGGTTAAGATATACCTATACATACCTAGCTATTCTAAGAGTATGATGAGAAAGTGAAACGAAGGTTTTTCAAACCTAGTTAGGAAATGATGAAATATTTAATATTATATTAAGAACGTATGAAATGTGTGAATAATGGATATGAATCCATGATTATATAACTGTGTAGGAATACACGCAGTGCAGATAAGCTTTAAGCAGTTAAGTCGTAGTTGATAAACAACGAATTAGGCAAGTCTTTCAAGTCCTATTTGATATATAAATTCTATAACTATTAGTTGAGCTATATTATGCTATGAGAATGTTGATGTATATATATGAAATGCATATGAGCTATGTATGAAATTTGAAAGTTGATCTTTGATTATATGCTTGTGAAGTAAATTTCTATGCATGTTATGTGTGAAGTAAAATGCGTAGTTAATATTAATTGATTATGAATGCATGAACTGAATATGCCATTATATGCTATGTGCTGCATGAAAACTGTTAGAATTGTTGGGCTGTCGAGCTCACCCTTGCAAATAACAACTTTTACAGGTTAAGGACTCACGGTAAAGATTTCGTGCTTCTTGGTTGATAAAGTAGATAGTTTCGCAGCTAAGGATACTATTGAGATTATTACTTGAACCATGTTTTGGTTTTAGGAGTGTACTTGATATATACTTACGATGTTTAATACTTGTTGTATTGTAAGGATGTATTAGTTAATACATAGAGGATATCGAATCAAGATGTAAAATCTTATACAGTAATTCCAATAGACTGAATCATATTATATAGTTGATTCAAGAATTGTAATTGGTTCAAAGTTATGAAATCAATGAAAGATTTATTTTTTAAGGAGATTGAAAAAGTTTAAATTATTTCGCATATTTTTATAACATTGAATATGATATAAGTCAGGAATGGTAAATGACCAAGATTAGAAACTTATAAAAGTTTGGGGTCATTATACAGATCTTAGAAATGGAGAGAATTTATATTCTAAATTGTAATAAGCAATGTTATATTTATTAAATTATGAATAATATATATAAATAGTTTGACGATAGTAGTACCTGTGATGCCTCCAAATTTGGGTCCCAATTTGATAAATTTCATTAGAGAGTTGGGTTGCTGAGAATTAAGGGAGCACAATCAGTGTGTTGAGGGAATTCAATTAAGCTTCAAAGAGGTAATAACACTATCCTAAATGATGTCGATTCTTAAGTTTTTAAATATCTTAGAAATGACAAGATAAACATGCTAAGTAAGTCCAACAATTGATGGCTAAAACTTGTTATAATCCATGAATTGATGCTAGGTACTATTAAGATAGTCAAATACGAAATCAAGGGAAGTTCAACAAACCAATTTGGTTTAGAAACGAATTCGTAGTGAATGAATTCGCTAAACTTTTCAAAACATAAAAATTTAGTATGAACATGATATTTGGTTCAAGAATTAGGTTAGTTAGGGTTTTTGTAAATTGTTATAATTCTAGTATGTTGTAGTTCTATGAATTACGATTTCATAGAATCAAAAACGGACAAATTTGGATATGTATAACTCAAATTATGAAGGTTAGAAAGAAGTTTGGCATGATAGCTCATAGCAGGGCATGAAAATTCGAGTTTCCAGTAGCTAGGCCCGCCCCGGGGGGCTATTTTTAAGGCAAAACCCCCGCCCTGACGGGGGGGGGGGTGGTCTAATGTGCAGATGTTGAGAAAAATCTGACAGGACATGTTTTACTAAAACGACCATAACGTTTTCATACGAACTCCGATTGAGGTGATTCAAGATGATCCGAAACGATGACGAATAGACCTACAACATTTGTTTAAGGTTTTCAATTTCAGGTCTTTAGGAAGGGTCCAAATAGTTATCTTTGTGATTGTTACGTATTCGGAGGCGATCGGAGGGCGTCGAACTAGCACATACACAAGTATTGTGCTCCCGACGATGGAATATGTTATTCTAAGTGATGTAACATGTAAATGCATGATATTATACATGACATATAAAATTTCCTTGCTCATAATAGAAAGCATTGACATGACTTAATATGTGTTTTGAAAAGAAACTTAAAGATTTTCAAAAACAAGCCTTGTGGAAACTTAAGTTCTATAAGTTCTGAACTTAGTGGTTTATATACATGATTGAGTTCAAATATAAATGAGGATGATATGGTGTTTATAGTGTCTTGTTCATGATCAAACTTTTTAGACCTTATGTTAGAGAAGTTTTCAACAGAAACTTGATATAATAGAACTAAGGTGCATGAATGCCACATGAGATAGGTTCTGAATTTGAGAAGATGTTATCATGACTTAATTACTTATGATAAGAGTTTTAAAAGTTGTCTTATATATGCTATATTACATCATTTATGATAAAATGATTTCAAAGACAAACTCTATTATCTTTTATAAACTAAGTATTAAAACATGAATGATATGTGCACTCAACTAGTCAAGCATGCCATAAGTTATTTAAGCTTGTTTTAAAAGTATGAACTATGCTATGTCTATGTAAATGAGGTAAATACATGTGAGCATGCTATTAGAGGCTTACTAGTACCAATATATGGTTTAAAAGCTTATAACATCGAATCTTGTTAAAGAAAGTTGTTAAACCTTATTGATTGAAATAAATCATTATGAAACTAATTTGTTTGAATATGAACGATGTAGATCACGTATCTATAAACTTTAAATATGTGTCGAACACATAGAGAGTCAAGTTTCTAATAAATCTATATGAATGTTGATGTCGAGTACGGATGGTTAAGATATACCTATACATACCTAGCTATTTTAAGAGTATGATGAGAAAGTGAAACGAAGGTTTTTCAAACCTAGTTAGGAAACGATGTAATATTTAATGTTATATTAAGAACGTATGAAATGTGTGAATATTGGATATGAATCCATGATTATATAACTGTGTAAGAATACACGCAGTGCAGATAATCTTTAGGCAGTTAAGTCGTAGTTGATAAACTACGAATCAGGCAAGTCTTTTAAGTCCTATTTAATATATGAATTCTATAACTATTAGTTGAGCTATATTATGCTTTGAGAATATTGATGTATATATATGAAATGCATATGAGCTATGTATGAAATTTGAAAGTTGATCTTTGATGATATGCTTGTGAAGTATATTTCTATGCATGTTATGTGTGAAGTAACATGCGTAGTTAATATTAATTGATTATGAATGCATGAACTGAATATGCCGTTATATGCTATGTGCTGCATGAAAACTGTTATAATTGCTGGGCTGTCGAGCTCACCCTTGAAAATAACAACTTTGCATGTTAAGGACTCACGGTAGAGATTTCGTGCTTCTTGGTTGACAAAGTAGATAGTTTCGCAACGAAGGATACTATTTAGATTATTACTTGAACCATGTTTAGGTTCTAGGAGTGTACTTGATATATACTTACGATGTTTAATACTTGTTGTATTGTAAGGATGTATTAGTTAATACATAGAGGATATCGAATCAAGATGTAAAATCTTATACCGTAATTCCAATAGACTGAATCATATCATATAGTTGATTCAAGAATTATAATTGGTTCAAAGTTATGAAATCAATGAAAGATTTATTTTTTAAGGAGATTGAAAAAGTTTAAATTATTTCGCATATTTTTATAACATTGAATATGATATAAGTCAGGAATGGTAAATGACCAAGATTAGAAACTTATAAAAGTTTGGGGTCATTATACAGATCTTAGAAATGGAGAGAATTTATATTCTAAATTGTAATAAGCAATGTTATATTCATTAAGTTATGAATAATATATATAAATAGTTTGACGATAGTTGTATCGTGGCGGACCGGATTCGAGGTTCGAAGGGACCTGGATTTGGGGGCGTCACAGGTTGGTATCAAAGCTGTATGTTATAAACTTTAGGTAAGTGTACCTTAAGCTATAACCTGAGAAAGGGAGAAAGATAAAGATTAAAATGTATAAGTGAAGATTCAAAGAAGAATCTTGAAGTATCTAGAGAATGAGAATTCAGGAGTTTCCCAACTCTGGTAACAAAGATGTTAAGATGATGTCTATAAGATGAAGATGACAAAGATAATGAGAATGAACTCGAGTGGAGTTTAGTTGATAATGGGAAAGAACCCTAAGTTAACTGATGATCACGGCGTGATTGGATTGAGCTATAAAGTGATAAATAGTCTGTAACGACTAAGTGTGTATAGCTTGATGCTATAAGAGAATGTATTATGAAATGGTACAAGATGAACTCATGAGGGGTTGTACATGTTGAGATACGAAGAATTTGTATCGAACAAAGAAAAAGTTAAGAGTAAGATATAGTTAAGTGGGATTTCAGTTGAGGACTCATATGAGAGCTGAGTTGTACAAACCTTTGTGTGGGCGGAGGCTTTGTGCTCACTCTCGGTTCGTCACAATGATAGTCAATGGAATGTCGGTGTCGCGCTATCGATGTGCTTATGGTTAGAAGGTGATTCTTTTCTCATATCATATTTGATAGATATAGACTATTAAGATTAAGGTAGAGAATATTAAGAATAGGTGCGAGTTTTTAAAACTCATGCATATTGTAAGTTTGTGATTCATAATCATAAGGTATGTTTTTGAACCCCTCAGCGAATGGACGCCTATGGTCTGACTAGGATAAGTTCTTAAACTCATATGATTATGGCAAGTTCTTGAATTTCCAAAGTGTGGTAAGTTTGATGAACTATATTGGGTATATGTATGTTATGAAGTTAGAAATTTTAGTATGGTAAGCATTGATGGTGTTAGAGATTGATAAAGTGAAGCAATGGAGTAAAGATTGAAGTTGATGGAGAAACATGGATTTTCTAAATCTTCTAGCTCTGCTAGATTTTCAAAATTTATTAACTTCGTGCTGATGTTCGCACTTCTGTTTTCATGAAAAATATTGGATCATGTGATTGAACCAATGATGTTATAAAAATAATATCGTTATCCACGTGTCTATGCTAATTGTTTCGGCTAAGACAAAAATGATTTGAAAATTTTCAAAAAGGTATTTCTAACCATGTGCATCATTTGATATGGTGTAATTGTGGTAAACGATGGAGTCATTAATGTAGTCGAACCTAGTGTTGGTTGTGATCGAAAGATCATCAGTCCACTATGGTATGATGTAATATGACAAAGTCCCTAATGGCGGAATACTCAACATACTACTAATCTGGTACGGTATCATGACGTCATAAAAGAATTTTTGATTTTCTTTTAGATTATGAAAAAGGTCAATTAAGTTGACTAAATTATTTCTATTGATGTTCTAGTTGTTGATAAAAGTCTAAGCTATTTGATTCTGCTAGATGACTGTTGAAAAATATTTATGAAATTCAAGTATTCTTGAGTATTTGTGCCGAACCAGATTGCTCTAGTGCGAATTCAGATGTGGAAAAGTTAAGGTGAATAACCCTATAAGGGGACATATTTTCGGGGACAATGGTTCTGAGCGTAACGCATATAGTCATTACAAAACACTACATTGCGGTCCAACGTAGTGATACAATAGGCTGGCCACCTAGTGTACGCGTGGAGGGTGTTTTCAGTCTTTGTGATTGACAAACACTCTGGTTTGCAGTGTTAAGGATTTTGTTGAAGCATTTGTAAACCTAGAGAAGAGTTCACGGTCTTGTGACCCCTCAGCATAATTTGGAATCCAAGATTATTCATACTACTTCCAGATTATTGAAAAATCATGGAAGATTCTTATTCTTCTGATGGATGAATGTAGTAAGTAGAATGTTCCTTAGAAAGAAGAATGTGGTAGAATGCAAGTGAACAAGTTATAATAAAACTTTCGAAAAGAGAATGGATAAAATTATTCAAAAAGAATAGGTAATATTTAGAATAATACCGAGTAGGGGAGGTTTCGGTGATTCCGAGGACGAAATCCTTATAAGGGGGATGAAAGTAGTATGCACACAATCCAATCATATTTGATGATAACGCATATACTTTGTAATAATCTTATTCATTTATTAATAAAAGGTATTAATTTATTAAAGGCTTTTAATTATCTACATGATGCTATTTTATAATATGTGATAAACCCATAATTTTAAGCAATGCTTTTAGAATAGTGATGATGATCATTCTAATGAGATCTAAATTCTTAGAAAGCTTAAAACTAAAATAGTTCCCAATCGTTGGATTACTAAATTGGGGATTAGTGAATCCGGATAGATTGGTGCATACGTTGCTTACTCATTGGATGAGGATGATTGATCTCATGATCATTTGTGTGGAGACACTAAAGCAAGTATGTAGGTGCTTATTAGAGAATAAGTTCACTGAACGTGGCTCGCTAAGGAATACCTAATGGAGTTTTACTTGCTTGTCAATAGGAATTCCTGTAGTGATAGTAATACAAGTGATTCTTGGACTTGAGATCATCATAGTATCTTGTGAATGATGAGTTATACTTTGACTTATTCCTTAAGACCCTTAGGGTATATCAAAGGGTATGCTTGTGTATAATAAGTTGTACATGGAGATAATATATAATCAATAAAGAATCTACCACTTCTAGTAAAAGAAGAGAAATGTCCTATGTGATTCGATAAATGACAACCCAGTAGTCCTTGGCTAAGACAGAATGAAATTAGAAAGAAGTTTCTAATTTGCATTATTTGGAGTTGTACATTTAAGAGTTAAAATACATATAATTAAATAAAACAAGACTTGACAGTAATTCCATGTCTTATATTTAATTGGGACATTGTATGGTGGAAGGATTGAATTGTACGGTAACTATTAACTCAAAGGTTTTTTATGATTAATGTTAAAATCTATATTATTTGGAAAGTCGTTTATCGCTAGGGAGGTTTATCCCTATTGTAGAATAAATATTATTTATTTAAATAAATTAATCGTTTAATTTATTTATTTAAATAAGATTAGAATTGTTCTAATTGATTTATTCACAACCGGTTTAATATGGAGAACCTAAAGGGTCAGATCATAAAAGGAAGAATAATTATTTAAGAAGTTAATGACATAATCGTAATAATATGTTAAGTATATTTAATTTAATCTATGGTGATTGAATAAATTAAATAGTTTAATATTTATTATTTAATATTTTAGAAATATTAAATATAAATTAATAAGAGGAGTCTTATTAATATTATTACAATTATTATTATTTTAATTTCTAAAAGAGTTTAGGAATTAATTTAATATAAGTATTCTCATTTATTCCTAATAGGATTAGGAGGGAAAATTAGTTAAAGGAGTTTAATTAATTATCCCTAATAAGATTAGGGAGCCCATTTAATTAAAAGAGTTTAATTAAATAAATAATACCTTATTTTTAATTAAATAGGGTTACTTGATATCTTTATAAGGGGAGTCTTGTATCAGATATATCAAAAAAATACACGCAATTCTAATAGTTGGAGAGTACGTTCTTTTTCTATAGAGATAGAAAACTAGGGTTTAGCCAACCACCCATCTTCTTGAATCTTTCTTCTTCCTTAGTGGATCAACTCTAGAGTCCAAACACTTGGGTGGCTAATGTTGATCAAAGGAAAGAACCAAACCCGGTGGATTCAAGTTGAACGCGAAAAGAATTGGATGTGAACTTGTACCTGAGGAAGCTCGAATCTTCAAGGATATGATTTTTGTTCTTCATATTTTCGTTTAATTAATAATTGTGTATAAAGGGTGATCCGAGTATATGGTTTGTAAAATTTTAAAAACTCTTGTTTATCACGTTTTCGCTTATTTTATGCAATTTGATTGCGTTCATGAATATTACAAACCTAACAGGGGAGAGGATGTAAGAACCCGAATTTTTAGAAATTATTAAAATAAGAATTTAGTAAATAAAAATCTTAAGGCATGAGAATGGTTCGAATAAGAATATATGTATATGTTGTGAGGTATGTGGAATGGTGTTGCATGAGATAATATAAACTATGCAATAAGTGATTTCTGTGTTTAATAAACATATTATTATTATTATATTTTTTTGTTTATTGAAGAGGCGAGTTATTTGAAGTAAAGAAGATGGATAGAAATCTATCTATCGATATTAAATAATTTATGTGAAATTATTTTATCATAGTAAGTTGGTGATATTAAATATCTTTGATAATCACCAATTTCTTGAGTATGTACGAGTAAGTATCAAGTCTAAGGCAGTGCAACCGTACCCTTTAATAGTGGATGTGTAGGAGCTGGGCTAAACAATTCCTTCAGAGAGTGGAGGTATATACGAATTAGTAACCGATCTAACTCACTGTGAAAACAGTGTAGACGAGACGAAAACTAATTTGTTGGTTGTTTGTGGGAAACCACTCAGTGTACTATATTGAATACTATTAAAGACTCGATGTGTGCTAGGTTTGGACTAGTATATATGTACGTTGTTGACGAGAGAAGAAAATTGATATATCTTTAGATAAATATTGGTTAGAGATTTATTAATTAATATTGAGATATGGTTAAATGTACAGATTAAAGAAATTGTGTTGAGACAATCTATAGAAAGGAAAGAGAAATAATTATAGTATATTTTTACTAAAGGATATTAAAATAAATTCTAGCATTTGATTATTTTAATAAAAGGGGAAATGTTATTTTGATATCACCTTGTATAGCTTTGTGTGAGGTAATGTGTGTGATTAAGTAATATGGTAAATATATTAAAACATAATTGCTATATAAGTTGATAGAAACAATTTATCATGATGGGTCGTGCATGTAAATATTCTAATATATATATATATATATATATATATATATATATATATATATATATATATATATATATATATATATTAAGAATAATATCTTGAGAAAATGAGTAAATCGTTTTATTATGATTAGTTCCTATATTTAGAGAAAACATGATAAAAACATCTTATGTTATGTTAAGGCGAAATACATAATTTTGATTATAGTAATGAGGTGGGAAATGAATAAGTAATGAGAATAAGTAATAAGCTTAATTTAAGCTTGTGTGATATGCCTAGTGTGACAAAGTGATGGAATAAGCATTCATTAAATAATTTAATGAATGAATAATTGAAGAAATTAAATTGTATGCAATGGTTTTATATTATATTGTAGCTACATCTATATGATATGAAATTAAGTAGAACACTTCAATGATAACTATATAATATAGGAAGTATTTGAATATATATGTATAAAGGCTTGTATGTTAGCATTATGTACAAGTGAGATAATAAAATGTAACATGGTGCAATGGACCACTTCCATGACCATATTATAAGATGTAAAGTTAAGAATAATGTTATTTTGTGAGATTATATTATTATAAGCTTGTGGACTATTAATTACTAAGTTCACATAATTATGTCTTGTGTGGCATAACTAGGGGAGTAAAAACAAAGGGAGATTTAATGGGAAGTATTAAAAGAAAATAAATGGTGAGTTAATAAACAATTGATATTAATTATCATTATAATAATTGAATGTATTTGAGATAATAATTTTTATGGAAAATGATGAATTGAGAATATCTAACTAAATTATATTTAGCTCAATTAAAATATTATACATGGATTGTATGATTATGGGTATATGTACCCCTAATTTATCATATAGTAATAACATTACGTTATTAAATGTAAGCTTGTAAGTCCAATAGAAAGGTAATATAGATATCTTAAATACCCATTTTGCTAATGCTGAGAAACCAAATGGGTTGTCCCATTTTGTGAGTCTCATTTCCTTACTCACGTGTGTAGGCCATTGGCCTAGTCTATAAGCTCAATTCGTAAAACTCAGCAAAATGAAAAGGCTAAGAGGAAGATGATGAAGCTAGAAAGGTGCTGTAATGAGGGCTATGAATTGGTGGTTGGTACAAAGCTAGAAACTAGTTAACCAACTCTCTATAAATGGAAGCTCACCTTTTTCCCATTCCCTGTTGCTTAAGAATTATCTGATAAATTTCATTAGAGAGTTGGGTTGCTGAGAATTGAGGGAGCATAATCAGTGTGTTGAGGGAATTCAATTTAGCTTCAAAGAGGTAATAACACTATCCCAAATGCTCTTGATTCTTAAGTTTCGAAATATCTTAGAAATGACAAGATATACTTGCTAAGTAAGTCCAAAAATTGATGGCTAAAACTTGTTATAATCCATGAATTGAAGCTAGGTACTGTTAAGATAGTCAAATACGAAATCAACGGAAGTTAAACGAACCAATTTGGTTTAAAAACAAATTCGTAGTGAATGAATTCGCTAAACTTTTTAAAACATGAAAATTTAGTATGAACATGATATTTGGGTCAAGAATTTGCTTAGTTAGGGTTTTTGTAAAATGTTATAATTCTAGTATGTTGTAGTTTTTGAATTACCAATCCATAGAATCAAAAACGAACAAATTTGGATATGTATAACTCAAATTATGAAGGTTAGAAAGAAGTTTGACATGATAGCTCGTAGCAGGGCATGAAAATTTGAGTTTTCAGCAGCTAGGCCCGCCCCGACGGGCAATTTTTAAGGCAAAACCCCCGCCCCGACGGGGGGGGGGGGGTGGTCTAATGTGAAGATGTTTAGAACAATCTGACAAGACATGTTTTACTAAAACGGCCATAACATTTTCATACGAACTCCGATTGAGGTGATTCAAGATGATCCGAAACGAGGATGAATAGTCCTACAACTTTTGTTCTTTAAGGTTTTCAATTTGAAGTTTTTAGGAAGGGTCAAAATAGTCATCTTTGTGACTATTACGTATTCGGAGGCGATCAAGGTGTGTCGAACGAGCACATACACAAGTATTATGCTCCATACGATGGAATATGTTATTTTAAGTGATGTAACATGAAAATGCATGATATTATACATGACATATAAAATTTCCTTGCTCATAATAGAAAGCATTGTCATGACTTAGTATGTGTTTTGAAAAGAAATTAAAGATTTTGAAAAACAAGCCTTGTGGAAACTTATGTTCTATAAGTTCTGAACTTAGTGGTTTATATACATGATTGAGTTCAAATATAAATGAGCAAGATATGGTGTTTATAGTGTCTTGTTCATGATCAAAATTTTTAGACCTTATGTTAGAGAAGTTTTCAAGAGAAACTTGATATAATAGAACTAAGGTGCATGAATGCCACATGAGGTAGGTTCTGAACTTGAGAAGATGTTATCATGACTTAATTACTTATGATAAGAGTTTTAAAAGTTGTCTTATATGTGCTATATTACATCATTCATGATAAAATGATTTCAAAGACAAACTCCATTATCTTTTATAAACTAAGTATTAAAACATGAATGATATGTGCACTCAACTAGTCAAGCATGACATAAGTTATTTAAGCATGCTTTAAAGGTATGAACTATGCTATGTCTATGTAAATGAGATAGATACATGTGAGCATGCTATTAGAGGCTTACTAGTACCAATATATGGTTTAAAAGCTTATATTACCGAATCTTGTTAAAGAAAGTTGTCAAACCTTATTGATTGAAATAAATAATTATGAAACTAAGTTGTTTGAATATGAACGAAGTAGATCACATATCTATAAACTTTAAATATGTGTCGAACACATAGCGAGTCAAGTGTGTGATAAATGTATATGAATGTTGGTGTCGAGTATGGATGGTTAAAGTATACCTATACATACCTAGCTATTCTAAGAGTATGATGAGAAAGTGAAACGAAGGTTTTTCAAACCTAGTTAGGAAACGATGTAATATTTATTGTTATATTAAGAACGTATGAAATGTATGAATAATGGATATAAATCCATGATTATATAACTGTGTAGGAATACACACAGTGCAGATAGGCTTTAAGCAGTTAAGTCGTAGTTGATAAACTACGAATCAGGCAAGTCTTTCAGTTCCTATTCTAGCTCACCCTTGCAAATAACAACTTTTGCAAGTTAAGGACTCATGGTAAAGATTTCGTGCTTCTTGGTTGACAAAGTAGATAGTTTCGCAACGAAGGATACTATTTAGATTATTACTTGAACCATGTTTAGGTTATAGAAGTGTACTTGATACATACTAACGATGTTTAATACTTATTGTATTGTAAGGATGTATCAGTTAATACATAGAGGATATCGAATCAAGATATAAAATCTTATACAGTAATTCCAATAGACTGAATCATATTATATAGTTGATTCAAGAATTGTAATTGGTTCAAAGTTATTAAATCAATAAAAGATTTATTTTTTAAGGAGATTGAAAAAGTTTAAATTATTTCGCATATTTTTATAACATTGAATATGATATAAGTCAGGAATGGTAAATGACTAAGATTAGAAACTTATAAAAGTTTGTGGTCATTATACAGATCTTGGAAATGGAGAGAATTTATATTCAAAATTGTAATAAGCAATGTTATATTAATTAAGTTATGAGTAATATATATAAATAGTTTACCGATAGTAGTATAGTGGCGGACCATATCCGAGGTTCAAAGGGACCCGAATTTGGGGGCGTCACAATGACACCAGTTTTTAAGGTACTATACTGAATGACACCTGTAGAACTGAAAGAGTTACTAGTACATCTACAATAGCTCTTAGACAAAAAGTATATACAACCTAGTGTTTCACCTTGGGGAGCTCCAATATTGTTTGTAAAGAAGAAGGATGGAACCATGAGGTTATGTATCAACTATAGAGAATTAAATAAGTTAACCATAAAGAATATGTATCCTTTACCAAGAATTGATGATTTGTTTGACCAATTAAAAGGGGTCGAACACTTTTCAAAAATCGACCAACGAACATGTTATCATCAGTTAAAGGTAAGAAAAGAAGATGTGCCGAAGACAGCGTTTAGGACACGCTATGGACATTATGAGTTTCTTGTGATGTCCTTTGGATTGACGAATGCACCGGCAACATTTAGGACTTCATGAACCGAGTGTTTAAACCATGCTTAGAGAAATTCATTGTAGTGTTTATCGACGATATTCTGGTATACTCAAAAACATGGGAAGAGCATGTCAGACACTTGAGAATCGTATTGGAGATATTACGAAAGGAACAACTTTACGCAAAGTTTTCCAAGTGTGAATTCTGGTTAAAACGAGTTCAGTTTTTAGGTAATGTAATTGACAAAAACGGAATTTCAGTAAATCCAACTAAGATCGAAACGATTGTGAATTAGGAACAACCAACAACTCCAACTCCAACATAAGTAAGAAGTTTTCTCAGTTTAGCGGGTTATTATCGACGTTTCATAAAAGATTTTTCAAAAATAGCAACCCCACTAACAAATTTAACTCGAAACACGGTGAAATACGTCTGGACAGATAAATGTGAAGAAAGCTTCCGAGAGTTGATGAAGCGACTGAGCATGACTCCAGTGTTGTCCTTAACAGATGATATAGGAGGCCTTGTAGTATTTAATGATGCGTCACACAAAGGTTTAGGGTGTGTGTTGATGCAATATGGAAAACTTATTGCTTATACATCACGCCAACTCAAAGATTATGAGAAGAGGTATCCTACTAATGACCTTGAGTTAGCCGCTGTAGTTTTTGTCCTGAAAATTTAGAGGCATTACTTGTATGGAGAGAAGTGTGAGATAGATACAGATCACAAAAGTCTGATTATAGAAGAAGAATTCTCTGATTTTGGTGTAATTTTCAATTCTAACTAAGCATCCTATTTATAGGAGAATGAAAGAGGTACTGTAAAGCCCCCAAATCCAGGTACTTGAAATCCAAACTCGGTGCTTCACGATACCATTTCTATGAGCGGAATAATACTAATAATAATAACAATAATATAATTATTAAACTTAATTTACATGATTATCAGAGTCTAGCTCCCGAGTACGTAACCTTTAATACATTCAATACAACCCATGATAGATAATATATATATCATACTTGTCTTAATAAAGTTAACTATTACATAACAATAGCATTTGCGTTCATTCAGCATCCTTTCCCTTTCCTTTGTTCTTAGCAGAGCTCTCTAGTTGTTCACACTTAGCTGAAAACATTTAAATTAAGCAAAGATGAGCATTTGAGTGCCCATCAAGTAATAGTAATTATATATATATATAAGCTGAAAGAGTTTAAATATTTTCTTTGTACTACCCTTCTACAACAAGTCAATAGTTGTGAAGTAATCTGAACTGATAATAATAATATAACAACTCTCTATCAAATTTTTAAAACTACGTAATGACTATAACTAGGGTTAAGGTGACATACTATGAACATTGTTTTCATTTTCGAAAAGGTTAAACAGAAATTTATCTACAAACCATCATAACTTACGGGCACGGGGGTGATCAGCCCGTTGTACCCTATATTGATCAACACTACATGCAAGAACGAGTGTATCGTTCACTCTGTCTGCCTTGGGTGCATAAAATTTTTTCCATGTAGGGATGTTCATACTTGTCTGGGTTCTAAATCAAAGGTTTTGTCTTGTTCAACAATAATCTATAATTTAAAATATATATATATATATATACGGTAATTGACAAAGGTGTATCAACATGTGATTAAATACAATGATTATCCAAGTGGGGACACTTGTGTAACCACTTATAGAAATTAACGAATAGAATATATATCTGAATTACCATATACTAACATGTTGATAATCAATGAGTGTATATAATATAGGATTAATAATCTGTACAGTAATAATATAAATTTAGAAACATTCTTACTAATGTCCATTGCATAAAGAAAATGCAAAGGTAAGATACTTGCCTGATGCGCTACTTACAATTTGTAACTTAGTTTTATCTTTTATATAACACCTATCAGTAATAAGATCATTTTACTGATTAGAATAACATATTATAACACATAGCACTGCTTATTGCAGTCAGCAAATTACCTAATCACATTATCACATATGTTTAACAACCATTGAATCACAAATAAACACTATAAAATTAAATTATCTAAGTCCAGATCAATTTCTGAAATATGTCGGTGTACCGACGGCTTTATCGGGTAATTATCGAGTCTAGGACTCTATTCTGTAACTCAATATCTTCAAATATCAGTCATATTATTTTTAAATGACTTATAATAATTTTTAAAAATTTATTATAATTTATCATGAATTTTCAAACACTGGAATCATTTTTAAATGATTTAAATATTAAATAATTCTATTATCATTAATATTTAATTAATAGTAAACTATTAATGAAACCATTGCTAAAATATTAAAGTTATTTATAATAACTTAGAATATTTTTAAAGTATTTATATTACCCTTAAATAAATTTTAAAATATTTAAAATCATTTTTAAATAATTACCATTAATATTAAAGTATTAATGTTTTATTTGTCAAAATATTAAAAGTCATTAATTATTACTTAAAATATTTTTAATTCATTTATATCTTTTTTAAATAATTTTTAAATTAATAAAATCATTTTAAACTATTTATTTAATATAATTATTAAATAAATTTAATATTATTTAATATTAAATTAATATCATTAATATTAAATTATTAATGAAATTATTCTTTAAATATTAAAAGTTATGTTTTATAATTTAAAATATCTTTAAACACTTTATTTTCATTTAAAATGATTTTTTCTAATATTAAAATTATTTTTAAACTCAATTATTTAATATAATTATTAAATAATTTTAATATCATTAATAATAATTAGTTAATGAAATTTATCTTTAAATATTAAAAGTTATAGTTTATTACTTAAAATACTTTTAAATACCTTATTATTATTTAAAATGATTTTTAATATAATAAAATTATTTTTAATTAATTTATTTCATTCATTTAGTAATTAACTTAATTATCATTAATATTAATTTATTAATGAATTTCATCACAAAATATTAAAAGTCATTAAAAATAACTTAAAATATTTTCTTATATCATAATATAATTTTAAATGATTTTTCAAATATTAAAATCATTTTTATCTAATTTATTTAATATTATAATTAAATAAACTAAATACTAATAATATTTCAAAAATAATAAATATTTATGAAATATACATAAAATAATTAAAAACTAATTTTCAGAATTTAAAATAATTTTTAATAATTTATTTGGTATTTTTAATAATTAAAAACTATTTTTTCTATTTATTTAATTAAATTAATTAATTTCCGAAATAAGTGTTGCTAAAAGGCCCTATAGTGACGAAACTGTCGCTATAGGTGTTCTTGAGGTGTTCTCGAGCTGCCTAGATAATCATGTTCGTGAGCGAGTGACCACGTTTGACCATACATAACTCAGTGTGTAATGTGATTCTGGACCAACTAAGCATTCGATCCTGTAGGACAAATGCAAGACTACAATATCCAATAATAAACAGGTTCATACAACACATAACAAAAGAGATCTGAGCTATCAAAGTTGTGACGCCCCCAAAATTAGGTATACATCACCCATCTTGAGTCGCCAGATACATGGTACAGAATTCAAATACAACTTAATAATACAACTGTCGTGTACAATACGACAAAACATAAACTGTGAGTTTGAATACAAATATTGTCTTCTAGAGAGTATCCATACTCAAAAGGAGTCCACATTATAATTATTATCACACTATTACATAGAATAATGAGGACTACTAATACTATCATCTGGTCCGTCACTCCGTTTCCCGACTCGTCCCAACTATATTCTTATTTCCTGAAGAGAACAGTGAAAGAAAAGGTGAGCTCAACTAGCCCAGTAAGAAATATTATGACTAAGATAATGCAGAATAAATTATCATTAGTCTTCAACAATGTTAAACTGATAAAATAGAATAGACATCAAGTTTAACTGCAGCGGATCAAACAATCCATTAAAAGAGTCAAGTAGAAAATAAAATCTACTATCTTTTATGATTTAAAAGGTTTTTTGTAGCACCCCCAAATCGAGGTATCTTCCAACCCGACAGATGGTGCTATACTGTACAACATTTATATATTCAAATAGTCTCAAAGAACGACTATAACTTCTATATACATTAAAGTAATATTAACAATTTCCCAGGTTCTATACCCATTACAAAGGTTCTTTGTCATAATATTAGTTACATTATAACAATAGACCTATACTATTACAAGATAGCTTAACAATCTGCCTTAGCTTTTCCTTTATCCCTTTTTGATCCTTCGGGACGTTCAGTCTTAGCTGCATTCATATGTTTCAAGCAAGGGTGAGCGTGGCTAGCTCAGCAAGTATAACAATTCAATATCAACATGCTTGACACATACGAATCGTATATCTTCAATAACTGAACAATAGTTATGAAGTACTATTGATAATTCAAAATAGCACTTCATCTTCTCTTTTAAAATGTTTCACAATAACAACAATATTTAGTAAAATATTCACTTCGGCCAAAGTCCTCGAGTATTCATTCTTTATTGAAAAGGACAACTCGGAACGAGTTCCGTAAGCCCGATATTACTTACGAGCACTTCTAGGTGATCAACCTATTGTACTCTATGTTGATCAACACTACATCCATTAAACGTATGTACGTTTAATCATTTGGCAACCTCACGTGCCTGTCGTTTTACCGACAAAACATTTGTTTAACATTTCAGTCTTCTTTTGAAAACAATATCAAGTAGTTGACAAAAGATAGCAACATTTGATAATACAAGAGTAGATTATCAAGTCTAGCCAAAGGATTGGCTTTAATCTCAACATACCTCAATTCATGCGAAAGAATACATGAATCTTAAACTTGTTCAGATTGATCTGAAACAAGATTTAGAATACTTGCCTTTAGCGTCTGCTACGATAAATTATCTTTATGTTCAAGTCTTTCAAGTCCCTACAGTATATGATCACATAATGCCTTACATTAGGTCACATATAATCAAGTATGTATATGACTATATCTTACCTTTCTTCTCAATCTAATTGTGTATTAAATTCAGTTACAATTCGTTTCGTTTTATCATTTATCCTTGTAATTACACTTGACTAGGTTATCTTAACCTTTACATTACATTCCTTAAGGTTTAATAAAGTTTAAACAATGTTACATTACATTCCTTAAGTTTGTGTTTATTTCCATTTCCTTTCTTTGTACTTAGAACATTCTTGATCATCCTTGTTCGCGAGCCCTATTCTAGCATGTCTTGGACTTGGCGCTGGGGCCCGAGTCCTTATGTAATGGCCCACGCTACGGCGCGACTCTCCAGAGGTTTTTCGTCCTGTGCATGGCGCTGGGGCGCCGGTCTTTTTCCTGGGTTTGGCGCCGCGGCGCCAACTCTGTGCACCAGATAAAAATTTCAGTCTTGAAATTTTGTGAACTTCCCGGACGCATAACTTCTTCGTTATAAGTCCGAATTGGCTTGTTCAAAAGCATACGGTTCACAAATTACGTAATCTACATGATCATCCAAGAATTTTATCTATTTGACTTTGTTTGATAAAAATTCACCTATTGGTTCATTTTTAACGAAAACAATAACCGTTCGCGAACGTTCAACACTCATTTCTTCGTTCTAAGTCGGAATCCGGTCATTTTCGAGTCCGAAACTCTTAAATGCCAAATATGACTTAACTCCATTGTAAAATAATGATTCCGTGATCAAACGCAAAATTTGACTTCCATTCCGAGAATTTTACGAATTCGACGATTGTCGTCCAATCGTGCAATTTCCGGCAAATCTTCCTTCTTATGATTTGTTCAACATTACAAATGAAGTCCATTCTTCATGTGAACATCTCAACATACTTATTACAACAACTTATGTTCATTGCTGGATTTTAACTTATTCTTCATGAGCTTATAACTTGTCAATTAATAAACTATTTAAGATTTCATTGTTAATGACTTATGACAATTTAAGTTTCTTAAACATCATTTCTTATATGTTCTTAACATATAACTTATCTTAGGTATACATGATACATATGATCATATAAATTCTTTTATCTTCATATCAATTCTCTTAATAAACTTCTTATAAGTTCATATTATCTTCACATAAGTTTATAACTTATTTTAGCTTAAATGACTTATTACCAACTTATGTGGCTTAAGTCCATGACTTACATAATATTCTTGCTTCTTATCATTCATGTTTCTTAATCCATCTTTTCTTATCAACCTATCATGGTAGAGATAGAAGATAATTGAGAAGAAGTCTTACTTTTGTTGTCTTGGTAAGTAGCTTGCTTCTTCTTCTTGGCTTATGGAAATGACTTATTGCTAGCTTATTCTCTCTAACACTTAAGCACTTTGGATTATTTGAACAACCAACAAAATGATTTGCAAGCTCTTCTATTTATAGACTTTCCAAAGTTAGGGTATTTTAGTCTTTAAAACATCCCACCTCCTTACTATTCATTACTTGGCTTGCACAACATTAACCCTACACTTGGTCAATAATTCCAAGTCTTAGGCATTACTTCTACTTGATCATCACATCACTTTTCTTGGTCACCACTTATCTTGGTCACCACACATACTTGGTCATTACTTCACTTGGTTACTACATTTACCATATTAATATGGTTTTGCTCCATGGGTCAACTAAGTCATTCTAATCTAATTTGGGCTTGGATTAATTAAATCATTGGGCTTTTCACTAATAACTCTTATTGGTTTATTAGTTTAGGTTTGGGCCTTAACCTTTTAATTCATTTGGACTTGTATTAATTCCTAACAATCTTTCCAAGTCCATTAACATTTCATAATACATATAGTTTATGCATTATTTTCGTATTCTAATTCATATAGAATTTATATACGATAATTCACCCTTCATACAACCTCATATAATACTTCGTATTATACTCATTTACATTACTTTGTACAATACTAAAGTATCATACCCTTATTAATTATTTCTTACCACTTCGCCTTGCTTAATATTGTAAATTAAGTCCACAGGCGAAAATATCGTTTTTTCCATAACTAGATTTTTATCACATAATCCATCTCACCTTATTATTCCATCATTATGTATTTCTCGGAAATCCAAAATTATATCCCGAGCAAATACTGATGAATAGTGTTTTTCAGAAAATTTCTCGAAAAACTTTTATTTTCGTCTTGGAAATTCAAACACTTTAATTCATCCACGTAGCTCAAATACTACGACATTCCAACGTCACTAGGTTATATAACGACAACCATCTTGATAACACATAGAATAAGATTTTATTATTATTTAATTTAATAAAATAATTTTACAATAAGATCCGAATTTTTCGGTCGTTACATTCTTCCCCCCTTATAAAGATTCTGTCCCCAGAATCTCGTCTTACTTAATCAAATAGATGAGGAAAATTTTTCTTCATCTTTTCTTCTAGTTCCCATGTTGCTTCTTCAGCATCGTGGTTCCTCCATAATACCTTCACTGATGGTATTACCTTGTTCCTCAGAACTTATTCCTTTCTATCAACGATTTGCATCGGCAACTCTTCTTACGTTAAATCTTTCTCGATATGAATTGGCTCATACTCGATTACATGCTTATAGTCCGGCTTATATGGACGTAATACAGATACGTGAAACACGTTATGTATTCGTTCTAGGTCTGGAGGTAATGCTATCATATAAGCTACCTCTCCTACCCGTTTTAACACTTCAAAAGGTCCTATAAACCTTGGACTTAACTTTCCTTTCTTTCCAAAGCGTATCTTTCCTTTTCAGGGAGATACCTTTAGAAACACATACGAACCCACTTCAAACTCTCGATTTAGTCTATGTGAGTCCGCAAACTTCTTTTGTCTGTCCTGAGCCGTGAAGAGACGCACCCGAATTAACTTTACCACCTCTGATGTCTGCTGCACCAATTCTGGTCCTAGCATACGGCGTTCTCCCACCTCATCCCAACACAAAGGTGTTATACATTTTCTTCCATACAAAGCTTCATACGGCGGCATGCCTATGCTTGCATGATAACTGTTGTTATACGCAAACTCTACTAGTGGTAGGTGATCATCCCAACTACCCTTGAAATCCATAACGCAAGACCTCAACATGTCTTATAACGTCTGAATTGTTCTCTCGCTCTGCCCATCCGTCTGAGGATGATAAGCAGTGCTTAGCTTTAGCTGTGTTCCTAACTGCTCTTGCAAACTCCTCCAAAAGTTTGATGTGAATCGTGGATCACGATCTGACACAATCGATACCGGTACTCCATGTCTGGAAATGATTTCCTTAACATAAAGTTTAGCTAATTGGTCCAAGTTATACTTGACCCTTATTGGCAAAAAGTGAGCCGACTTCGTCAACCAGTCCACTATTACCCAGATCGAATCGTACCCTTTTTGCGTTGTCGGAAGTCCCACCACGAAGTCCATCGTGATATGCTCCCACTTCCATTATGGAATCTCCAATGACTGTAATAAACCACTGGGTCGTTGATGTTCAGCCTTAACTTTTTGACAAGTAAAGCACCTACTCACATACTCCGCTATTTCTCTCTTCATGTTTGGCCACCAAAAACTCTGTCGAAGGTCTTGATACATCTTAGTGCTACCAGGATGTATCGAGTACCTCGAATTATGAGCTTCTTGTAACACTTGCTCCTTTAATTCCGTCTCATTCGGAACCCAAATTCTTCATTCAAATCTTAATAATCCTTCATTATCAAGAGTATACTTAGTATCTTCCTTCTCGGATAACTGCTTCTTCATTTGGTTACAGTCCTCGGTCTTGAGTTGTACCTCCTTGACTCTGTCTACGATGGTAGACTGCATCTCCGTCGCAAACAGTCTCTGATTCGCCTCAATTGGCAACTTTACCTCTAATTCCATCCTAGCCATCTCTGTTACTAACTCATTTTGAGCCGTTAACAAAAACAACTTTTCCCAACCCATCCTACTTAAGGCGTCGGCAACTACATTGGCCTTTCCAGGGTGATACAAGATTTCACAATCATAATCCTTTATCAACTTCGGCCATCTCCTCTGTCTCATATTTAACTCCTTCTGAGTGAAGATATACTTTAGACTTTTATGGTCCGTATATATCTCACATTTTTTTTCATAAAGATACTGTCTCCATATCTTTAGGGCAAACACTACTACGGCCAGTTCCAGATCATGAGTAGGATAAACTTTTTCATAATCCTTCAACTATCGTGATGCATACGCAATGACTTTGCCATGTTGCATAAGCACACAACCAAGTCCTCTATGCGAAGCATCACTATATACTACATAATTTCCTATGTCATCAGGCAACGATAATACAGGCGCTTCACTTAATCTTTTCTTCAGTTCTTGAAAACTGTCTTCACATTTATCCGTCCATACGTATTTCACCGTCTTTCTTGTTAAATTTGTCAACGGGGTAGCTATCTTAGAAAAATCTTGGATAAATCTTCGATAATACCCTGCTAACCCTAGGAAACTCCGCACCTCAGTCGGTATTTTCGGTTGTTCCCAATTCATCACTGCTTCCACCTTCGCTGGATCTACTGAAATCCCCTCTTGGTCAATGACATGACCTAAAAACTGCACCTTTTCCAGCCAAAATTCACATTTGGTGAATTTCGCATATAACTTCTCCTTCCTTAGTGTTTCTAACACTAATCTTAAGTATTCAGCATGATCTTCTGGCGTCTTAGAATAGACTAGAATATCATCGATAAACACAACGACGAACTGGTCCAAATATGGTTTGAACACTCTATTCATCATATCCATAAATGTAGCTGGTGCATTCGTCAACCCAAATGACATAACCAGAAACTCGTAATGACCATAACGAGTCCTGAATGCCGTCTTTGGTACATCTTCCTTCCTAACTTTCAACTGATGATACCCCGTCCAGAAATCTATTTTAGAAAAATACTTTGCCCCTTTTAATTGATCAAAGATATCATCGATCCTGGGCAATGGGTATTTATTCTTTGTCATTAACTTGTTCAACTCCCGATAGTCGATACAAAGCCTTAACGATCTGTCTTTCTTCTTGACAAACAACACTGGTGCCCCCCACGGAGAAACACTTGGTTGAATGTACTTTCTATCTAATAGTTCTTGTAACTGAACCATTATTTCTTTCATTTCCACAGGCGCCATACGATACGGTGCCCTTGAGACTGGTGCCGCTCCTGGCACAATGTCTATCACAAATTCGATCTCCCTATCCGGCGGTAACCCCGGTAACTCACTTGAAAATACATCCATGTACTCATTTACTATAGGTATTTGTTCCATGGTTGCTCCCATTCTCTGAGTATCCACAACATGGCATAGGTAACCTACACAACCCTTCCTTAATAATTTTCTAGTTTGTGTCATCGTAAGGCAACACGGACGTCTCGGCAACTTACTACCGTAAAATACTACAGAAGGTTGCTTCAACGAATTGATTCTCACACATTTCTTTTGGCAATCTATAATTGCTCTATGATTAATTAACCAATCCATTCCGAGAATTACGTCGAATTCTCCTAACTTTATCGGTATTAAATCTACCGATAACTTACAACCCCGTACTTTTACATAACAACTCCTATGAATATCTTCAACAGGAATTATCTCTTCGTTTGCTACCTTAATGTTCAAAGGTATCGGTAATTTTTCGGGAAATAATTCTAGTCGTCTAGCAAAATCACATGCTATAAACGAACAAGTAACACCCGAATCAAAAAGCACGTATGCATTTATGTCATTGATCGGAATAATACCTGCAACTACATCCCCTGATGCCACCGTATCTTGGACCGTCATATTAAAAGTGAGGGCCATTGATTTCCCCGACTGAGTTGGACCACTAATAGCTAACTTACAGCTATTAGTTCCCTTATTTCCTTCTGTCCCCTTCTTCAGGTAGTTCTTTGCTACGTGATCAGTTGACCCACATACAAAACATCCGTGATTTTTTTTCGAATTTGGACAGTTAGGCGAAATGTGCCCTTCTTGTCCACAATTATAACATACTACCTTTCCTTTGAGACAGACTCCTAAGTGAGTCTTCCCGCAGGTTTTACAGGCCTCCATCCTTCTCTTAGAATTCCCTTGTTTTACTCCGGTACTCCCAGAGTTAAATCCCTTCCTCTTTTGACTGTTTTCACTTCCACTGGCTCCCTCGGTCTTGGTTCCACCATCAACCTTGCCCTTATTTTTCTTATCCTTATGGTACTGGCTGAGAGCCTCATTCCCACCTTCGACAATTATTGCCTTTTCTAATATGGTTCCAAAGGAAGTACTTTGGAACACTGAGATTCGGCTATAGAGCCAGGGTTTCAAGCCCTGCTCAAATCTCCTAGCCTTTCTCACTTCAGTGTCCACTTGATGTGGAGCAAATCGTGCCAGTAAATTAAACCTGGCAGCATACTGGGGAACTGTCATATCCCCTTGTTTCAATTCAAGAAACCTCATTTCCATCCTTCCTTGCATACTCGTGGGAAAATAGTTCTCGAAAAAAATCTCCTTAAACCTCTCCCACGTTAGATTTCCTATATCAGCCCTAGCCTGGTTTTCCTCCCACCAAAAGTTGGCCTCTCCTTTCATCAAATAGGTTGCAAAGGAAACCTTTTGACCCTCCTCAACATTTGCTAGTACAAATGCTTTCTCAATTTTTTTTACCCACGTCTGGGCTTCTATAGGGTCCGTAGTTCCTTTGAACTCCGGCGGACCTACACTTTTAAAGTCCTTAAAAGTAGTAGCTCGTACTACTCCCGGAATCACATGTACATTAGCCCCCGCTCTATGAAATGCAGCCGTTAAAAGATTATCAAACTCTTGCATTAGATTAACCGGACCGCCCTCTAGTTGGTTAACATTTGTATCTTGATTTCGTTGTCTCCTTCTTGGCGGCATTTTGCTATTAAGAAAAGAACACATCATTATTACTTTATTCTTTTTAGTTTGTTATTATTTATAAGAAAGTAATAACTCATGTTCTTTACTCAATATATTCCATAAAAAGACTTATATTGATTCATAACTTGTAGTATAACACTACATTGTTTACATTACTCAGCCTTAGCTGATTACATTACCATCCCGTAATTACTTCCAAAAATTGGGATTTACAAAAGATTACCCTTTGTTTATACAAAAGAGGGTTTTACATCACTACTAGATACATAATATTTACATATCTAAGCTACTCCAGCTATTGCTAGATTACATCTGCCGTAAGGCATTCTCAAAATCTGCTCTAGCCAAACCGGCAACAACATCTCTACTGATGGTATGACGGGTCTGACCTGCTTCTATCTGATATCCAGCTACCTGCTGCTGGAAATCTACATGAGAACTCCTATGTATATAGGACATCCTCTCCAACTTCTGCTGTTTAGTCTTTAGCTCCTGCTTGAGCTCAAAGACTTCTTCTGTTAAACCTCGGACCTTGTCCATAGGTAGGACTCTATCATCGTGCTCCTCTTCCCACATTCCTTCCATACTAGCCTTGTCCTCTCGGACAGCTTGGAGTTCCTCTTTCAACTCCTTAACCTCTTGGCAATAATGGATATTTCTATCCAATACTGACATAAACAATGCCTTCATTGATTCTCCCGTAGACAATTCCTTTGTAGGTGGAACCTAATCAAAGGACATCACGTCCACCTCCTCCTCTATCATGCCATCAAATATAGACATATAGTCTAAATAGTCTGAGTCTCCAGACTCAATTGTCACCACTTCTGGTTCTACGGCTACATGATTTGGTAGTATCTCTACCCGATTAACCGAATCCTCGCTTACTACATGTATATCTCTATACATATCATTTTCTACTGACATTTATAAAAAAACAATATAGTTTGATTAGTACACGTCAGTGAAATAAGAGAAACCCATAACATAATATAATGCATTTTTATAGAGTTACTTTCCATCTTTTACTTTTTTTTTTATTCTTTCTTAAGGTTATGACTTAAGGTTCTATTTCCCCCCTTAAGTTTTATAACCTAGGCTTTGATACCAACTTGTAGCGCCCCCAAATCTGGGTATCTTCCAACCTGACAGATGGTGCTATACTGTACAACATTTATATATTCATCCAATTGAATAGTCTCAAAGAACGAATATAACTTCTATATACATTAAAGTAATATTTACAATTTCCCAGGTTCTATACCCATTACAAAGGTTCTTTGTCATAATATCAGTTACATTATAACAATAGACCTATACTATTACAAGACAGCTTAACAATCTGCCTTAGCTTTTCCTTTATCCCTTTTTGATCCTTCGGGACGTTCAGTCTTAGCTGCATTCATATGTTTCAAGCAAGGGTGAGCATGGCTAGCTCAGCAAGTATAACAATTCAATATCAACATGCTTGACACATACGAATCGTATATCTTCAATAACTGAACAATAGTTATGAAGTACTATTGATAATTCAAAATAGCACTTCATCTTCTCTTTTAAAATGTTTCACAATAACAACAATATTTAGTAAAACATTCACTCCGATCAAAGACCTCGAGTATTCATTCTTTATTAAAAAGGACAACTCGGAACGAGTTCCGTACGCCCGATATTACTTACGAGCACTTCTAGGTGATCAGCCTATTGTACTCTATGTTAATCAACACTACATCCATTAAACGTATGTACGTTTAATCATTTAGCAACCTCGCGTGCCTGTCGTTTTATCGACAAAACATTTGTTTAACATTTCAGTCTTCTTTTGAAAACAATATCAAGTAGTTGACAAAAGATAGCAACATTTGATAAGACAAGAGTAGATTATCAAGTCTAGCCAAAGGATTGGCTTTAATCTCAACATACCTCAATTCATGCGAAAGAATACATGAATCTTAAACTTGTTCAGATTGAACTGAAACAAGAGTTAGAATACTTGCCTTTAGCGTCTGCTACAATAAATTATCTTTATGTTCAAGTCTTTCAAGTCCCTACAGTATATGATCACATAATGCCTTACATTATGTCACATATAATCAAGTATGTATATGACTATATCTTACCTTTCTTCTCAATCTAATTGTGTATTAGATTCAGTTACTATTCGTTTCGGTTTATCATTTATCCTTGTAATTACACTTGACTAGGTTATCTTAACCTTTACATTACATTCCTTAAGGTTTAACAAAGTTTAAACAATGTTACATTACCTTCCTTAAGTTTGTATTTATTTCCATTTCCTTTCTTTGTACTTAGAACATTCTTGATCATCCTTGTTTTGAGACTGGCGCTGCGGCGCCGGTCCTATACTTACATCTCGCGCTGCGGCGCTAGCCCTATTCTAGCATGTCCCGGACTTGGCGCTGGGGTGAGAGTCCTTATGTAATGGTCCGCGCTACGGCGCGACTCTCCAGAGGTTTTTCGTCCTGTGCATGGCGCTAGGGCACCGGTCTTTTGCCTTGGGTTGGCTCCACGGCGCCAACTCTGTGCACCAGATAAAAATTTCAGTCTTGAAATTTTGTGAACTTCCCAGACGCATAACTTCTTCGTTATAAGTCTGAATTGACTCGTTCAAAAGCCTACGGTTCACAAATTACGTAATCTACATGATCATCCAAGAATTTTATCTATTTGACTTTGTTTACTAAAAATTCACCTATTGGTTCATTTTTAACGAAAACAATAACCGTTCGCGAACGTTCAACACTCGTTTCTTCGTTCTAAGTCGAAATCCGGTCATTTTCGAGTCCGCAACTCTTAAATGCCAAATATGACTTAACTCCATTGTAAAATAATGATTCCGTGATCAAACGCAAAATTTAACTTCCATTCCGAGAATTTTACGAATTCGACGATTGTCGTCTAATCGTGCAATTTCCGGCAAATCTTCCTTCTTATGATTTGTTCAACATTACAAATGAAGCCCATTCTTCATGTGAACATCTCAACATAATTATTACAACAACTTATGTTCATTGTTGGATTTTAACTTATTCTCAATGAGCTTATAACTTGTCAATTTATAAACTATTTAAGATTTCATTGTTAATGACTTATGACAATTTAAGTTTCTTAAACATCATTTCTTATATGTTCTTAACATATAACTTATCTTAGGTATACATGATACATATGATCATATAAATTCTTTTATCTTCATATCAATTCTCTTAATAAACTTCTTATAAGTTCATATTATCTTCACATAAGTTTATAACTTATTTTAGCTTAAATGACTTATTACCAACTTATGTGGCTTAAGTCCATGACTTACATAATCTTCTTGCTTCTTATCATTCATGTTTCTTAATCCATCTTTTCTTATCAACCTATCATGGTAGAGATAGAAGATAATTGAGAAGAAGTCTTACGTTTGTTGTCTTGGTAAGTAGCTTGCTTCTTCTTCTTGGCTTATGGAAATGACTTATTGCTAGATTATTCTCTCTAACACTTAAGCACTTTGGATTATTTGAACAACCAACAAAATGATTTGCAAGCTCTTCTATTTATATACTTTCCAAAGTTAGGGTATTTTAGTCTTTAAAACATCCCACCTCCTTACTATTCATTACTTGGCTTGCACAACATTAACCCTACACTTGGTCAATAATTCCAAGTCTTGGGCATTACTTCTACTTGATCATCAAATCACTTTTCTTGGTCACCACTTATCTTGGTCACCACACATACTTGGTCATTACTTCACTTGGTAACTACATTTACCATATTAATATGGTTTTGCTCCATGGGTCAACCAAGTCATTCTAATCTAATTTGGGCTTGGATTAATTAAATCATTGGGCTTTTCACTAATAACTCTTATTGGTTTATTAGTTTAGGTTTGGGCCTTAACCCTTTAATTCATTTGGACTTGTATTAATTCCCAACCATCTTTCCAAGTCCATTAACATTTCATAATACATATAGTTTATGCATTATTTTCGTATTCTAATTCATATAGAATTTATATACAATAATTCACCCTTCATACAACCTCGTATAATACTTCGTATTATACTCATTTACATTACTTTGTACAATACTAAAGTATCATACCCTTATTACTTATTTCTTACCACTTCGCCTTACTTAATATTGTAAATTAAGTCCACAGGCGAAAATATCGTTTTTTCCATAACTAGATTTTTATTACATAATCCATCTCACCTTATTATTCCATCATTACGTATTTCTCGGAAATCCAAAATTATATCCCGAGCAAATATCGATGAATAGTGTTTTTCGAAAAAAAATTCGAAAAACTTTTATTTTCGTCTTGGAAATTCAAACACTTTAATTCATCCACGTAGCTCAAACACTATGACATTCCAATGTCACTAGGTTATATAACGACAACCATCTTGATAACACATAGAATAAGATTTTTATTATTATTTAATTTAATAAAATAATTTTACAATAAGATCCGAATTTCTCGGTCTTTACATTTTTTATGACTTTTATCGCTGGGACTCAGCTTAATAAATAGTCCACATCATCGAATCACCCCTGCACTACGACCAAGGATATTCTTTAGTATCACGACCACGAATTATCCATGCACTACGGCTAAAGATAATCATGTTTTCATCAACGGTCCTGATCATGCCGTAAAACAATTCATCTGTGCACTACGGCCAAAGAAAATCCATAGCCATAATCATACCAAAAGCTGTCCATCAATGCACTACGGGCCAATGAGGACTTTTTCCACATCATTTATAATGTTACGGTCATGATTACACCGATTAATCCCTGGTTATAATCATACCAAGTCCATCTATTCACTACAAGCCATAGATGACTTTCAACAAAATATAAACATGAGGATGATGACAACGATATAAGAATTCAATAAAACAAGCTCAAGAATTAATTTATCCAGGAATTAACAACGTCCAAATTGTCAATATGATACTGCTTTGTGGAGTAAAATTCAAGAATTCTTAGAAGAATATTTCCATGAAAAGATACTAGATGAAGCGCAAATATCAAAGATATTCTACTAATTTCATGGAGTATAGAAGTCAAAATTTTAACCAACTGAGTATAATAAAGAATGGAATAACAAAAGAAATCACCATGCATGCGATAGACCGCACAGACAGATTAGTCCAACAGAATAATAAATAATGGAACCAGGTCCGGCGTAAAATGCACATACAGGATATTCCAACAGAATAATAATAAAGACGGAACCAGGTCCGGTGTAAAACACACAGACAGGATGTTCCAACAGAATAATAATAAAGATGAAACCAGGTCCGGTGTAAAACACACAGACAGGATGTTCCAACAGAATAATAATAAAGACGAAACCAGGTCCGGTGTAAAACACACAGACAAGATGTTCCAATAGAATAATAGAAGAATGTCACCAAGTATAGGGTAGACCGCATATACAGGTTATTCCAACAGAATAATAAATAATGGAATAACAGAAGTTCTCTTCATGAATACAAAAGAAATAATACCCCTTACCGTTTTAAAGAATAACTGAAATAAAAAAGTAGTTAAGTAGCCGAATACTTTTCTTCTTTCTCTCTATAGTTTCTCTCTCTAGAGTTCAGTGAATTCGTAAGAAAATAATGAAGGAATGAGCTTCTATTTATAGGAAAATGGAATGCATAGTAACTAATCCATGAACGGTTCAGATTGATTTACTTTAATGTGACGGTCCATAGTTAAAGAAAAATCTTTTAAATATAATATAATATATTCTATTTATAGAATAACTTTAATAAAGTATTATGTTTTATATAAAAAGATGTTTCTGTTTTATTACGAATAAAACAAAACTTCATTATCGCTAAATAATTTATATTATTAATTGACAATAATTGAATCAAAGTGTGACTAATCTCAATAATCAATACCGTATGCTACTATGCAACCACACGTATTACTGTACTTTTATTACCGAGTAGTTCAATAGTATTAACGGTAAAACTTCCACCATTATTTTCATAAAATATTTTTGTCGTTTTCTCAATCTGACAATAATTCCGTTGTGGGGTCCACCAATAATTGTGCCGTCGTACGAATATTCCCCGACAAAAATAATATTCTCCGACTAATCGAATATAATACAACAACTTGCATACTTTGCAAAATTTATAAATACTACCCACAACTATAACATTATCTCAAATTCACACCATAATATTTAAAAAATATTTCGAAAAATTAAATCTTTATTCATAAAATCTGGGATTTTACAATCTCCCCTCCTTATGAAATTTTACCCTCGAAATTTACATACGTACCTGGTATGCCGAACAGATGAGGATACCTTGACTTCACTTCAAATTCTAACTCTTGATGTATAACCTTTGAGCGTCGAATATGATCCTTCTTATCCAAGATGTTAACACGTATCTTCTCATACGTTAAATCTTCTGCAATCTCGTCTAGTTTTAATTCAATAATGTGGTTTAGGTCGTCCATATATTTACGTAACATCGATACGTGAAAAACGTTATGAACACGCGACATACTTGGCGATAAAACGAGTCTATAGGCCACAGTTCCTACTCGATCAAGGATTTCAAATGGGCCAATTAAATTGAGGGTTGAGATTTCCTCTCTTCGTCGATTCTTGCTTCTAGAATAACGCCCTCTTGAACCTTCTTCTTCACATTCATCAGCTCTGAGTATGTAGCTTAAGCGGCTTTAACTTTATCGATTAAAGTCGATTCTACTCGTATATTCGTTATCTTCACGTGGGTTCATATATTCGCACTTGTAAACGCATACGATCTTCTACTCAACGCATCAGCTACCACGTTCGCTTTTCCACAATGATATTAAATGGTACGATCGTAATCTTTAACAGCTCGAGCCAACGCCTTTGGCGCATGATACGTTCGTTTTAAGTAAAGAAATATTTGAGGGTTTAAGAAATGGGTTTTGTACTTGGGTCAATACAAAATTCGATTTCACGCTCTAGGGGTAGGCTAGGAAGTCTTCAAGAATACGTCAGGAAATTTATTAACAATAGAAATATCATTCAAAACTGTGACTCTCATCCCAGACTTGGATAACACGTCACATTGATACCTATCAACTTGCCATCGTCATTTACAACGTCTCTTACGGAAAGTCTAGCTTCGGTGCATTTCACACCAGGAAGTCAACAACGAAAGGAAAAGGGATCTTTACTTATGGATTGATATGACAATGATTGACTTTAGTGGTTTGGTTGCTTGAATTCACATAACAGGTTGGTTAGGAATATGAAAGCTAACAACCTTACAAAAAAAACATGATAAGTAGTTAACCAATCGATTCCTAAAATCACATCAAAGGCAAGTATTTTCAAAGAGATACGATCGACAGGTAACGTGAAAGTGTTGATTTGAATCAAACAAGATTTATAAACAGTAGAGGTAACGAAGGTTTCTACTAATGAAGTTTCAACCAATAAGTCAAAGTCTATCTTCTCCGGAGTCAAATTTAAACGTTGAACGCAAGCAAGAGAGATAAAAGAATGGGTAGAACCTGTATCGTATAAAGTATAGCCTTCGCAAGAGTTTATGATTAACTTACCTGTAATAACCTCGTTCGGGTTCCTCAATAAACGCTCTCACTTAAACTATCGGCTTTGGCTTGTCTAGGACATCCTTTGGCATCACTATCCCAGCTGGACTTGACCGCACTACACGACAAAATCGAGCTAAATGACCTTCTCCTCTTGAAATTTCCACTTCTATTAACTTGGTCGTGATAATTTCTACCACGATGGTTATCGTTGTTCCGATGGCCGTTGCCACCGGTATGATTATTATCGTGTTGTTGGTTGTTACCTTTTGGTTATGCTAACTCATTATCGCGCTCCATTAACTGAGCCCTATTCACAACATCTGAATATAAACAAAGTTTATAAGAAATCAGATATTAACGTATCTCCGGCTTCAAACCTCTTAAAAACATCCGCGTCATTCTTTCTTCATTATCAACCAAGTGAGACGCAAATCGGGACAGCTTGGCTTCGTATTGTGACATGGTCATGTTGTTTTGCTCCAACTTGATAAATTCCACCTCCTTCATGTGACGAATGCTTTCGGGAAAGTACTTGTCGTTGAACAGCTGCTGGAATTTCTCCCAAGTCATCTTGAGTGCGTCAGGCTGGGTACGTTTTACAGATTTCCACCAGTGATCTGCCTCTTCACGCAATATAAAGGTGGCAAAGGGAACCTTTTGCTCCTCGAAGCATCCAAAGACATCAAATATCTTGATGATCTGCTTTAACCACGTCTCCGCTATAAGTGGTTCTGGCTTTTCCAAAAACTCCGATGGTCCCAGCTCCTTAAACTGCTTAGCGGTGACCAACTGTGGGTTGCCATTGTTTCCTCCTGCATTATAAACAGGAGCCGCCTTCGCCTGATGTTGCATGAATTCTAAAAAGCTCTTAAACGTACTGTCGTTCGTCAATTGATCAGTGTTGTTGTTTACAGGAGGATTATCGCCATCCTGTTGCACATTGTCCTGATTATTGATCTGTGGAGACTCAACGGTCTCTTGTGCTCCATTGCTTATCTCAACATTTTCAGATGCCATTTTTAAATACTGCAACAAAACAATGGTTAATTAACATATCACATATTATCCCTATACTCTGACCGACCAATTAAATAACAAATAAACTTAGGTAGGTCATACTAGTGAAAGAATTCCCCGTCTCTCCCCTCCTAGTTCTTGTCTCACACCTTAGCCAGGGATCATATCCCTAAGCTCTGATACCAACTGTGACGCCCCCAAAATTAGGTATACATCACCCATCTTGAGTCGCCAGATACATAGTACAGAATTCAAATATAACTTAATAATACAACTGTCGTGTACAATACGACAAAACATAAACTGTGAGTTTGAATACAAATATTGTCTTCTAGAGAGTATCCATACTCAAAAGGAGTCCTCATTACAATTATTATCACACTATTACATAGAATAGCAAGGACTACTACTACAATCATCTGGTCCGTCACTCTATTTCCTAACTCGTCCCAACTATATTCTTATTTCCTGAAGACAACAGTGAAAGAAAAGGTGAGCTCAACTAGCCCAGTAAGAAATATTATGACTAAGATAATGCAGAATAAATTATCAGTAGTCTTCAACAATGTTAAATTGATAAAATACAATAGACATCAAGTTTAACTGCAGCGGATCAAGCAATCTATTAAAAGAGTCAAGTAGAGAATAAAATCTACTATCTTTTATGATTTAAAAGTTTTTTCATGACTTTTATCGCTGGGACTCAGCTTAATAAATAATCCACATCATCGAATCACCCCTGCACTACGACCAAGGATATTCTTTAGTATCACGACCACGAATTATCCATGCACTACGGCTAAAGATAATCATGTTTACATCAACGGTCCTGATCATGCCGTAAAACAATTCATCTGTGCACTACGGCCAAAGAAAATCCATAGCCATAATCATACCAAAAGCTGTCCATCAATGCACTACGGGCCAATGAGGACTTTTTCCACATCATTTATAATGTTACGGTCATGATTACACCGATTAATCCCTGGTTATAATCATACCAAGTCCATCTATGCACTACAAGCCATAGATGACTTTCAACAAAATATAAACATGAGGATGATGACAACGATATAAGAATTCAATAAAACAAGCTCAAGAATTAATTTATCCAGGAATTAACAACGTCCAAATTGTCAATATGATACTGCTTTGTGGAGTAAAATTCAAGAATTCTTAGAAGAATATTTCCATGAAAAGATACTAGATGAAGCGCAAATATCAAAGATATTCTACTAATTTCATGGAGTATAGAAGTCAAAATTTTAACCAACTGAGTATAATAAAGAATGGAATAACAAAAGAAATCACCATGCATGCGATAGACCGCACAGACAGATTAGTCCAACAGAATAATAAATAATGGAACCAGGTCCGGCGTAAAACACACATACAGGATATTCCAACAGAATAATAATAAAGACGGAACCAGGTCCGGTGTAAAACACACAAACATGATGTTCCAACAGAATAATAATAAAGATGAAACCAGGTCCGGTGTAAAACACACAGACAGGATGTTCCAACAGAATAATAATAAAGACGAAACCAGGTCCGGTGTAAAATACACAGACATGATGTTCTGACAGAATAATAGAAGAATGTCACCAAGTATAGGGTAGACCGCATATACAGTTATTCCAACAGAATAATAAATAATGGAATAACAGAAGTTCTCTTCATGAATACAAAAGAAATAATACCCCTTACCGTTTTAAAGAATAACTGAAATAAAAAAGTAGTTAAGTAGCCGAATACTTTTTTTTCTTTCTCTCTATAGTTTCTCTCTCTAGAGTTCAGTGAATTCGTAAGAAAATAATGAAGGAATGAGCTTCTATTTATAGGAAAATGGAATGCATAGTAAATAATCCATGAACGGTCTAGATTGATTTACTTTAATGTGACGGTCCATAGTTAAAGAAAAATCTTTTAAATAAAATATAATATATTCTATTTATAGAATAACTTTAATAAAGTATTCTGTTTTATATAAAAAGATGTTTCTGTTTTATTACGAATAAAACAAAACTTCATTATCGCTAAATAATTCATATTATTAATTGACAATAATTGAATCAAACTGAGTGACTAATCACGTAAGCCTCAATAATCAATATCGTATACTACTATGCAACCACACGTATTACTGTACTTTTACTACCGAGTAGTTCAACAGTATTAACGGTAAAACTTTCACCTTTATTTTCATAAAATATTTTTGTCATTTTCTCAATCCGACAATAATTCCGTTGTGGGGTCCACCAATAATTGTGTCGTCGTACGAATATTCCCCGACAAAAATAATATTCCCCGACCAATCGAATATAGTACAACAACTTGCATACTTTGCAAAATTTATAAATACTACCCACAACTATAACATTATCTCAAATTCACACCATAATATTTAAAAAATATTTCGAAAAATTAAATCTTTATTCATAAAATTTAGGATTTTACAAAAATAGCTGTCAGAGGTTGTTCTTCATTTCTGGGTTACCCAGAAATGAAGAACAGTTCATGTTGCCTACTTTGGGCTTCCACAACTTGTGATATAAGTGTTATTTTTGCGATCTAAAAGTTCCAGCTTGTAGACAACATGTGATACTACAAATCCATTACAAAACATCACCATATCAACAGTAAAGAAAGCATATTTAATCTTGTCAAAGTCTGTTAGAGATCATGATCATCAGTTTTTTGGGTTACCCAAAAAACTGAGTTCATGATCGTCTGGCCTCTTTTGACCAACTACCAAAACCAGTACATGAATTATCTATAGGTTCTAAAAGCATGGATCAAGAGTTAAACTAAAATACTATAATATGGTCTTAACAACAACCTCAAAACATCAAAAACCTGACAGATCTAGTCGATTGAAGATGTTATCAAACGTTGTTCGTGGCTTTCTGGGCTGCACAGAAAAGGCACAGTCAATGCTGGTTAACGACATTTGACCGCTAATAACTACCAACCTAGACATTAACTAGCTCTGATTCTTTTTGCAGATTAAAGACCACATTACAAACTACACATAACAACTTAAAAATAACAAAAATCGAAAATGACCAAAGATCTGTGGCCACTGACATTCGTTGTCAGACCATAGTTTGAACTTTTTCCAGATTTGGCAAATCTTCAAATTCGAGCCTTTAGATGTTATGGATCTAATATCTAGCAACCCAGATCACTTAACTAGACCCCATACAACATCTTTAACACAAAAACTTAACATCAAACAAAGGATCAAAGTCAGATTTGTTTAAGATTAGGGTTCTACCTCTTTTGATCAAATCTTTGATTCTGGCTTCTGATTTGTTAGTGAATTTCGTGGGGCTTATATTTGGGACTAATCTAGCTTAATATTTTGGATGTATGAGGCTTGAGAGAGTTAGCTTGAGTGTTGTGCACAAAATGGCTAACAAATTAATTTCTCTCTCTCCAAATCTATATATAGAAGTCTTGGATGCATGAACGATGATCTAGAGGCTGATGTGCTGGCATTTTTAAGTCAATGGAGTTGTTAGAGTTGTTGAGCAACTAAAGTTTTAACTAATTCTACAAGCAAGCTATTAAAGAATGCTCAAAAGGGTATTTTGGTCCATAGCCTTACAAATTTAAGGGCAAATCTTGTAATCTTGACAAACCCTTAGGGTTTGACCCTTAGGATTAGTACATAGCATTTGTAGGATTTCCAATTAGGGTTTGAAAAAAATTAAATAAATTTTAATTTCTAAAAATTTGAAATTAGAGTTGCCTAATTATGATTAATTTTCTAATTACTTTATACAGGAACATTAGGGTTTCATATCACTAATTATGATTAACATTACTAAGTAATCAATTAGGGTTTATACTTTTGGTAATTAGGGTTGCCCAATTAAAGCTAGGGTTTCCAATTACTAAATTAGGATTCTAGTTTAGTAATTAGGGTTTAACAATTTAGGGTTTCTATAATTAACAATGGTAATACTAATATTTGTTAATTAATCACATTAACACAATTACAAACAATCTCGAACTCTAATTTGAGTTTCAAATTCGGGTTTCTCATTTCAGAAATTAGGGTTTTCGAAATATTAATTAGGGTTACTAATTTTAGGATTAGAGTTTCTAGCCAATTAGGGTTTTCAAAATTAATATGGGTTTTCCTAATTAACATAGAATTCTATATAACACAACATAAATCATATAACATAGTTATATAACAGTCTTAAACTCACAATTGATTTTTAAATTAGGGTTTCCCCCAGTAAAACTAAGGTTTTGACATTAAACACCATAATTGACCAACCATCATCAATACGTACATACAGTACATCAGATTACTCCCCCCTCGTACATTCATTTTTCTTCCAGTGGGCCCCAAATGTGGCCCCACCTTTATTATATTAAATAATTTTCTACCGATTATTTTGAAAAATTGATAAATGGGAGTCCATAAAATAAGCATAATTTACATCAAATACTTCATAAAAATTCTCTCAATATTTTTAACAACATTTATCATCATTATTACAATTTGTAATATTTAACAACCAGGTCGTTTCCAGGAAAGAGGGGGCTTTCCAATAAGGATTTTTCATTATTGGCGCGCAATTAGGTGACCAAACCTCTCCTCGACAGAACTTCTAGACATTGTCAATATTGCAAATAATAATATAAATAACTTTGTCGTCTCAATTATTGATTTAATAAAATATAAAATATTAACAATAATTGAATCAAATAACGTGAGATACTATACAACAATTACTATAGAAATAATTGAACAAAACTGTGTGACTTCTCACGTAAGCATCAATAATCAATACAGTGTGCTACTGTGCAACCACGCGTATTACTGCACTTTTCATTATCGGGTATTTTAACACGTAACGGTAAAACTTTCGCCGTTACATTTATGAAAAGATATTTCTGTCATTTTCTAACTCCGACAATAATTCCACTGTGGGGTCCACTAATGATTGTGCCGTCGTACGAATATTCCCTGTTAAAACGAATATTTCCCGACCAATCGAATATAATATAACAATTTGCGTCCTTTGCAAAATTTAAAAATATTAACCAGAACTATAAAATTATATCACATTCACTCCTTAATATTCAAAACTGATATTTATAGAAAATTCATTTTTATTCATAAAAGTTGGGGTCTTACACCAACAACTGTCCATCAATGCACTACGGGCCAATGAGGACTTTTACCACATCATTTGAAACATTACGGTCATGATTATATCGAATAATCCCTGGTCATAATCATATCAATCAACAGTCCATCTATGCACTACGGCCAAAGATGACTTCCATAACAATATAAGCATGAGGATGATGTCAATGATATAAGAATTTAATTAAATGAAAGCAAATGATAAATTTTTAAAGATTTATAATTTAATTTATCTAGAATTCAATAATGTCCAAATTGTCAACATGATACTACTTTGTGGAGTAAAATTCAAGAATAATATTGTATTAAAAAGGATTTGGACCGAAAAGAAATCAATTTTTATCATGAATAGTACCCCGGGTGAATAGTAACTGAGTGAATAGTATCATGTGAATAATACTTCAGGAATAGTATCCCGTTAATAGTACCCTGGCATAAAAAGATTAAAAATTATTAAGAATGCTTAGAATAATATTTCCATGAAAAGATACTAGATTAAGCACAAATTTTAAAGATATTCTACTAATTACATGGAGTATAGAAACAATACTTTAACAAAATGAGTATAGAATTCAGAATCTGAAACGAAATAATATTACTTACATACTACAGAGTATGGAAGAAAGTATTATTTCATACGAATATTGAACAAAAATAATATCCCTTACCTTAAAAAGAAAAGTATTCCAACTGGTATAGCGAGGATATTCTTGGAGAAATCTTTCACTATTTTCTACACTCAAACCTTCTTAAAACTCTAAAGAAATACACTCAATATTATAGAAGAAGAATTCTCTGATTCTGGTGTGATTTTCAATTTTAACTAAACATCCTATTTATAGGAGAATGGAAGGGGTACTATTTAGAAATAATCACGGACGCACAATCCAAACTTTTCACGGGTGCTGAATCGTCTGAAATAATTTTTTGAATTCACTATGCAAACACTAAACAGACACTATGCAAATACTATGCATAATAAAATATAATATATTCTATTTTTCATAAAAAAACAAAACTTATAAAATATAAATACATATAAATTCTCTCCACCTTACGTAAACCCCCCCCCACCATTTCCAAAATCATTCACACGTGGGCCCCCACCAAATTATATATAACTCGTGGGCCCCTCCACTTATTATTTATAATACTTATATACATATACTGAATAACTTTCTACCGATTGTTTTGAAAAATGGGTAAGTGGGGGTCCAAATAATAAGCAAAATTTATCATAAATACCTCATAAAAAATCCTCTCAATATTTTTAACAACATTTATTCATAATTATTTTAACTCGCAATATTAACAACCAGATCATTCCTAGGAAAGAGGGGGCTTTCCGATAAGAATTTTTTCCTATTGACGCACAATTAGGTGACCAAACCCCTTTACTCGACAGAACTTTCTAGACATTGTTAATTATATAGACAATAATATGAATAACTTATCATCTCAATTATTGATTTAATAATACAAAATATTGACAATAATTTAATCAAATAATGCGAGATACTATGCAGCAATTACTATAGAAATGATTGAGTATAATTGAGTGACTTCTCACGTAATCATCAATAATCAAAATCGTGTACTACTATGTAACCACACACATTACTGTACTTTTATCACTGGGTATTTCAACAGTTAACGGTAAAACTTTTGCCGTTATTTTTATAAAAAGATATTTCTGTCATTTTCTAACTCCGACAGTACTTCTGTTGTGGGGTCCACCAATGATTGTGCCGTCATACGAATATTATCTGTTAAAACGAATATTCCCTGACCAATCGAATATTTTATAATAACTTGCAAACTTTGCAAAATTTATAAATATTACCCACAACTATAACATTATATCAAATCCACACCATAATATTCAAAAATATATTTCGAGAAAAATTAATCTTTATTTATGAAAGTTGGGGTCTTACAACCTCTTCTTCTTATGAAATTTTGTCCTCAAAATTGGGGTACGTACCTGGTATGTTGAAGAGGTGAGGATACCTTAATTTCATTTCAGATTCTAACTTCCAGGTCATTTCCTCAACATCGTGGTTTCTCTACAAAACTTTGACTTGAGGTATAACCTTGGAGCATAGAATATGTTCCTTCTTATCTAAGATTTTAACAGGTACCTCTTTATACGTTAAATCTTCCACTATCTCGTCTAGTTCTAACTCAATAATGTGGTTCAGGTCTTTCACATATTTACGTAACATAGATATGTGAAAAATGTTATGAACACGAGACATACTTGGCGGTAAGGCGAGTCTATAAGCCACAGTTCCTACTCGGTCAAGGATTTCAAATGGGCCAATAAATCGAGGATTGAGTTTTCCTCTCTTTCCAAATCTTGTAACTTCCTTCCATGGAGCAACACATAACAACACACGTTCACCAACAATGAATTCTATGTCCCTTCGATGAATATTAGCATAACTCTTTTGTCGAACTTATGAGGTTTTTATACATTTTTGGATCATTTGAATCTTTGCCGTAGTCATACATACCAATTTCGGTCCCAACAACGTTGCTTCACCCACCTCGTCCCAGCATACTGGAGAACGACACTTGCGTCCATACAACATCTCGAATGGAGCTATGCCAATACTTTCTTGATAACTGTTGTTGTATGAGAATTCCACCAATGGCAAGAACTTGTCCCAACTTTCTTTGAAGTCAAGGACACAGAGTCTTAATAGATCTTCAAGAGTTTGAATAGTCCTCTCCGACTGCCCATCTGTTTGAGGATGGTATGCCAAACTGAATCATAAATCTGTGCCCATAGCTTTTTGCAAACTAACCCAAAATTATGAAGTGAATCTTGGGTCTCGATCAGAAACTATGGATACTAGCATACCATGCAGTCTTACAATCTCATTTATGTATATACGAGCAAGACGTTCAAGCAAAAAAGTTTCTCGTATAGGTAAGAAATGAGCAGATTTGGTTAATCTATCAACAATGACCAAAATTGCATCTATGCCTTGAGAAACCTTGGGAAGACCAGTAACAAAATCCATGGTAATGTGCTGCTACTTCCATTATGGAATTTCAAGTGATTGCAATGGACCTTTTGGCACTTGATGCTACGCCTTAACTCGTGGACACGTTAAACACCTTGAGATAAACTCCGCTATCTCTCTTTTCAAATTGCTCCACCAAAATGTATGTTGAAGATCACGATACATTTTGGTACTTTCAGGATGGATTGCAAAAGGTGTGTTGTGTGCCTCCAGCATGATTTTATTCTTCAAGTTAGAGTCGTTAGGAACACAAAGTCTGGAGTTGACTCGAAGTATTCCTTCTTCATCGATTCCCATTTCCGGAATAACACCTTCTTGTACTTTCTTCCTCATACACATCAACTCTAGGTCTGTAGCTTGATCAGCATTAATTTTATCGATTAAAGTCGGTTCTACTTGTATATTTTCCATCATTACGTGGATTCATAGAGTCTTTATCTCTATCTCCATCCTTTGTAAGTCATACCAAATGGGCCTTTGCGTTGACAATATCGCACTCATACCCGCATATGATCTTCTACTCAACGCGTCAGCTACCACGTTCGCTTTTCTAGGATAGTATTGAATGGTATGATCGTAATCTTTCAATAGCTCGAGCCAACGTCGTTGCCACATGTTGAGTTCCTTTTAGGTGAAGAAATATTTGAGGCTTTTATGATCCCTGTAGATCTCCACTTTCTCCCCATACATGTAATGCCTCTAGATCTTTAGTGCGAAAACGATTGCTGCCAACTCTAGATTATGAGTAGGATAATTCCTCTCATATTCTTTAAGTTGTCGTGAAGCATAGGCTATGACTTTCCCATGTTACATGAGAACACATCCTAACCCTCTGCCTGAAGCATCGCTGTAGATGATAAATCCCTCCGAACCAGATGGTATTATCAGAACAGGTGCTGAAATGAGTCTCCTCTTGAGTTCTTGAAAACTCTTCTCACATTCATCGCTCCAACCAAATTTTATATCCTTTCGAGTCAGCTGAGTTAATGGAGTAGGGATTCTAGAAAACCCTTCTACGAATCTCCGATAATAACCAGCTAAGCCCAGAAAGCTACGTAATTCGATTACTAACTTAGGTTGCTCCCAGCTTTGAATTGCTTCAATCTTTGCTGAGTCAATAGATATTTCGTAATTTGATATCATATGCCCAAGGAATGCTACTTTCTCGAGCCAGAATTCACATTTCTTCAATTTGGCATATAACTTGCTTTCACGAAGCTTTTGGAATATCAGCCTCAAGTGTTGCTCATGATCTTCATGGCTTTTGGAGTAAATAAGGATGTCATCAATAAAGAAAACCACAAAATGATCCAAATATTCCTTGAATACTCGATTCATCATATCCATGAAGGCAGCACGAGCATTAGTCAATTCAAAAGACATGACTAGAAATTTGTAATATCTGTACCGAGTTCTGAAAGCAGTCATTGGAATGTCATCAGTTTTAATCTTCAACTAACGATATCCAAAATGAAGATCGATCTTTGAAAAGAATTTAGCACCTTGCAACTAGTCAAACAGGTCATCAATGCGAGGCAACGGGTACCTATTTTTAATGGTGACATGATTCAACTCCTGATAATTAATACAAAGGTGCATACTTCCATCTTTCTTCTTTACGAATAGAACAGGAGCACCCCAAGGAGACGTACTAGGACGAATGAAACCGATGTCTAACAATTCCTACAGTTGGGTCTTTAACTCCTGAAGTTCAATAGGAGCCATTCGATATGGGACTTTGGAAATGGGTTTTGTACCGGGTTCAAGGTCAATACCAAACTCGATTTCACACTACGGGGGTAGGCCAGGAAGTTCTTCGGGGAATACGTCAGGAAATTTATTAACAATAGAAATATCATTCAAATCTGACGTATTTTTGTTTAAATCTGTGACATAGGCTAAGAAAGCTTGACATCTATTTTTTAATAAACGAATAGCTTTATGGCTTGATATGACAGTGATTGACTTTAGTGGTTTGGTTACTTGAATTTGCATAATAGGTTGGTTAGGAATATGAAAGCTAACAATCTTACAAAAAAAATTAATTTTAGCATGATGAGTAGTTAACCAATCAATTCTTAAAATTACATCGAATGCAAGTATTTTCAAAGAAATAAGATCGACAGGGAACGTGCGGTTGAATCAAACAAGACTTACAAATAGTGGATGTAATGAAGGTCTCTCCCAATAGAGTTTCAATATATAAGTCAAAGTCTAATTTCTCCGTAGTTAAATTTAAATGTTGAGCGTAAGTAGGAGAAATGAAAGAATGGGTAGAACTGGTATCAAATAAGGTATAGACTTCGTAAAAGTTTATGATTAGCTTACCCGTGATAACCTCGTTTGGGTTCCTCGCTTTTTAGGAGGTCACGACAAACGTTCTCCCTTGAACTATCGACTTTAACTTGTCTGGGACGACAATTGGTGTCACCATCCCAACTGGACTTGGCTTCACTACACGACAAAATCAAGCTAGGTGGCCTTCTCTTCCGTAATTGTAACACTTTTTGGACTGCTGCGTACAGTTTGGACTGATGTGTCCCTCTCCTCCACATTTGTAGCATACAATCGGTGGTTGTTTTCCTTCCTTAACAACGGTTGTTAGTGTTGACGTCTTTCCATCATTATTGAATCTCTTCTTCTTGAAATTTCCACTCCTATTATCTTGGCCATGATTACCATCGAAGTGGTTACCATTTTTGGCATGTTGATTCCCTCCACGTTTGTTGGCACCGCTTCGATGACTACTACTATTGATATTATCGATTTGCTGGCTACTCTCTCTTAGTTGGGTTGACTCATTATCATGCTCCAATAACTAAGCCCTATTTACAACATCTGAATACAAACATAGTTTTTTGAGAAATGAGGTATTGACGTATTTCAAATTTCAAACCTCGTAGAAACATTCGCGTCATTCTCTCCACATTATCAATCAAATGGGACGCAAACTGGGACAACTCTGCAAACTTAGCTTCGTACTGCGACATGGTCATATTGTTTTGCTCCAATTTGATAAACTCTACCTCCTTCATTTGATGAATACTTTCGGGAATGTACTTGTCATTGAATAGTTCTTGGAACTTCTCCCAAGACATCTTCAGTGCGGCAGGCTGAGTATGCTTTACAGATTCCCACCAGTAATCTGCCTCTCCTCGCAACATGAAGGTGGCAAAGGGAATCTTTTGCTCCTCGGAGCATCCCAAGACATCAAATATCTTGGTGATCTGCTTTATCCACGTCTCCGCCTTAACTGGTTTTGGCTTTCCCACAAACTTCGGTGGTCCTAGCTCCTTGAACTGCTTAGCGGTTACCATCCGTGAGTTGCCAGTGTTTCCACCTGCATTTTGAACAGGTGTCGATCTCGCCTGATGTTGCATAAATTACATAAAGCCTCTGGACATCCCATCGTTCATCATTTGGTCAGTGTTGTTATTTTCCTGAGGATTATTGCCCTCCTGATGCACATTATCCAGGGTATTGATCGTTGGTGACTCAACGGTCTCATGTGCTCTATTGCTTATCTCAACATTCTCGGATGTCATTTTCAAAAACTACCACAAAACAAGGGTTAATTGACATGCCACATATTATCCCTATATTTTCACTGACCAATTAAATAACAAATAAACTTAGGTAGGTCATACTAGCGAAGGAATTACCTATTTCTCCCATCCTAGTTCTAGTCTCACATATCAGCCAGAGATCATATCCCTAAGCTTTGATACCAACTATGACGCCCCCAAAATAGGTATACATCACCCATCTTGAGTCGCCAAATACATGGCAATGAATACAAATACAAACTTAATTACACAACATGAGCTGAGAGTTTTTACACAAATATTGTCTCATAGACAATATCCAAACTCAAATTCAATCATCATTACATTTATTATCACACTAAATAGTGAGGATTACTAAAACAACCATCTCGAACTGTCACTCCATTCCCCGACTAGTCCCAGCTACGTTCTCATTTCCTAAAGAGAACAATGAAAGCAAAATGGTGAGCTCAACTAGCCCAGTAAGAAATATTATGACTAAGATAATGCAGAATAAATTATCATTAGCCTTCAACAGTGTTAAACTAATAATATACAATAAACATCTAGTTTAACTGCAACGGAACAAGCAATCCATTAGAAGAGTCAAGTAGAGCATGATATCTACTATCTTCTATGATTTAAAAAATTTATCATCAATTTTATCGATGAGACTCAACTTAATAAATAATCCACATCATCGAATCATCCCTGCACTGCGGGCCAAGGATATTCATTAGTATCACGTCCACGAATTATCCATGCACTACGGGCCAAGGATATTCGTGTAATCATCAATGGTCATGATCATGCCAACAACTGTCCATCAATGCACTACGGGCCAATGAGGATTTTTACCACATCATTTGTAACATTACGGTCATAATTATATCGAATAATCCCTGGTCATAATCATACCAATCAATAGTCCATCTATGCACTACGGCCAAAGATGACTTTCATAACAATATAAGCATGAGGATGATGCCAATGATATAAGAATTCAATTAAATGAAAGTAAATGATAAATTTTTATAGATTTATAATTTAATTTATCCAGGATTCAATAATGTCCAAATTGTCGACATGATTCTGCTTTGTGGAGTAAAATTCAAGAATGATATTGTATCAAAAATGATTTAGACCGAAAAGAAATCAATTTTTATCATGAATAGTACCCTAGATTAATAGTAACTGAGTAAATAGTGCCCCAAGAATAGTACTTCAAGAATAGTACCCCGATATAAAAAGATTAAATATTATCAAGAATACTCAGAATAATATTTTAATGAAAAGATACTTGATGAAGCGCAAATTTTAAGAATATTCTACTAATTTCATAGAGTATAGAAGTAATACTTTAACAAAATGAGTATAAAATTCAGAATCTGAAACGAAATAATATTACTTACATACTACAGAGTATGGAAGAAAATATTATTTCATACGAATATTGAACAAAAATAATATCCTTTACCTTTAAAAGAAGAGTACTCCAACTGGTATAGCGAGGATATTCTTGAAGAAAACTTTCACTGTTTTCTACGCTCAAAGTTTCTTAAAACTGTAAAGAAATACGCTCAATATTATAGAAGAAGAATTCTCTGATTCTGGTGTGATTTTCAATTCTAAACTAAGCATCCTATTTATAGGAGAATGGAAGGGGTACTATTTCGAAATAATCACGGACGCACAGTGCAAACGTTTCACGGGCATCAAATCGTCTAAAATAATTTTCTGAATTCACTATGTAAACACTAAGCAGACACTATGCAAACACTATGCAAACACTATGCATAATAAAATATAATATATTCTATTTTTCATAAAAAAACAAAACTTATAAAATATAATTATATATATATTCCTTCCACCTTACGTAAACTTCCCCTGCCCCCCATTTCCAAAATCATTCACACGTGGGCCCCCACCAAATTATATATGACTCGTGGGCCCCACCACTTATTATATATATAATACTTATATATATATATATATATATATATATATATATATATATATATAAATATATATACTGAATAACTTTCTACCAATTATTTTGAAAAATGGGTAAGTGGGGGTCCAAATAATAAGAAAAATTTATCACAAATATTTCAAAAAAATCCTCTCAATATTTTTAACAACATTTATTCATTGTTATTATAACTCGCAATATTGACAACCAGATCGTTCCCAGGAAAGAGGGGGCTTTCCGATAAGGATTTCTCCCTATTGGCGCGTAATTAGGTGACCAACCCTCTTTTCTCGACAGAACTTTCTAGACATTGTTAACTATACAGATAATAATATGAATAACTTGTCATCTCAATTATTGATTTAATAATATAAAATATTGACAATAATTGAATCAAATAACGTGAGTTACTATGTAGCAATTACTGTAGCAATAATTGAGTATAACTAAGTGACTTCTCACGTAAGCATCAATAATCAATACCGCGTGCTACTATGTAACCACGCGTATTACTGTAATTTTATCACCGAGTATTTCAACAGTTAACGGTACAACTTTCGCCGTTATTTTTATAAAAAGATATTTCTGTAGTTTTCTAACTTCGACAGTACTTCCGTTGTGGGGTCTACCATTGATTGTTTCGTCGTACGAATATTCCCTGTTAAAACGAATATTCCCCGACTAATCGAATATTTTATAACAACTTGCATACTTTGTAAATTTTATAAATATAACCCACAACTATAACATTATATCAAATCCACACCATAATATTCAAAAATATATTTCGAGAAAAATTAATCTTTATTTATGAAAGTTGGGGTCTTAAAATATATATATATACATATATATGTATTTACATTTCTGTCAGACCTGGAGATCATTTCGTGGCCATTTACCGCTTATATATATATATATATATATATATATATATATATATATATATATATATATATATATATATATATATATATAGTCCATCTCTTAAGCTCACCCTTATTCAGCTCACCCCGAGCTCACCCTGCCTTTTTTTATAAAAAAAACATAACTAATAAAAAATGTATAATAATTTTTGGAATTGAAATTTTTTTTAAAAAAAAGTGTTTTGGGTGTGATTTGGGTACATATAACAAAACAGTGTTATACAGTCTGTACAACACTGTTTTGTTATATGTACCCAAATCACACCCAAAACATTTTTTACTAGTTATGTTTTTTTTAAGAAAAAAAGGCAGGGTGAACTCGGGGTGAGCTTAAGATCCTTGTTCTATATATATATAGCTGCTTTATCAATCTGCGGGCTAGATTTGCCTAAATTTGGCTATTTCTCACTTTGACCGGTTCATAGTGACTAAATTGGAACCGTTGAAGCTGAAATAGTTTAGATTTATTCAAATCTAGTTCTTTTTCTAGCTTTTTGTACATATTTCTTTCACATGTGAGCCTAGGAATCATGTGATCACAGATTCAGCTTTTGAATCTAGATTCAATTCCCGTGATGGACATTTTCAGCTACAGCCAGCTTGTAAATTATTCACGGTGTCTAAATTTTCTAAGATGACTCTCATGCCCACAAGAAGTTCGACACTGCTATGTATCTTATTTTCTTAAAGACGTTTCGCATCTCGAAAATAAAAGTAATCAAGCTGCACACATAATAAAATGGAAGTATCAAATGCCTCAATTACTATTGAGCATAAGGGTTTGAAAAATCTGTTTTACAAAACATCACTGCTATATCTTGTTAAAATTAAACTTTTATACAAAAGTCAAACCCTTTGTATATAGGTGCAAATGAGGCATAACACTACTTCCAAATAATTGTACATAGACCTACACACACACATATTCAGATAAAAGTTTAAATTGGAAAGTGGCGGCAACCGTGTTATCACGGAAGTCGAGGGGTGCCTAACACCTTCCCTCTGCTTAATCAAGCCCCTGGACCCTAATGAATTTTGATTTTGCAGATCAGTTAAACAGTGTCACATCACTAGGTCTTTGTGCAAACCTTTTCTCGGTTGAGTTAGTGCAACTATTTAAAAATAACCAACTGGAAACTCTTATAGTCAAATTGTCGACATATACATTTCGGACCATTTCAAACTTGTTTTATAAAAAAAATCTCACCTAACATGAGAACACCAAAAGACAAGAACAGAAAGGGACAAATAAAAATCCCAACGTCGACAGGTGGCGACTCTGCTGGGGATCTAGTAAGAGGGCTTAAGTCGATATCAAAGCTTTTCAAAACTTTTATATGTTCGTCTGTGGATGCTGTATTTACATTTTAATGAATGTGTACTAATGCTTTATTTACTACACTTAGTGCTTCACACCATATCTGCCTGTGTTATTAGTGCTTTGCACATGTCATCATTTTCATATGGTGAGACGCGATGTATGAGAATGTATGTTGTGTGGTCCCTCTATCAGGAGGCTATCCCGTCGGTGTTTGATTACTGGACTCGTCGGTAGATTAATTCCACGAGGCTTAGGAAAGGCACCACCCATATTCGCTCCAATTGAATGATCGGATTAACTTCCCATCAAATAAATTGCGATGATTTGGGGACCTTCATGCCAAAAAGTCGCGAGAGTAGCCTAAGATAGGTCAGCCTTTGATAAACCAAATGTGGAGGGAAGTCTCTTCATACCTTCCCATTTTAATTACTAGTAATTTTAATTACTTGTAATTTCAATTCCATGTCAAATCTCAATGTAATGGAAAATATAAAGGAATATGTGAAAATGCATTTCCTTTTCATATCAAAACATGTCATGTTATCATGTCATTAAAACAAGTGACACCCGTTTTGAAGGACAATACTCCTAAAAAATGGACACATTACATGGCATGTAACATTGCCATATTTCCCCAGACTAAACAACATAAGTCTTTTTTGTAGGGAAACAATTAGTCCCGTTACCCGTTCAAAGTCCAAGAAGGCAATAAGCCTATAGCCAAATATGGCTACATCTGGCCAGCCTAATCCTACTCCTGTCTCTCGCGAGGAGTTCGAAGGATTAAGCAATCAAATAACAAAAGTGGATGTTTTGCTCAAAGAATTACACAAGTCAACTCAGGGTCCACAAGTACCCATCCATATAGAACCCTCTGCACATTGAGGAATCCAAGGTCCGGACAGAGAAGTTCCAACACCTAAGTCTCAGATTGATAAAATCAACAAAGCCCCTGAAATCACCCATCTTAAAGAAGAGCAAGACATCGGTGATATTCAGAAAAAGGTTTTACAAATGGAAGAGAACATTCGGTTCATCAAAGGGATTGGAAAATACAGAAGTGTTTCATATTTAGACCTTTATATCTTCGCCGGGGTTCATTATCCGGAAAAATTCAAGACTCCCGATTTTGAGAAATATGATGGATTGGGACATCCTTATACGCACTTAAAAGTGTTCATTAGAGAGCTCAGATCCTATGCCAAGAATGAAAAGCTCAGAATGCAACTACTTTAGAAAATTCTGACTAGAGAAGCCAGAGCATGGTACACCAAAATTCACAGCTGGGAGGAGTTAGCCCATACTTTCCTCAGTCAATATAGCTTCCAAACTCAGATGGCTCTAAACTAGTATCAAATTACCAAGGTCAAGAAATAAGTCAATGAGTTATTCAGAGAGTATGCCCAAAGATGGAGCCGTCTGGCTGCTCAAGTTATCCCATCCATAATAGAGTCTGAAATGGTGATGACCTTCATAGATATTCAAGAGGCTCCATTTTATGAAAGGGTCCTAGCTGGAATAGGAAAGTCATTCTTAGAAATGATTAAGCTCAGAGAAATGGCAGAAATGGGATTGAAATCAGGAAGATTCAAGACCTCGCCGCTTTAAAATATGTAGCTGAGCATATCCAATTTGGAATTTATGGGAACAACCCCGAAGGGCCCATAAGAAGAAAAAAGAGGATGTTTCCTTGATACTGCAAGGACAAAAGGGCAATCAAAACTTGCCTAATTAGAGAAGAAACTATTCCCCTTTTCAAGCATAGTCTTCAAACCTTCCCTTGCCAAAAAGTGGAGAAGTCAAGTTCTCAAGAGTGTTCATACCCTTAAGGGACTCACTCAAAAACATTCTCAAACTTCTGACTTCTTAGAAGAAAATAACTCATCTCCTTCCACTAGTCAACCCAAGTGGAAAGGGTTTCAATACAAGCAAGAAGTGTGTTTACTGTGACGCCCCCGAAACCGGGTCTTCTAACCCCGGTTCGGTCATCACGATAAAATACAAACATCCACCTCTAAACAACATACGATAACTAAAATACGGAAAATAATATACATACGTCGTTCATTAAAAAGGTGTTACTGGTCCCAACATTCGATAACGTTAATAAAGTCTTACAAACATACCCTAAAATAATAATTAGGGTTCACATTACATAACAATAATTTAAATTAAGCATAAGATAAATTCTGCTCCCGGCGACTATCCTACATCTTTCCTTTACCCTTGTCCTTTCTTGAGGTCTCGGATTTAGCTGCAATATAATTCATGATATAGCAAGGATGAGCAACAAGTTTACCCAACAACTTTAAATACAACAATAAGGATATTTCATGATGAAAGGAAAATATTTGACAAAGAATTCAACAATATGAATATCTGAAGGATTCAATAATATGAATATCTGAAGGATTCAACAATATGAATATTATAAGCAAAGATAATGATTGCTTTTAGAACAACTGCTAGTCAAGTAGACTTTGAATTATAACACTCCAATGGAATCAATAGCTAATTAACCCTTTGGTTGCTGGCTACAGAATAAGTACTTGAGGGAATCAACCTCGCGTATACTATGTATATGCATAACATTTAAATCTGATATGTGTATCTTATATTAGATACCTAGGGTACTCCCTTATCACAGAAGGGGTGTTCTTTCAGTCTAAGAATCCTTAACATCAATTAGTTTGGATAGCTTTTATAAAACTTCATATACTTGTCTGGCCGAACAAAGGTTCAGACTCTATCTGACACAGTTCAAGACTTATAGAACTTTAAATGAAGTACAAGTCCAAGACTGTACGAACTTAAGTGCACTAAGTGCGAATATCAATAATATTGATGTGGAATAATTGTAAGGTAATTAAACCACTTAGTAGCATGCTTGGAAATAAGATTCAAGCTTAAATGAATAACTTTCAATTCAACAATAACCTGCTTAATAATATATGAGAAGGATTGGTAACTTTCACAAAAATAAATTTGTGTAAGTTAGGAACTTGCAATACAATAAAATAGTGTCTGGATACTTGCTCAATAAAAGTAATTGGAGTAAGTTTAGAAAACTTGCTTACGATATGCGTCGAATAAAGTAATGCAAGGGTTTAGGATACTTTCCTGATTGCTCAGCTATAATATAATTCTAGCTTTAATTAACTTGCGTTGAAACGACCTAACATTATCAAGTTGATCATTTCAATTAGTGTGTGTAAACTAGTATGAGTCTACACTTTTAAGAATCAAGTCATCACATAGCATGCTTCTCAACACATTACATGGCATTTTAGTCACATATTACAAGGTAAAGAAATCATATAAGCATGCCTTAAATTTCAGAACCAAAAATAGAATATATACATGACTGCAGGATGGCGCAGCTGCGCCTGGTCCAGGCTTAGGGATGACGCAGCTGCGCTATCCCTTGGCCAGTCCAAGGTTGTGCTTTGCATCCTGCTTTCAGTATAACTCTAATCATACCAATAACATAATATTTTAATATACATACAAGCTAGAGGTTCACATATAACAAATGATCATACTTGAGTTCATTACTTAAAGTTTAACTTACAATTTATATGACATTAATACATACGAAGGTCATCTAATCATCTTGCTTTATATTTCATGTCATATATCAACATAGAGATTACTAAATATGTTTATATACATGTTTGTGGTGTTCATTAGTCTTGTTGTTTTAAGCCATTCTTTTCAAACTAAGTTCTAGCACAAAGCTCATCAAGTTGGTCATGGATACAACATCTATGGATCACATATCATGATCATTTAGGTTCCAAATCAGTCGTGTATATGGTCTCATAAGTTCGGAACTCGTGAACACAAGTTTTCCATAAAGTTAGTTTTGAAAACTTTAAGTGTTGCTACAACTTCCTTACTAATCCTAGTTGATTACTTCATACCACGTACACAAGCTTTTCATAACATGTTATTCTCCTCTAAAGGTATGTATCTAAGTCATAAAATCAAGTTAGTAATACATATAACCAACAGAAACCAAAAACTGGAACTGTGGTTCAGCGCAGCTGCGTTGCACCCTAGTACAAATAGGGCGCAACTGCGCCATGCATGCACCAGAGACAATGACCTGCTCTGTTCTACAGAGCATCAAACATCAACACTTCTCTTTGATTTAAACATGCTTCATAAAGTCATAATGCTCGCATTATGTGTTCGTGACAAAGTTTACTTTTGAAACTATGATTTCTTTTCAAAACCACAAGTGTTATGTCAATCATTGATATACTTGTTCATACTACATGCATGTGCTTACACGTGTGTGTTAATACAGTTTATAAGCTTGCTTTAACAATGTACCAACAAGTTAGCACAACAGAAACCATCAACTGAATCTAAGGTACGGGACAGCTGCGCTACACTCTAGTACAAATAGGGCGCAGCTGCACCAGGTCGAGTTCAGAAGCCGTAATGTTACTCTATTTTGCAGAGTAACTGCCAACTTGTATTCTAACAATTCAAGCATGCTCCAAATCATTATTAAAGTGTTTATACATGATAGAAAACTTCTTAAACAGCTTATAACATGTTTGTACACATCAATTAGCAAATGAATTCAAAAATTTTCAATAATCAAACAAGACCCATTTGAAGAATATAGTTAGAAATTATACCTTCTTAAGCTGAACTTCCAACCCTCTGAGTATACTTCCGCAATTGTTCAGCAACTTAGAACTTCTAATACCAGACTTATCAAACAATTCTAATAACCCAAAAACTGATTTTGGAGCTTGTTCTTATAGAAGGGGCATGGACTAGATAATGACATTACCCTAATGTTGGAGCTCATGGTACAAAGGAAGAACACCTTGGTTGCTAAGGAGTGGTTTAACAACTCCCCATTAGGCCATTGGCCTTGAAATCATTGCCTAAACTTAGCCCAAATGGAAGTTACGTAATTCAAATGTAGGCTACTATTCATGTACTATGGTGTCACTCATTTTGGGACAAGAAAGAAAATCTTAGCAACAAGTTATTTAAGGCTTGGTTTGGATGCTATAATTCCCATAATGTAATATAAATGTGTTAATAGTACTACACAAAGGAAATTTGGAGATTATTTATGTACTCACATTATATAATCCATGTACATTAAATGCACGCAATAAAATAACACAGTCAATGTAAGACCCCAACTTTTATAAATAAAGATGAATTTTCTATAAATATCATTTTCGAATATTATGGAGTTAATTTGATATAATAGTTGTGGGTAATATTTATAAATTTTGTAAAATATGCAAGTTGTTATATAATATTCGATTGGTCGGGGAATATTCGTTTTAACAGGGAATATTCGTACAACAGCACAATCATTGGTGGACCCCACACCGGAATTATTGTCGGATTGAGAAAACGATAAAAATATTTTATTAAAAATAACGACGGAAGTTTTACCATTGATACTGTTGAACTACTCGGTAGTAAAAGTACAGTAATACGTGTGGTTGCATAGTAGCACACGGTATTGATTATTAATGCTTATGTGAGAAGTCACTCAGTTTGATTCAATTATTGTCAGTTAATAATATGAATTATTTAGCGATAATGACGTTTTGTTTTATTCGTATTATTAACGTAATAAAACAGAAACATCTTTTTATATAAAACAGAATACTTTATTAAAGTTATTCTATAAATAGAATATATTATATTTTATTTAAAAGATTTTTCTTTAAATATGGACCATCAGATTAAAGTAATCAATCTGGACCATTCATGGATTAGTTACTATGCATTCTATTTTTCTATAAATAGCAGCTCATTCCTTCATTATTTCTTACGAATTCACTGAACTCTAGAGAGAGAAACTATAGAGAGAAACTATAGAGAGAGAGAGAAGAAGAGTATTTTGCTACTTAACTACTTCCTTATTTCAGCTCTTCTTTAAAACGGTAAGGGGTGTTATTCTTTCTTATTCATGAAGAGAACTGTTGTTATTCCATTTCTTATTATTCTGTTGGAATAACCTGTATACGCGGTCTACCCTATACTTGGTGACATTCTTCTATTATTCTGTTGGAACATCCTGTCTGTGTGTTTTACACCGGACCTGGTTCCGTTTTTCTTATTATTCTGTTGGAACATCCTGTCTGTGTGTTTTACACCGGACCTGGTTCCGTTTTTATTATTATTCTGTTGGAACATCCTGTCTGTGTGTTTTACACCGGACCTGGTTTCGTCTTTGTTATTATTCTGTTGGAACATCTTGTCTATGTGTTTTACACCGGACCTGGTTCCGTCTTTATTATTATTCTGTTGGAATATCCTGTCTGTGCGTTTACGCCGGACCTGGTTCCATTATTTATTATTCTGTTGGAATAACCTGTCTGTGCGGTCTATCGCATGCATGCTGATTTCTTTTGTTATTCCATTCTTTATTATACTCAGTTGGTTAAGTTTTGACTTCTATACTCCATGAAATTGTGGAATATCCTTGATAATTGTGTTTCATCCAGTATCTTTTCATGAAAATATTCTTCTAAGCATTCTTGAATTTTACTCCACAAAGCAGTATCATGTTGACAATTTGGACGTTGTTAATTCTTAGATAAATTAATTCTTGAACTTGTTTTATTGAATTCTTATATCATTGTCATCATCCTCATATTTATAAAATGTTAAAAGTCATCTGTGGCCTGTAGTGCATAGATGTACTTGGTATGATTATGACCAGGGATTATTTGGTATAATCATAACTGTAATGTTACAAATGATGTGGTAAAAGTCCTCATTGTCCCGTAGTGCGTTGATGGACAGTTGTTGGCATGATCATGACCATTAATGAATACACGAATATCCTTGGCCGTAGTGTAGGGGTGATTCGATGATGTGGATTATTTTATTAAGCTGAGTCCCAGCGATCACAGTGTTGAAAAACCTTTTAAATCATAAAAGATAGTAGAGTTTATTTTCTACTTGACTCTTTTAATGGATTGTTTGTTCCGCTACAGTTAAACTTGATGTCTATTATATTTTATCAGTTTAACATTGTTGAAGGCTAATGATAATTTATTCTGCATTATCTTAGTCATAATATTTCTTACTGGGCTAGTTGAGCTCACCCTTTCTTTCACTGTTCTCTTCAGGAAATGAGAACGTAGCTGGGGCAAGTCGGGGAACGGAGTGATGGTCCGAATGATAGTATTAGTTAGTAGTCCTCACTATTCTATGTAATGGTGTGTTAATAAATGTAATGAGGACTCCTTTTGAGTATGAATAATCTCTAGAAGATAATATTTATATTCAAACTCACAGTTTATATTTTATCGTATTGTACACGATAGTTGTATTAGTAAGTTGTATTTGTATTCTGTACTATGTATCTGACGACCCAAGATGGGTGATGTATACCTAATTTTGGGGGCGTCACAATCAAGTATTATTGTCCGGGTAGTTTCATAATTAACGCTACTACTCACGTAGCCATATTATAACATTATTATTATGCAACTCACATGAATGCAAATAACTCTTACTATATAGTCTATATATATAATATATAGACATATTAATGTGCCACCTTGTACTATATAAAATATATAATTAACTACCATATAATAAATGTTTACTATATTGCACAAATTAGCAAGTAAATATATAAATCATTTTATATATTATAAATCTTTTACACGTTAATTATTATTTATTCATAATAATTATTAATTAACACATTATCAATTAATTACTCATAATTGTAATTAATCAATATGATCAACTCTTGCTACCATATTCAAATAAATTGAATAGTTAATTATTACTCTTATCACATCTTTGATATTAGAATCTTAGGGTTAGTCCACTAATTTAAATCAACTATTAGTGACTCCCTTTAATTATTTCGTAAATTCACATAACCACTTAAGGTTTAAATAGGCTCACAAAACTAACTAATTAAAAATTAAATCACATATTTAATTAACTAAGGAGTTTCAAATTTGTGGACGTTACATCCCCCCCCCCCCCCGCTTATAAAAATTGTCCTCGAAATTGCAACAATAAGGTTACTCAAATAAAAACGGATAATTCGCTCTGATTTTCTCTTCTAGCTCCCACGTAGCTTCTTCTACTGCGTGGTTCCTCCAGAGAATCTTAACGGAATGGATAATCTTATTCCTCAACTTCTGTTCCTTCCTATCTAGTATCTGGACAAGAACTTCCTCCTACGATAAGTCTTTCTCGAGTTGAATTGGTTCATAAGAGATAACGTGCTTCTAGTCCAGTTTATACGGCCGTAATACTGACACATTAAACACATTGTGAATGCGCTCAAGTTCAGGAGGTAACGCTACCTCGTATGCCACTTCACCGACTCGCCTCAAAATTTCGAATGGTCTTATGAACCTAGGGCTCAATTTTCCCTTCTTCCCAAAATGAATCTTCCCTTTCCAGGGGGATACTTTCAGAAATGCATACCTCCCTACTTCAAAATCTCTCTTCCTGCGATGTAAATCCGCAAACTTTTTCTGGCGATCTTGAGCTGCTACTAATCGTGCTCTTATCACCCTGATGATCTCCATCGTCTGTTGTACAAACTCTGGTCCTAACAATCGACGTTCTCCAACTTCGTCCCAACATAAGGGCGTTCTATATTTCCTCCCATACAGTGCTTCGTATAGTGGCATTCCAATACTGGCGTGATAACTATTGTTATACGCGAACTCTACCAATGGAAGGTGATCCTCCCAACTACCCTTAAAGTCCATCACACAAGCTCGGAGCATGTCTTCAAGTGTTTGAATTGTCCTCTCGCTTTGCCCATCGGTCTGCGGATGATACACGGTACTCATTCATAGTTGTGTCCCCATTCTTTCTTAAAGACTTTTCCAGAAGTTTGACGTGAATCGCGGATCTCTATCTGATACAATAGATACTGACACCCCATGCCTCGAGATAATTTCCTTGACATACAATTTGGCTAATTGGTCCAAACTATACTTAATCTTAATCGGCAAAAAGTGAGCTGACTTAGTAAGATGATCTACAATTACCCATATGGTGTCGTGCCCTTTCTGCGTTGCTGGAAGTCCCACCACAAAGTCCATTGTGATGTGCTCCCATTTCCATTTTGGAATCTCTAATGGTTGTAATAACCCGCTTGGTCGTTGGTGTTCTGCCTTGACTCTCTGACAAGTTAGACATCTACTTACGCATTCCGTAACCTCTCTCTTCATGTTTGGCCACCAGAAGTGGTGACGCAAATCTTGGTACATCTTCGTGCTTCCTGGGTGTATCGAATATCTCGTACTATGCGCTTCTTGCAAAATCCCTTCTCTTAGTTTTGGTACTAACGGTACCCAAATTCATCCTTCAAATCTTAGCAGTCCAGTGCTATCAACCTTAAATTTCAATTCATCACCTTCAGTCAATCGCTTCTTGATGTTATTGCAATCTTCGTCCATTTCTTGTGCCTCTTTAACCTTATCCAATAAAGTCGGGCTCGCTGACACTGTAAATAATTGTTCGTTGGTCTCCATCAGATACTTAATCTCCAAGTCTAGTCGTTCAAAATCTTTCACCAATTCTTCTTGAATGGTTAACTTTAATAACTTCTCTCTGCCTTTTCTACTCAAGGCATCTGCCACTACATTTGCTTTGCCTGGATGGTACAGAATCTCACAATTATAATCTTTGATTAATTCTAACCATCGGCGCTGCCTCATGTTCAACTCTCTCTACGTGAAGATATACCTCAGACTCTTGTAATCCGTATATATCACACACTTCTCGCCATACAAATAATGCCTCCAAATCTTCAAGGCGAAAACTAGTGTTGCTAACTCCAGATCATGAGTCAGATATCCCTTCTCATAATCTTTCAGCTGACGTGACGCATACACAATGACCCTACTGTGTTGCATCAGTACACAGCCAAGACCCTTGTGTGACGCATCATTATACACTATAAACCCTCCCGTGTTGTCCGGTAAAGCCAACACAGGTGCTTGACTAAGCCTCTTCTTCAATTCTATGAAACTTTCTTCGCACTTCTACGTCCAAACGAACTTAACTATTTTTCTGGTAAGATTGGTCAACGGTGATGCTAATTTCAAAAAATCCCTAATAAATATTCGATAGTATCTTGCCAATCCTAAGAAACTCCCAATTTTTATCGGCGTCTTCGGCTGCTCCCAGTTGATAACCGCTTCTACCTTCGCTGGATCTACCGAAACACCATTCTTGTCGATAACGTGCCCTAAAAACTGCACTCTCTGTAACCAAAACTCACACTTGGAGAATTTTGCATACAGCTTCTCCCTCCTTAATGTCTCCAACACTATTCAAAGATGCTCAGCGTGTTCTTCATCTATCTCTGAATACAATAGAATGTCATCTATGAATACGACAACAAACTTATCCAAATACTGTTTGAATACTCTGTTCATCAAATCCATAAATGCTGATGGCGCGTTCGTCAATCCAAATGACATAACCAGAAACTTAATGTGTCCATACCGAGTTCTTAATGCCGTCTTTGGAATGTCTTCTGGCCTCACTTTTAGTTGGTGATAACCGGTTCTTAAGTTAATCTTTGAAAAGTATTTTACCCCCTTCAACTGATCAAACAAATTGTCTATCCTGGGCAACGGGTACTTGTTCTTAATGGTGACCTTGTTTAACTCTCGATAGTCGATACAAAGTCTTTGCGACCCATCTTTCTTCTTTAGGAATAAGACCGGTGCTCCCCACGGTGATACGCTCGATCAAATGTATCCCTTATCTAATAACTCTTGTAATTGAGTCATCAGTTCTTTCATCTCTACTGGTGCCATATGATACGACGCTTTGTATACCGGGGCTGTCCCCGGTGCCAAATCAATAATAAACTCAATCTCTTTATCCGGTGGTAATCCTGGAATTTCATTTGGGATGACATCCATAAAATCCCATACAATAGGTATCTGACTCAGTTCGCCCTCGACTCGTCGAGTATCAACCACGTGAGCCAAATAACATATACAACCCTTCCTAATCAATCTCTGCGTTTGCACCATCATCAGACAATGAGATTATCTCGGCGATTTACTACCATAAAATACCACCTCTGACTTATTCGGAGTCCTAAGGTGTACACACTTCTTCTTACAGTCTATCACTGCTCCGTAAAACGATAACCAATCCATCCCAAGGATTACATTGAACTCCCCCAAATGAATCGGTATCAAATCCACTTTGAGCTTAAATCCTCGCAATTCGGCATAACAATTCCTATGAATTTATTCTACGGGAATAATTTCCTTGTTCGCTACTTCTACGTTCATAGGGTGTTCTAATCTCTCATGGGGTAAGTCTAACTGCTTAGCCAATTCTTCAGAAACAAAAGAACATGTAGCACCCGAATTAAATAACACGTATGCATCTATATCATTAATCGGAATGATACCTGACACCACATCCTTAGACTCCACCGCATCCTGTATGGTCATGTTGGATGTTCGTGCCGTTGGTCTGTTGGATTGATTGGCTAGTCCTCCAATGTTCAGCCCATTATTGTTGTTATTGCGGTTGTCGCTAGCTGCATCGCCCTTTTTCTTCGGGCAGTCCTTGATTTGATGGTCTGTGGCTCCACACGAGAAACATCCTCCCTTCTGCTTATTCAGACACTGAGGAGCCATGTGCCCCAGTTGTCCACAATGATAACAAACACTCTTCCTCTTCATACACTCCCTTGTGTGATTCCTCTCACAGTTGTTGCACTTCATACTTTTCTTAGCCTCCCCTCCGAACTTATTACCTCTAGAGGATTGGCTCTCCGTCTATTTACATTTATTGGGGTTGCTACCTTCGCTACTTCCCCATTTCTGTCAATCCTGACCGGTCTTCTTCTGTTGTTTGAAACGAGTAATGGCTTCATTGCCTCATTCGGTAATGATAGCCCTTTCCAAAAGATCAGAGTATGTCTTAATCTTTAATACAGCCACTGCTGTTTGCACCCATGGTTTTAGTCCTAATTCGAACCTCCTTGCCTTCCTGGCCTCCGTGTCAACCTAATGTAATGTGAATCGAGCTAACTCATTAAATTTTGCCACGTACTCTATGACAGACATACTACCTTGCTTCAGTTCCAGAAACTCAACTTCCATATCCTGTTGCGTATTCTCTGAGAAGTAATTCTCAAGGAATAGCTCCTTAAATCTGTCCCAAGGAATAACTTCTTCATCTGCTCATCCCTCATTGGCCTTCCACCAATAATTAGCTTCGCCCTTCATCATAAAAGTGGCAAAACTCGTCTTCTGTGCTTCAGCCACTCGTACGACCTCAAACACCTTCTCCATTTCTTCTATCCACATCTGGGCTTCAATTGGATCTAAGGTTCCTCGAAACTCTGGTGGTCCTACCAATTTATAGTCCTTAAAGCTAGCCAAGTGTTGTCCTGGCTGCCCTGCTGCTGGCGGGGGTCTATTTTGCATTGCCTCTGTTAACAGGTTAACGAAGTTCTGCATTGGATCAACATTTTCCCCTCCACCATTGTTAACAGATCCTTCTTCCCTTTGATTCCGTTGTAGTCTCCTAGGCGGCATGATCTGAGGAAAGGAAGGAACAATTAGGCTTTATGTGATATGCTATTCATGTTAGCATTAAGAAGTTTAAGACTTATATTAATCATTTTTGATTTAAATAAACAACTTCAGTATCACAATAAAACTCAATGGATTTCTTCATCCCATCACTTACATACTCTACTTGAATTTTCTACTAAGGTTATAACCTAGGTTTCGCATTCCTAATGTTTATAACCTAGGCTTTGATACCAACCTGTGACGCCCCCGAAACCGGGTCTTCTGACCCCGGTTCGGTCATCACGATAAAATACAAACATCCACCTTTAAACAACATACGATAACTAAAATGCGGAAAATAATAAACGTACGTCGTTCATTCAAAAGGTGTTACTGGTGCCAAGATTTGATAACCTTAATAAAGTCTTACAAACATACCCTAAAATAATAATTAGGGTTCACATTACATAACAATAATTTAAATTAAGCATAAGATAAATTCTGCTCCTGGCGACTATCCTACATCTTTCCTTTATCCTTGTCCTATCCTGAGGTCTCGGGTTTAGCTGCAATATAATTCATGATATAGCAATGATGAGCAACAAGTTTGCCCAACAAGTTTAAATACAACAATAAGGATATATCATGATGAAAGAAAAATATCTGACAAAGAATTTAACAATATGAATATCTGAAGGATTCAACAATATGAATATTAGAAGGATTCAACAATATGAATATTAGAAGTAAAGATAATGATTGCCTTTTAGAACAACTGCTAGTCAAGTAAACTTTGAACTATAACACTCCAATGGAATCAATAGCTAATTGACCCTTTGGTTACTGGCTACAGAATAAGTACTTGAGGGGATCAGCCTCGTGTACACTATGTATATGCATAACATTTAAATCTGTTCTGTGTATCTTATATTAGATGTGAGATCCCAGATTTTATGAATAAATATTTAATTTTCTCGAAATAATATAATATTATAGTTGTGGGTATTATTTATAAATTTTGCAAAGTAAGCAAGTTGTTTTAAAATATTCGTTTGGTCAGGGAATATTCTTTTTGTCGGGGAATATTCGTACGACGGCACAATCATTGGTGGACCCCACAACAGAAGTATAGTCGTAGTTAGAAAATGACAAAATTATCTTTCTATAAAAATAACGGCTGAAGTGTTACCGTTAAAACCGTTAAAACTGTTGAACTACCTGGTAGTAAAAGTACAGTAATACGCGTGGTTGCATAGTAGCACACGGTATTGATTATTGATTCTTACGTGAGAAGACACTCAGCTATACTCAATTATTGCTACAGTAATTGCTGCATCATATCTCTTAAATTATTGTCATAGTATCATCTGTATAATATGTTATATTATTAAATCAATAATTGAGACTTTGTGGTAAGTTTGGTTATTTTTATTAGGGGCCATATGTCATCATCTGAGAGTCTATTCGTCGATAGTAATTACCGTCGTCAATAGTAATTATCGTTGTCAATAGTAATTACCGTCGTCAATAGTATTTACCTTGGTTAATAGTATTTATCTTGGTCAATAGTAATTACCTTCGTCAATAGTATTTACCTTGGTCAATAGTATTTACCTTGGTCAATAGTAATTACCTTCGTCAATAGTATTTACCTTGGTCAATAGTAATTACTTTCGTCAATAGTAGTTGTCCCTTCAATATTACCAAGAGTCATTTGACCCTTCGTTAGGACCAAGAGTCATTTGACCCTTCGTTAAGACCAAGAGCCACCCTCAGTTTTTCTATAAATAGAGGCCTAGGGCTTCATTATTTTTCACGAATTCATTCAAGCTATAGAGAGAGAAAGTATAGAGAGAATAAGAGAGAGAAAATAAAAGTATTCTGCTACTTCACTTTTCCAATATCCAGTTCTTTTAAGGTAGGGAATATTATTTCTTTTATATTCATGAAGAGAACTTCTGTTATTCCATTCTTTATTATTCTGTTGGAATAACCAGTATACGCGGTCTACCCTATACTTGGTGACATTCTTCTATTATTCTGTTGGAACATCCTGTCTGTGTGTTTTACACCGGACCTGGTTCCATTTTTATTATTATTCTGTTAGAACATCCTGTCTGTGTGTTTTACACCGGACCTGGTTCCGTCTTTACTATTATTCTGTTGGAACATCTTGTCTGTGTGTTTTACACCGGACCTGGTTCCGTCTTTATTATTATTCTGTTGGAATATCCTGTCTGTGCATTTTACGTCGGACCTGGTTCCATTATTTATTATTCTGTTGGAATAACCTGTCTGTGCGGTCTATCGCATGCATGATGATTTCTTTTGTTATTCCATTCTTTATTATACTCAGTTGGTTAAGTTTTGACTTCTATACTCCATGAAATTTGTGGAATATCCTTGATAGTTGCGTTTCATCCAGTATCTTTTCAAGAAAATATTCTTCTAAGCATTCTTGAATTTTACTCCACAAAGCAGTATCATGTTGACAATTTGGACGTTGTTAATTCCTGGATAAATTATTTCTTGAACTTGTTTTATTGAATTCTTATATCATTTTCATCATCCTCATGTTTATAAAATGTTGAAAGTCATCTGTGGCCTGTAGTGCATAGATGGACTTGGTATGATTATGACCAGGGATTATTCGGTGTAATCATGACCGTAATGTTACAAATGATGTGGTAAAAGTCCTCATTGGCCCGTAGTGCATTGATGGACAGTTATTGGCATGATAATGACCATTAATGAATATACGAATATCCTTGGCCGTAGTGCAGGGGTGATTCGATGATGTGAATTATTTTATTAAGCTGAGTCCCAGCGATCACAGTGTTGAAAAACCTTTTAAATCATAAAAGATAGTAGAGTTTATTTTTTACTTGACTCTTTTAATGGATTGCTTGTTCCGCTACAGTTAAACTTGATGTCTATTATATTTTATCAGTTTAACATTGTTGAAGGCTAATGATAATTTATTCTGCATTATCTTAGTCATAATATTTCTTACTGGGCTAGTTGAGCTCACCCTTTCTTTCACTGTTCTCTTTAGGAAATGAGAACGTAGCTGGGGCAAGTCGGGGAACGGAGTGATGGTCCGAATGATAGTATTATTTAGTAGTCCTCACTATTCTATGTAATGGTGTGTTAATAAATGTAATGAGGACTCCTTTTGAGTATGAATACTCTCTAGAAGATAATATTTGTATTCAAACTCACAGTTTATGTTTTTTCGTATTGTACACGACAGTTGTATTAGTAAGTTGTATTTGTATTCTGTACTATGTATCTGACGACCCAAGATGGGTAATGTATACCTAATTTTTGGGGCGTCACATTAGATACCTGGGGTACTCCCCTATCATAGAAGGGGTGTTCTTTCAGTCTAAGAATCCTTACCATCAATTGCTTTGGATAGCTTTTAAAAAACTTCATATACTTGTCTGACCGAACAAAGGTTCAGACTCTATCTGACACAGTTCAAGACTTATAGAACTTTAAATGAAGTACAAGTCCAAGACTGTACGAACTTAAGTGCACTAAGTGTGAATATCAATAATATCGATGTGGAATAATTGTAAGGTAATTAAACCACTTAATAGCATGCTTGGAAATAAGATTCAAGCTTAAATGAATAACTTTTAATTCAACAATAATCTGCTCAATACTATATGATAAGGATAGAAAACTTTCACAAAAACAAATTTGTGTAAGTTAGGAACTTGCAATACAATAAAATAGTGTCTGGATACTTGCTCAATAAAAGTAATTGGAGTAAGTTTAAGGAACTTATTTACGATATGCATCGAATAAAGTAATTCAAGGGTTTAGGATACTTGCCTGATTACTCAGCTACAATATAATTCTAGCTTTAATTAGCTTGCGTTGAAACGACCTAACATTATCAAGTCGATCATTTCAATTAGTGTGTGTAAACTAGTACGAGTCTACACTTATAAGAATCAAGTCATCACATAGCATGCTTCTCAACGCATTACATAGCATTTTAGTCACATATTACAAGGTAAAGAAATCATATAAGCATGCCTTAAATTTCAGAACCAAAAACATAATGTATTCATGACTGCATGATGGCGTAACTGTGCCTGGTCTAGGCTTAGGGACAGCGCAGCTGCGCTATCCCTTGGCTAGTCCAAGGTTGAGCTTTGCATCCTGCTTTCAGTCCAACTCTAATCATACCAATAACACATATATTTTAATATACATACATACTAGAGGTTCACATATAACACATTATCATACTTGAGTTCATTACTTCAAGTTTAACTTACAATTTATATGACATTAATACATACGAAGGTCATCTAATCATCTTGCTTTATATTTCATGTCATATATCAACATAGAGATTACTAAATCTGTTTATATACATGCTTGTGGTGTTCATTAGTCTTGTTGTTTTAACCCATTCTTTTCAAACTAAATTCTAGCACAAAGCTCATCAAATTGGTCATGGATACAACATCTATGGATCACATATCATGATCATTTAGGTTCCAAATCAGTCGTGTATATGGTCTCATAAGTTCGAAACTCGTGAACACAAGTTTTCCACAAAGTTAGTTTTGAAAACTTTAAGTATTGCTACAACTTCCTTACTAATCCAAGTTGATTACTTCATACCACATACACAAGCTTTTCATAACATGTTATACTCCTCTAAAGGTATGTATCTAAGTCATAACATCAAGTTAGTAACACATATAACCAACAGAAACCAGAAACTGGAACTGAGGTTCGGCGCAACTGCGCTGCACCCTAGTACAAATAGGGCACAGCTGCGCTATGCCTGCACCAGAGACAGTGACCTGCTCTTTTCTGTAGAGCATCAAACATCAACACTTCTCTTTGATTTAAACATGCTTCATAAAGTCATAATGCTCGCATTATGTGTTTGTGACAAAGTCTACTTTTGAAACTATGATTTCATTTCAAAATCACAAGTGTTATGTCAATCATTGATATACTTGTTCATACTACATGCATGTGCTTACATGTGTGTGTTAATACAATTTACAAGCTTGCTCTAACAATGTACCAACAAGTTAGCACAACAGAAACCATCAACTAAATCTCCTCTTCTTGAGTTAAAACATCAACGGGAGTTAAAGTCTCTTGTTGAACAAGCCAATCAACTGGCAGAACTGTTGATTTATTAACACCAAGTCATACGACAGTTGTTCAGTCAAGAGCATGCTAGCCTCCTTTCTCTTATCATAAATACTCCACCACTTACCCAAGAAAAGGAAACCTTGGAGGAAAAGTTTGCAAGAAAAGAAAATGCTAAAGCCCATCGGGACTTCGCCAACAAAAGGGAGTTCACCTATTTAGGCCAACCGATGAAAGAAATATTACAGATGCTGATCAATGAGGGAAAACTTGCAGTGCTACTACCTCCAGTCAACCCACGCTCAAAGAGATTTGATGCTACTGGAGTATGTCAATACCACTCCCACTCCCGCGGTCACATCACTGAGGAATGTTGGGCACTCCGCCATCTTATTCAAAACATGATTGACAGCGCTGATATGCAAATGGCAGACAATGACACTATATTATTTGAGAGTGGGGACACATTTCTCCAGGATGGAAGGAAGTTGTAGTAGTTATATCCTCTGAGGGAGATTTGGCTGCCACACCACTTACAATTTAACCAAATCAGCTCAAAGGAGTTGAAAACCCTTTGAAAGTGGCTGCACCAAAGCCAATCATATTGCCCTTCAGGCCACAATATCCTATCATCAGTCTCAAGAAAGTCCCATGGAATTATGGAGAGGCTGAAGGATTAACATCAAACACAACTATTGTATTGTCTAAAGAAAATCCAATGTATCTCCCTCAACGAGTGATGAAGCTTATCATCAGATCTAAAGGGAAAATGCCTAAGGAGTAGATTGAAGAATTCCTCCATCAAATGGGACATAATGAAGCCAAGGTGGTTCAAAGCTTGAAAGAAACTCCACAATAGATCTCTATTTTGGACTTGGTTTTCTCTTTAAAAGATCATCAAAAGGTCTTATTGAAAGTATTAGAAGAAGCCCACTTGCCAAAGACAATGGATGTTAAAAAATCCCATCATCTGGTAGATCACATCTTCAATAGTAATGTGATATCCTTCACCGATGATGACATACCTCCCGAAGGGATGGGTCATTGCAAACCATTGCACATAGCAGTTATGTCTTCTGGATATATGGTTAAAGGAGTGCTAATAGATGGAGGATCATCCCTAAACATCTGCCCCTATGCCACATTGGAAATAATGAACATCAATCTCAATAGGATTCGAAGCAGCCATATAATCATCAAAGCTTTTGATGGATCTTGGCAAAATTCTGTCAGAGAGATTGAGTTACCCGTGGAAATCGGTCCACATACATTCTATGTATCCTTCCAAGTGCTCAAAATTACTACAGGATATAATTTATTGTTTGGAAGACCTTGGATACATATGGCAGGAGCCGTCCCATCCACTATTCATCAACAACTCAAGTATATCATTAACAGTAATCTGGTCACTATCAATGTTGAGCCAGAGTATCCTATACAAAGAGATATACCTCTCATCAGTTTCAATGAAGAAGTTGAGCCTATCAGTTTCTAAGCCCTTGAGGTGAGCAACACTCACTATCAACCTATTGGGGCTCCACCTCTGAAACCTAGAGTTTTCGCCGAGGTAATGTCGGCAAGTCAAGAAATGATATCCTTGGGTTTTCAACCTGGACAAGGGTTAAGAAAGGGTCAACAAGGAATCAAATGCCCAATTCAAGTTCCCAGCCAGACAGGGACAACTGGACTAGGCTAATCCTCTGGGTTCAGTTACAGGAACCTGCACAAGCATACACAAGTTCCTTCATCTACAAGGATGTTGCCTAAACCTACAGGGGCTAATCTTGTACGGCCTCCACAGAAAGTTCATGCCCCTGTGGTAGGTATGCTGTTTCCTAAGCCGATACCGGTTAAACGAAAGGAAGTCCTGATTCCAGACCCAGACATGGAGGAAAGGGATCAAAGATGCAAACAAGACATTAAGAGGTAGTTATCAAAGATGTACTTCCTGGCACATTGTGATGCCCCCAAATTCGGGTACTTGAAACCCGAACTCAGTGCTTCACGATACCATTTCTATGACTGGAATAATACTAATAATAATAACAATAATATAAAAGTCAAACTTAATTTACATAATTATCAGAGTCTGAATCCCAAGTACGTAACCTTTAAACATTCATTACAACCCATGATAGATAATATATAACATTGTCTTAATAATAATATCAAACTATTACATAACTACCACAAATCTTATTTAGTTAGCTTTCCTTTTCCTTTATTTTTGCATGAGCTTTCTGGTTCTTCACACTTAGCTGAAAACATTTAAATTAAGAAATGATGAGCATTTGAGTGCCCAACAAGTAATAGCAACAATAATAGTTAGCTGAACGAATTAAATATTTTCTTTGAACGATACTTCTACAACGAATCAACAGTTGTAAAGTAAACTGAACCGATAATAAACAACATATCATTCCGATTTTGAATTTTTGAAACTACATACTGACTATAAATGAGGATCAGTTGACAAACTATGAACATTATTTTCTATTTTCGAAAAGGTTAAACAGAACTTCATTTGTAAACCGCCATTACTTACGGGCACGGAGGGTGATCAGCCTGTTATGCCCTGTATTGATCAATACTACATTAAAGGACGATATTTTCGTCTAGCATTCCCGCCTTAGGCGCATAAAAATTTCCCATATTTGGGATGTTCATACCAGTCTTGAATCCAAACCAAAACAATTTAGTTGGATAAAGTTTTATCTTGTTCAACAACAACTTTAAATATATGTCTAGCTGGATCAAATAGCTTAGACGACTTTTAATTCAACTTGTACATACTGAACACCGATATGTATGTATCAACATGTGATAAAATATAATGATTATACAAGTGGGGACACTTGTATAACCATGTTTTAGAAATTAACGATCAGAATATATAATTTGATCAATAATAATAGAATAAAGGAACTTGTACAACAATTATAGTTTAATAACTTACTTATACAGAATCATTGCATAAGTATACACGAAGGTTGAAATATTTGAACAATTAAACTGAACAATTCAGATATTATCTTACGCATGTCCGTTGCATAAAGTAAATGCAAAGAGTTAGATACTTTCCTGAAGCGCTGCTTACAAATTGTAATTTAGATTTATCGCTTATCTCACGACCTATCATTAATAAGATCGTTCGTTCGATTAGAACCATATACTATAACACATAACACTACTTATTGCAGTCAGCACATAACCTAATCACATTAGCACATAGGTTTAACAACCATTGAATCACAAATAATCACTTATCTAATCACATTATCTAAGTCCAGATCAATTTCTGAAACATGTCGGTGTACCGACAACTTTATCGGGTAATTATCGAGTCTAAGACTCTGCACTGTAACTTAATATCAGTCATATTATTTTTAAATGACTTAATATAATTTTAAAATATTTATTATGATTTATCATGAATTTTCAAACATCGAAATCATTATTAAATGATTTAAATATTAAACAATTCTATTATCATTAATATTTAATTAATATTAAACTATTAATAAAATTATTTCCAAAATGTTAAAGTTATTTATAATAACTCAAAATATTTTTAAAGTATTAATATTACCCTTAAATGATTTTTAAAATATTTAAAATTATTTTTAAATAATTACCATTAATTATTAAGGTATTAATATTCTATTTATCAAAATATTAAAAGTCATTATTCATAACTTAAAATATTTTTAATTCATTTATCTCCTTTTAAATTATTTTTAAATTAATAAAACTATTTTTAAACTATTTATTTAATATAATTATTAAATAAATTTAATATATTTAATAATAAGTTAATAATCATTAATATTAAATTATTAATGAAATTATCCTTTAAATATTAAAAGTTATGTTTTATAACTTAAAATATCTTTAAACACTTTATTTTCATTTAAAATGATTATTATAATATAAAAATCATTTTTAAACTAAATTATTTAATATAATTATTAAATAACTTTAATATCATTAATAATAATTAATTAATAAAATTTATCTTTAAATATTAAAAGTTATATTTTATAACTTAAAATATTTTTAAATAATTTATTATTATTTAAAATAATTTTTAATATAATAAAATCATTTTTAATTAATTTATTTAATTCATTTAGTAAATAAATTAATTACCATTAATATTTATTTATTAATGAAATTTATCACAAAATATTAAAAACCATTAAAAATAACTTAAAATATTTTATTATATCATAATATAATTTTAAATGATTTTTCAAGTATTAAAATAATTTTTAAATAATTTATTTAATATTATAATTAAATAAATTAATTATGAAATATATTAAAAATAATTAAAAACAAATTTTTAGAATTTAAAATAATTTTTAATAATTTATTAGGTATTTTTAATAATTAAAAACTATTTTTTTCTATTTTTTTTATTAATTTCTGGAAAAATAAATAATATCTGTCGCTAAAGACCACCTATAGCGACAGAACTGTCGTTATAGGTGTTCTTGGCGTTTTTCAAGCAAAACCCAGAAATCGAGTCAGTAACCGAGTTGGTATGTTTGACCACGAATCTTTCATCACACAAAGTGTTTCTGGACAAACTATGAACTAGATCTTGTAGTACTAGTGCACGTATACATGACACAACAACAAAAATAATCATAACACCTATAACCAAGGAGATCTGAGCCTCCAAAAGTGTCGTCAGAGGTTGTTCTTCATTTCTGGGTTACCCAGAAACGAAGAACAGTTCGACTGTTCACTTTTGGGTTCCCATAACTTGTGATTCAGGTATTGCTTTTGTGATCTAAGCTTTGCAGTATATAGACAACATGTAATAGTAGAGATACAATACATAAAAATAAGAAAACAACAACAAAATCGCAGCTTATATGCTGGTCAAACGTTGTCAGAGATCATGTTTTTGAGTTTTCTGGGTTACCCAGAAAACTCAGTTCATGATCTTCTGGCCTGGTTTGACCAGCCACTGAGTTCCATTCATTTAATATTTAGGCGATCTAAAGCCTTAAGCTTGTAGTCTATACAACATACTACAATCTGAATACAACAAACGTAACAATACACAAATAACTGAACAGATTACGGCATTAGTAAACGTTGTCAGACGCTGCTACTCACGTTCTGGGTTACCCAGATTCACTTAGTCATGGTCGGTCAACGACCTTTGACCATGAATAACTTACAACTTACACCAGATCCGACCCTGATTCGAGTCACAGAGGAAAGACCTCATAACAGAGTTCAATATCAAACACTTAAACAACAAAAACACTAAACAGAAAAGGATCTACGTGATCTGACATTTGACTGTCAGAGACATTATAAAAAAAATTTAGATTTTTGAAAACTCTTATTTCGTGAATCTAGATGTTATGGATCCACTAAATACCAACCCAGATCATCATTAGACACCTCATATAACATATTTAACACAAAAATAACAACATCTAACATCCGATTTTTGGTCATATTATAGCTAGGATTTTTATACCTTGATGATCAATCTCTTGATTTCTGGCCTCTGATATGTTATGGTTGATTGTGGGGCTTTGATTTAGGACTGATATAGCTAATAATTTCGGAGGTTAGAGTGAGAGAGAGAGCTTAGTTGAGTGTTTGTGAAAAATGTAAGTAACAAATAAATTTTCTCTCTCTTCCAATCTAATTATACAAGTCTTGATGCATGAATTGGCTGATGTATATTGCTTGTTGCTGGAGTTTTTAGCACATGGGGTGGTTCACCCACTCACCTAAATGTCAAAACCTATTTGTTAGCCAAAAATAATGCACTATGGGCAAAATGGTCAAATTGTAAATTATTTTAATGGCAAAGTGGAACTTGGCAAACCCTTAAGGTTTAACCCTTAGGGTTTAACCCTAAGGGTTTAACCCTAAGGTTTAGCGTAAATTGTAGGATTTAGCAATTAGGGTTTGCACAAAAAATAAAATTAAATAAAAATTAAATACTTTTAGTTTCTAAAATTTTGAAATTATGGTTTTCTAATTATGATTAATTATCTAATCACATTATACATGAACATTAGGGTTTAGATCATATAATTTTATAATTAACCTTGCTAATTTAGCAATTAGGGTTTATTCTTTTGGTAATTAGGGTTACCAAATTATAATTAGGTTTTCTAATTATCAAATTAGGGTTCTAGATATTTAGGGTTTTAAATTGCTAATTAGGTTTTTAATAATTAACAATAAAATCTAATACTTGTTAATTAAACACATTAACACAATCACCAATCAATTTCGAACTCTAATTTGAATTTCAAATTAGGGTTTCTCATTTTAGAAATTAGTATTTTATAATCACTTAGGGTTTTTCAAAAATAAAAATTAGGGTTTCTAGAATTTTAATTAGGGTTCACCTAATTAATACATTTAATACACGACATAAATTATATAACACTCATAAAATAATCTTGCACTCTAATTTGGATCTCAAATTAGGGTTTAACATTATTACTAGGGTTTGGTCATAATACATCGTAATTGACTTACCATTATTAATACGGAAATACAGTACATATTCATAACACTAAAAAATCAAAAATATAATTAATATTATATTATTATTTTCATACCTTGACAATGATCCAAAATTAGGGTTTTGAAATTAAACACCATAATTGACAAATCATCATCTATACGTACATACAGTACATATTTATAACACTGAAAAATCAAAATATAATTAATATTATATTATTATTCTCATACCTTGACAATAATCTAAAATTAGGGGTTGGATTCCATATCTGATTTATTGTTCATATTTAACCTTAATAATTAAGGTAAAATAATTAACTTAATAATCTGTACAAAATTCATATAAGAAAATAATTATTATAATTATTCTAAAAATCACTCCATATATTATTTAAATAATACATGATTATATTTTCATGAAAATAGTTAATAAAAATATTTCTACCATAATTTTAATTATTATAAGAATATACTTTATAATAATCAAAAATTCTAAAATAAATTTACTTGTAAACATTTATACAATAAATATATTTTTATTTACCACATAAATACATATACTCATTATCTTGTACAAATCCTCATCCTTAATATAAAAAAAATTATACGCAAAATTTCTTATTTATTTATGTAGAAAATATCGGGTTATTACATTCACCCTCCCTTATAAAGATTCCGTCCCCGGAATCACCGTTTTAAAACCTATACATACACGGCACATAGCATACATAATCATTGCAAGTAGATCTCAATCAACTTTGATCGAACTGATCTTTAACTATTCACATAAAGCTTGTCTTTCTGATTAAACGGAAAAATGGTTTTCTAAAAGAACTCAAATTCCTCCTCAAACTTTCTTTATAAAATAATTTACTATATATTAGAAAATCAAGCATAATAAAATAAAAGTTATACGAATAATTACCTGGAGTTCTATTGCCAGCTGTCGCCGTATCCTGGACTGTCATGTTGAAGACCCTTGCAGTAGATTTTGTTGGCTTGCTAGATGATGTTGGTCCTGTGATTTCCAAACTTCCGTTGCTTTTCCCCATGTTCCCGATTTCTGCCTCCGTCCTCCTTTTCGGACAGTCCTTCACCTTATGCTCCTTTGATCCGCACAGGAAACACCCATTAATAGTTCTAGGATTGGGACAGTTGGGAGAGATATGGCCCTCCTGCCCACACTTAAAATATACAAATTTACCTTTCAGGCATTCCCCCAAATGGTTCTTGCCACAGTTCCCACATTGTACTAGCGGCTTCTTCTTTGTACCTTCCTGCTTCACCTGTATACCCCCAAAGTTGTTTCCCTTCCTCTTTTCACTCCTATTTCCACTGTTTGTTTCCACCTTCCCAGATCCCTCAACCTTACCCTTATTCCTTCTTTCTTTGTTGTATAGGCTCATGGCCTCACTCCCCTCCTCAGCAATAATAGCTTTCTCCATGAGTGCTGCAAATGTAGGGATTTGCAACACTACCACCTTGTTGTAGAGCCAGAGTTTTAATCCCAGCTCAAACCTTCGTGCTTTTCTAGCCTCCGTATCAACTTGATACGGAGCAAACCTAGCCAACTCATTAAACTTAGCGGCGTATTCGGACACCGTCATATTTTCCTGTTTTAATTCAAGAAATTTTACTTCCATCCTAGCCTGCATACTAGATGAAAAATAGTTTTTAGAAAATAAAGTTTTGAATCTTTCCCAAGCAACTACACCTACACCTGCTCCAGCCCTCGCCTGATTCGCTTCCCACCAAAAATTTACCTCACCCTTCATCATGTAGGTGGCAAAAGCGGTCTTCTGCCCCTCAGCTACCCTAGCTAATACAAACGCCTTTTCAATTTCTTTTACCCAAGTTTGGGCTTCTATAGGGTCAGTTGTACCTCTAAATTCGGGCGGTCCTACAGCTTTGAAGTCCTTAAAGTTTGCCAAGCGATTGTCCTGTTGGTTCCCTGCGGCTGGCATTCCTTGTTGCATGGCCTGAGCTACCATGTTTGCGAATTGCTGCATTGGATCTGGTTGTGGATGTCCTTCTACGTTGTTGACAGATTCTTCTGCCCTTTGATTTCGAGTTCGACGTCTTGGCGGCATTATCTAATTAAATAAAATCATAAATTTAACTTACATTCTAAACCTTATTATATAAGTTTAATACTTTAAACTTGTTTCATCACTCAAACATAAATTTATTTTTATTAAGTCATAGTAATTTACATAACATAGCACATACTGCTATCCCTTTGTGACTACAAAAGTCGGGATTTACAAACTTGATCATTACAAAAGTTGAGAACATAAACTTACACAGACATACTAAGCACATATTACATTAAACACACCTACACAACAGAACCTATATTGTCTATTTATTACACCTCTTCCTTGGACAACCTTTCGCTCGATGACCTTCCATCCCACATATAAAACATGCTCCTAGCTTAAAGTCGGGACAATTATGAGAGGTATGTCCCTCATGTCCGCAAATGTAACATATTCTTTTCCCTCTCTTCTTATTAGATTTTCCTAAGTCATGCTCCTCTATCTTTCTTTTCCCCTTCTTGCTCGGAGCTGCACACGAAGTGTTGCTTGTGGCTCTCATCTGATCAATTTGGATTTTAAGCTTATCTTATTCTTCCATTATTTCTATTAACGCCTGACGCAACTGACAGTTCAACAACTTTTCTATTTCCCACAGCCTTTCCAAAGAAGAAACCTTGTTCCTCAGATCCTGTACCTCCGTTGATGCTTGGTCAGCTTCAACTTTAGTGTCTGAATCACTATCTGTCAGCTCCGCCATCTCCGGATCTTGTACAACATTTTCTACGATAACCACATCGTCTGAGTTGTTTTCATCGTGAGCCTCTACTTCAGCTATTGGCTTCGATATCAGCTCGGGTGTATGGGTTTGATTCTTCTTCATGCTATATGCATATAACAAGCCTTTTCCCCCAGACATCTACAATCATATAAATTATCCTGATTAGCATATAATATATACACACAGCAATTAAGAGTTTTATATAAGTTATCTTTTATTTTGTTTGACGATGAATTTAGTCAATTCATCTCTTGTTAAACTCTATATGAGTTATTTATATTTTCAATGCTTCCCTCTGTTCTAAGGCTATAGCCTAAGGTCTAACCCACCTAAGATTTTTAACTATAAGCTCTGATACCATGATGTGACTTTCATGGTGCTTCCAACTATAGCACCTCATAGTGGTACCTATCAGCTTGCCACCGACTGGCTCGGCGTCCCCTACGGAGAGTCTGGCTTTGGTGCATTCCACACAAGGAAGTCACCAGTGAGAGGCTCGGTGCTCTTCGCAAATTCATGCTTATAGCTCTGATACCATGATGTGACGCCCCCAAATCCGGGTACTTAAAACACGAACTCAGTACTTCACGATACCATTTCTATGAGCGGAATAATACTAATAATAATAACAATAATATAAAAGTCAAACTTAATTTACATAATTATCAGAGTCTGAATCCCAAGTACGTAACCTTTAAACATTCATTACAACCCATGATAGATAATATATAACATTGTCTTAATAGTAATATCAAACTATTACATAACTACCACAAATCTTATTTAGTTAGCTTTCCTTTTCCTTTGTTTCTGCATGAGCTTTCTAGTTCTTCACACTTAGTTGAAAACATTTAAATTAAGCAAGGATGAGCATTTGAGTGCCCAGCAAGTAATAGCAACAATAATAGTTAGCTAAACGAATTAAATATTTTCTTTGAACGATACTTCTACAATGAATCAACAGTTGTAAAGTAAACTGAACCGATAATAAACAACATATCATTTCAATTTCGAATTTTTGAAACTACGTACTGACTATAAATGAGGATCAGTTGACAAACTATAAAAATTATTTTTTATTTTCGAAAAGGTTAAACAGAATTTCATCTGTAAATCGTCATTACTTATGGGCACGGGGGGTGATCAGCCCGTTATGCCCTGTATTGATCAATACTGCATTAAATGACAATATTTTCATCCAGCATTCCCGCTTTAGGCGCATAAAAATTTCCCATATTTGGGATGTTCATACTAGTCTTGAATCCAAACCAAAACAATTTAGTTGGATAAAGTTTTATCTTGTTCAACAACAACTTTAAATATATGTCTAGCTGGATCAAATAGCTTAGACGACTTTTAATTCAACTTATACATACTGAACACCGATAAGTATGTATCAACATGTGATAAAATATAATGATTATACAAGTGAGGACACTTGTATAATCATGTTTTAGAAATTAACGATCAAAATATATAATTTGATCAATAATAACAAAATAAAGGAACTTGTACAACAATTATAGTTTAATAACTTACTTATACAGAATCATTGCATAAGTATATACAAAGGTTAAAATATTTGAACAATTGAAATGAACAATTCAGATATTATCTTACGCATGTCCGTTGCATAAAGTAAATGCAAAGAGTTAGATACTTGCCTGAAGCACTGCTTACAGATTGTAATTTAGATTTATCGCTTATTTCACGACCTATCATTAATAAGATCGTTTGTTCGATTCGAACCATATACTATAACACATAACACTGCTTATTGCAGTCAGCACATAACCTAATCACATTGGCACATAGGTTTAACAACCATTGAATCACAAATAATCACTTATCTAAGTCCAGATCAATTTCTGAAACATGTCGATGTACCGACAACTTTATCGGGTAATTATTGAGTCTAAGACTCTGCACTGTAACTTAATATCAGTCATATTATTTTTAAATGACTTAATATAATTTTAAAACATTTATTATGATTTATCAAGAATTTTCAAACATCGAAATCATTATTAAATGATTGAAATATTAAACAATTCTATTATCATTAATATTTAATTAATATTAAACTATTAATGAAATTATTTTCAAAATGTTAAATTTATTTATAATAACTCAAAATATTTTTAAAGTATTAATATTACCCTTAAATAATTTTTAAAACATTTAAAATTATTTTTAAATAATTACCATTAATTATTAAGGTATTAATGTTCTATTTATCAAAATATTAAAAGTCATTATTCATAACTTAAAATATTTTTAATTCATTTATATCCTTTTAAATGATTTTTAAATTAATAAAACTATTTTTAAACTATTTATTTAATATAATTATTAAATAAATTTAATATATTTAATAATAAGTTAATAATCATTAATATTAAATTATTAATGAAATTATCCTTTAAATATTAAAATTTATGTTTTATAACTTAAAATATCTTTAAACACTTTATTTTCATTTAAAATGATTATTATAATATAAAAATCATTTTTAAACTAAATTATTTAATATAATTATTAAATAACTTTAATATCATTAATAATAATTAATTAATAAAATTTATCTTTAAATATTAAAAGTTATATTTTATAACTTAAAATATTTTTAAATACTTTATTATTATTTAAAATGATTTTTAATATAATAAAATCATTTTTAATTAATTTATTTAATTCATTTAGTAAATAAATTAATTACCATTAATATTTATTTATTAATTAAATTTATCACAAAATATTAAAAGTCATTAAAAATGACTTAAAATATTTTATTATATCATTATATAATTTTAAATGATTTTTTAAGTATTAAAATCATTTTTAAATAATTTATTTAATATTATAATTAAATAAATTAAATACTTTTAATATTCTAAAAATATTAAATATTTATGAAATATATTAAAAATAATTAAAAACTAATTTTCGGAATTTAAAATAATTTTTAATAATTTATTAGGTATTTTTAATAATTAAAAACTATTTTTTTCTATTTTTTTATTAATTTCCGAAAAAATAAATAATATCTGTCGCTAAAGACCACTTATAGCGACAGAACCGTCGGTATAGGTGTTCTTAGTGTTCTTTAAGCAAAACCTAGAAATCGAGTTAGTAACCGAGTAGGTATGTTTGACCACGAATCTTTCATCACACAAAGTGTTTCTAGACTAACTATGAACTAGATCTTGTAGTACTAGTGCACGTATACATGACACAACAACAAAAATAATCATAACAGCTATAACCAAGGAGATCTGAGCCTCCAAAAGTGTTGTCAGAGGCTGTTCTTCATTTCTAGGTTATCCAAAAATGAAGAACAGTTCGAGTGTTCACTTCTGGGTTCCCATAACATCTGATTCAGGTATTGCTTTTGTGATCTAAGCTTTGCAATATATAGACAACATGTAATAGTAGAGATACAATACATAAAAACAAGAAAACAACAGCAAAATCGCAACATATGTGCTGGTCAAACGTTGTCAAAGATCGTGTTCTTGAGTTTTCTGGGTTACCCAGAAAACTCAGTTCATGATCTTCTGGCCTGGTTTGACCAGCCACTGAGTTCCATTCGTTTTATATTTAGCCGATCTAAAGCCTTAAACTTGTAGTCTATACAACATACTACAATCTGAATACAACAAACGTAACAATACACATATAACTGAACAGATTAAGGCATTAGTAAACGTTGTCAGACGCTGCTAATCACGTTCTGGGTTACCCAGATTCACTTGGTCATGGTCGGTCAATGCCCTTTGACCATGAATAACTTACAAATTACACCAGATCCGACCCTGATTGGAGTCACAGAGGAAAGACCTCATAACAGAGTTCAATATCAAACACTTAAACAACAAAAACACTAAACAGAAAAGGATCTACGCGATCTGACATTTGACTGTCAGAGACATTATAAAATTTTTTCAGATTTTTGAAAACTCTTATTTCGTGAATCTAGATGTTATGGATCCACTAAATACCAACCCAGATCATCATTAGATACCGCATATAACATATTTAACACAAAAACAACAACATCTAACATCCGATTTTTGGTCAGATTATAGCTAGGATTTTTATACCTTGATGATCAATCTCTTGATTTCTGGCCTCTGATATGTTATGGTTGATTGTGGGGCTTTGATTTAGGACTGATATAGCTAATAATTTCGGAGGTTAGAGAGAGAGAGAGAGAGAGAGAGAGCTTAGTTGAGTGTTTGTGAAAAATGTAAGTAACAAATAAATTTTCTCTCTCTTCCAATCTAATTATACAAGTCTTGATGCATGAATTGGCTGATGTATATTGTTTGTTGCTGGAGTTTTTAGCACATGGGGTGGTTCACCCACTCACCTAAATGTCAAAACCTATTTGTTAGCCAAAAATAATGCACTAGGGGCAAAATGGTCAAATTGTAAATTATTTTAATGGCAAAGTGGAACTTGGCAAAGGGTTTAACCCTAAGGTTTAGCATAAATTGTAGGATTTAGCAATTAGGGTTTGGACAAAAAATAAAATTAAGTAAAAATTAAATAATTTTAGTTTCTAAAATTTTGAAATTAGGGTTTTCTAGTTATGATTAATTATCTAATCACATTATACATGAACATTAGGGTTTAGATCATATAATTTTATAATTAACCTTGTTAATTTAGCGATTAGGGTTTATTCTTTTGGTAATTAGGGTTACCAAATTATAATTAGGTTTTCTAATTATCAAATTAGGGTTCTAGATATTTAGGGTTTTAAATTGCTAATTAGGTTTTCCATAATTAACAATAAAATCCAATACTTGTTAATTAAACACATTAACACAATCACCAATCAATTTCGAACTCTAATTTGAATTTCAAATTAGGGTTTCTCATTTTAGAAATTAGGGTTTTATAATCACTTAGGGTTTTTCAAAAATAAAAATTAGGGTTTCTAGAATTTTAATTAGAGTTCACCTAATTAATACATTTAATACACGACATAAATTATACAACACACTTATAAAACAATCTTGCACTCTAATTTGGATCTCAAATTAGGGTTTAACATTATTACTAGGGTTTGGTCATAATACACCGTAATTGACTTACCATTATCAATACGGAAATACAGTATATATTCATAGCACTGAAAAATCAAAAATATAATTAATATTATATTATTATTTTCATACCTTGACAATGATCCAAAATTAGGGTTTTGAAATTAAACACCATAATTGACAAATCATCATCTATACGTAGATACGGTATATATTTATAACACTGAAAAATCAAAATATAATTAATATTATATTATTATTCTCATACCTTGACAATAATCCAAAATTAGGGGTTGGATTCCATATCTGATTTATTCTTCATATTTAACCTTAATAATTAAGGTAAAATAATTAACTTAATAATCTGTACAAAATTCATATAAGAAAATAATTATTATAATTATTCTAAAAATCACTCCATATATTATTTAAATAATACATGATTATATTTTCATGAAAATAGTTATTAAAAACATTTCTACCATAATTTTAATTATTATACGAATATACTTTATAATAATCAAAAATTCTAAAATAAATTTACTTGTAAACATTTATGCAATAAATATATTTTTATTTACCACATAAATACATATACTCATTATCTTGTACAAATCCTCATCCTTAATATAAAAAAAAATTATACGCAAAATTTCTTATTAATTTATGTAGAAAATATCGGGTTGTTACACACATACCGAGGGTATGAACAAGGATATCTTAGATGATGACTGTCCAGACGTCATGGTCATCATTCAAGAGAAGGAGGACGATAACAGCCCCTTCATCACAGCCGTCCACCAGGACTTGACCCTTGGCAATTGGAGCAGTACTCCTTGCATTTGCCGATAAGGGTAAAAAAGGTAGAAAATCCCTCTGCCCTGTAAATAACAATAACTGCTTACTTTTGTTGCATAGTATTAGCAGTTATTTTTGTCATTTTATGCTAACACTTTGTATGATTAAATAATTTCATATATTAAGTGAAACATTTTATTTCAGGACTCTAAAGTTAGATATACCCAAACTTGCTGATGAGGTGCCTATTCTTCACAAGGACTGTAACTTTAATGTAAAGTTGCACTCTAATTTGATGGAGATTGAACAAGAGGACTATGAGATACCTCAGGAGATCAAAGAATGGGTCGAAGACAAACCCAAGCCAAATCTTGATTAAACCACCTCTTTTAACCTTGGAACCTCTGAAAATCCCAAACAAATCCATATTGGTACGAACCTTACTCCAAACCAAAGGAATGACATGGTTACTCTATTGACCCAATTCCAGGATGTGTTTGCATGGTCTCATGAAGACATGGTCGGTTTGCCAACTGACATCGTCATTCATCGCATTCCCATCAAAGAAGGATTCAAGCCAGTTAGACAGAAACTCAGGTGATTAAAAGCTGAGTGGAGTTTGAAAGTCAAAAAAGAAATTATGAAACAGTTTCAAGCCGGCATCATCATGGTATCAATATACCCTGAGTGGCTTTCCAACATAGTCCCCGTGCCTAAACCCGAAGGGAAGGTGAGAGTTTGCGTGAATTACAGGGATTTAAACAAAGCTTGTCTCAAAGATAGCTTTCATGTGCCATTCATCCACATACTCATTGATAATACAGCTCAGTATGACATGTACTCCTTTACTAACTGCTTTTCTGGGTACCATCAAATCATGGTTACTAAAGAGGATCGTGAGAAAATTGTATTCATCACTCCTTGGGGAACCTTTTGCTACAAACAGTTGTCATTCGGCCTCATCAATGCTGGAACTACCTACTAACGAGCCATGATGGCTCTTTTTCATGACCTAATACATAAAGAGATAGAAGTCTATGTGGATGACATCATTGTCAAGTCCCGACCAAGATCATCTCAAAAAGCTCTTCAACCAGTTGCGTAAGTACAACTTGAAGTTGAACCTGGCCAAATGCTCCTTTAGCGTCAAATCAGGCAAGTTGCTGGGACTCCTAGTAAGCCTCAAAGGCATTGAGCTGGATCCTACAAAAATACAGGCCATCACATAAATGCCCATACCCCAGACAGAGAGGGAAATCTGGGGATTTTTGGGAAGAATCAACTTTATCAGCCGATTGATCTCCCAACTCACAGCAACCTCTGAGCCTCTCTTCAAGTTATGAAGGAAGAACTCCTACAAGAGATGAAATGATGAGTGTCAAAAAGCCTTCCTACTCATTAAAGAGTAGCTAATCAAAGCTCCTATTTTGGTACCTCCTAGGGATGGTGTTCCCCTGTTCATGTACTTGTCAATCAATGATAATGCCATGGGCTGCATGCTATGACAGAAAGATGATAGAGGCCAAGAAAGAGTTATCTATTACCTCAGTAAAAGATTCAGCAGCAGTAACACAAGTACACTCTGATTGAGAAAATTTGTTGTGCTTTATCTTGGGCTTCCATGAGATTACAACATTATCTCCATGGTCACATAACCCATCTCTGCGTGGATCCTCTCAAATACATGTTCAGCAAACCTATGTTGAATTGTTGACTGTCCAAATGACAGTTGATCCTCCAGCAATTTAACATCATCTACGTGACTCAAAAGTCTGTCAAAGGTCAAGGAATTGCGGATCAACTGGCCTCCGCACCTTCAGGGGATTTCAAATCTTTGGAAACTTACTTCCCCGATGAAGGGGTAATGACAATTTAGCAACACCATCATGACAATACACACCAACCATGGAGGATGTATTTTGATGGAGTTGTAAACATGGAAGGTTCTAGAGTTGGAGTCATTCTAATATCCATTTTGGGAAAGCAGTATCCTTTTCCCATCAAGTTACAGTTTGTCAACACCAACAATACATCTGAGTATGAAGGCTATATCATGGGGTTGCAACTAGCCCAATCCATGGGCGTCAGACGGTTAACTGTCTGACGAGATTTTGAATTGGTAATTAGACAAACCACGTGGATCTATCATACCGAAGAATTACATTTGTTGCCTTACCATCGGCAGCTTATCCAGATGGCTTTAGAGTTTGAAGAAATATTTTTCAAGTCGCGTTGCGAAAGAAATGGGCTGGTTGCTTTCACAAGTCATTTTCAAGTCGCGCTGCGAAAGAAATCTAAGAGGTCTTCTTCAGATCTGCTGAGTTTGGACGTCTTTCTATAAAATTTGTCACTGTACAAGTGTTCTACACTGTCCTGGTAACGTATGCATGTCTTTTTTCCAGTGTTTATCCGTTGGAAAATGACTTTTTATATGAAATGCGTTTAAACATTTAGTAGTGAATATGCATGCTCATATGACTTGATAAAAAATATTCAACATAGTAAATGTTAGTATTAAAACATGCTGAACATAATGATGTAAAAAAATTTGACTTTTGAAACAGTCAAATTGGCACCTTTTTTCTGCTATTTCGTATCCTATTTGAGGACAAATGAGCAAAGGTGGTAAAGCAAAGTAATCCTGGTAATTAGGATACCCTTATGGATTGATGACTTTGACTTTTTAATGCAAATAGTATGTATATTGTAAGACCCCAACTTATTATTAAATAAAACTAAATTTCCACTATTTATTATTTTAAAACAGTAAGGGTTGATTTGATTAATGTGGTTAGTTATGGGTAAAATGCGCAAATATTTTAAATAAGCAGGTGGTTATAAAATATTCATTTTTGTCGGTGAATATTCGTTTGGTCGTGGAATATTCTTGCTGTCGGAGAATATTCGTACAACTGTGTAGCCTTGTGTGAGCCCTATAACGGAAAGGGATAGGATGCAGAAAATAACAAGTATAAGTTGTTTATAAATAACGACGTAGTTGTTACCGTTAATACTGTTGGAATACCCGGTGGTTAAAATGCAGTAGCACACGGTATTACACCAATTATTGATTCTTACGTAAGAAGGCACTACTCAATAATTGTTATAGTAATTATTGTTCAATATTTTATTTTATTAATTCAATAATTACTACGTTGATATTTTATATTATTGTTGTTTCAATAATTGTCGCTGCACAGTATTTTCTATTATCAGATCAATAATTCATATTATTTGAATAATATTATTAGATAGCATTATTGGTAATGTCAAGAAAGTTCTGTCTAAGGAGAGGTTTGGTCATCTAATTGCGTGCCAGTAAGGAGAAATCCTTATTAGAAAGCCCCCTCTTTCCTGGGAACTGCCTGGTTATCATAATTGTGATTCTATAATATTATTTGTGAATAATTAATTATTGATTTATATGAGAAGAAAATATTTATTTGATGTGTATATAAATGATGTATTTATTTAGGTGGTTATAAATGAAACAATTAATGTTGAGGTGTTTTATCAGTATTTTGTCGGATTGGAGGTATTAAAAGATCAAATCGGTATTCTTAAAGCTCTATTGTGTGAGTTATAATTTTGATCCGAGCGTTGGATCGTTGTGATTTTTGGATATGTTATACATATATAAGTTGAGTATATATCCACAAATTTTGAACCGTTAAAAATTAACGCATGATTTGTTATGAATTTTAAAAGGTATTAAAAATTATCCGTTTGTGGATTTTGAATATTTTCTGTCTGGAATTCGGAAAAACTTAAAGATACAAAGTTGTAGAGAATTCGATTTCGTGTGGAATGGACATAAATTTCGTATTTTTCTGATAAACGGGCTATTTTCTATGAATTATTGAAGTTTAGAAAAATAAAATAATTTTTATTAAATTATGGGTGGGATCCACTTATGTTATAAACATGTGGGCTGCTGAATTCTCTTCCAAGATGGCTGCTGGTGGATTTTTCAAATGGTGGGTGGTGTAGAAAATTAAAGGAAATAATATTATTTTAATATTTTAGTCTCCTTTGGCGTTCTATCAGTTTTCTATAAATAGGCACTTAAGTTAGAATTGAAAATCACACCAGAAACATGTTTTCTTTCTCTCTATATTGTCGAGCATATTTTAGTGAGTATTTTGATACTTTGAGAGTTTCTATTCAGTGCAAGTTTCCTTCGGCTTTACATCCGATATTCCGATCAGAAGTACTGATATTTTGAGGTAAGGGATATTATTTTCTTCTTAAATGATATTATTTTCTTCAATATCGTTATGCTGAAATATTGATATGAACTTTTTATCAAATTTGGAACTTTGTGTGTCGGGATTACTATTCATCTATACGGCACTATTCACGAATACGACACTATTCACCGAAAAATAAAAAATTTTATGTTTGTCCAAGATGTCTATTATGGTTACTATCTTTGATTGTATCCATGTTTTGATCTTTATTTTTAAATTCTCCTTCATAATTGGTTATTATGGAGTTTTATTGCACTTGAATAAACTATAATACGAATCCCTAATATATATCCTTCTGTCTCATTGGATTCGTTTTCTTTAAGATATTTTTTCATCATCCTCAGTCCTAAATGATGATATTACTGAATATCTTTGGCCCGTAGTGCAAAGATGAACAGGTGTTGAGATGAACACGACCGACTGGTGATACAAATGAATATCTTTGGCCTGTAGTGCAAAGAGGAATATTTGATTCAATATGTATATTGATTGAAGTTACAGGGATAAAACATCGTTGATGGGCTTTTAAATCTTAGAAGATAGTAGAATTGATTCTCTACTTGACTCTTCTAATGGTTTGCTGTTTCCGCTGCAGTTGTTGATCTAAAACTTGTTGTCTATTATATTTTATCAGTTTTTTCCCTGTTGAAGACTAATGATAAGTTGTTGTATATTATCTTAGTCATAATATTCTTTAATGGGCTAGTTGAGCTCACCCTTTTTCTTTTTGTTCCATTTTTCACAAGAGACGAGAATATAGCGGGAACTAGTCGGGGTGTGGAGTGATGTTTTCAGTCAGTTGTGTTAGCAGTCCTCACTATTTTGTAAAATAGTGTTTCAATAATTGTAATGAAAACTTATTTGAGTGTGGATATTGTCTAGAAGACAATATTTGTATTTAAACTCGTAGTATTTGTGTTGTCATATTTTGCGCGATAATTATTTTAATGAAATTGTATTTGTTTCTGTACCATGTATTTGGCGACTCAGAATGGGTGATGTATACCTATTTTGGGGGTGTCACAGTTGGTATCAGAGCTTAGGGACATGGTCTTTGGCGGAGATCGGGGAATAGAGCTAGGAGGGGAGAGACGAGTAAATCCTTCGCTAGTGTGTCCTACCTAAGCTTATTTATTGGTCGGTCATAATATAGGAATATTATATGATATGTTAATTTGTTTAATTAACCCTTGTTTTATGACAATATTTGAGAATGGCAGCCGAGAACGTTAACAATGGAGTATATGAGACTGTGGAACAACCTTTAGTCACAAACTAGGAGAACGTGCAACAGGAAGGCAATATTCCTCCTGTAAACAATGTTACCGAGCAAACGATGAATGATGGAATGTTTAGGAGCTTTTTGCAGTTCATGCAAAATCAGACGAGGGAGACTCGTGTGCAGAATACGGGTGGAAATGATAGCAACGCGCGATTTGTCACGGCCAAGCAGTTCATAGAGTTGGGACCACCAGAATTCTGGGGAAAGCCGGATCCGATTAAGGCAAAAACGTGGGTCAAGCAAATTACCAAGATATTTGATGTCTTGGGATGCACGGAGGAACAGAAGGTTCCATTCACCACTTTTATGTTCTGTAATGAGGCAGATTACTGTTGGGAATCTGTGAAACGTACCCATCCAGCTGCACTCAGCATGTCTTGGGAAACATTTCAGAAACTGTTTAATGACAAGTACTTTCCTGAAAGTATTCGTCATATGAAGGAGGTAGAGTTTATTAGTCTAGAATAAAACAACATGACGGTGTCCCAGTACGAGACGAAGTTCGCGGAGTTATCCAGGTTTGCACCACATTTGGTGGAGAACGAGGAACGTATGACGAGGATGTTTTTGAGAGGTCTAAAACTCGAGATTCGGCAATATCTTATCTCTCATAAATTTTCTTTATATTCAGATGTTGTAAACAGGGCTCAATTATTAGAGCGAGATAATGAGTATGTTCAACCAAGGGACAACAACCAGGGTCAGACCGGTGATAGCAGTCATCGTAGCAATGATAACCAGTGGAGAGGAAGGAATACAGATAAAAGCGGTAATCACTCTGGTGGTAATCGTGGCCGTAAAAATAGAAAAAGTGAGTCGGGAGGAGATTTCAAGAAGAGAAGGTACAACAATGATAACGTGAAGACATCAGCACAAACATCAACTGTTTCTAGGGGAAGAGAACGACCACCGGTTGTATGTTACAAATGCGGAAAAGAGGGACACATCAGCCCAAACTGCCCACAACAATCCAAGGTATGTTATAACTATGGAAAGGAGGGTCATATAGCTCGAGAGTGTTCTGTAGAAAAACCAAGTTCAGCGGGGATGGTGACTCCAAAAGCTATCCCGGATAAGTCGAAATCAGTGGCTCTTGGAAGAGCGTTTGTCGCGACTGGCCAAAACGCGAGAAACCCGAACGAGGTGATCACGGGTAAGCTAATCTTGAATTCTTGCGAAGTTTATAGTTTACTAGATACCGGTTCTACCCATTCTTTTATCTCTCCTGCTTGTGCTCAACGTTTAAACTTGACTCCGGAGAAATTAGACTTTGACCTATCTGTGGAGACTCCGTTAGGAGAAACTTTCATTACATCTATAGTTTATAAATCTTGCTTAATCCAAGTTGGCATAATCACATTACCTGTTGACCTTATCTCTTTAAAGATACTTGCTTTTGATGTGATTTTAGGAATTGATTGGTTAACTACTCATCATGCCAAAATTGATTGTTTTCGTAAGGTTGTTAGTTTTTATATTCCTAACCAACCTGTTATGCGAATTCAAGCAACCAAACCACTAAAATCAATCGCTGTCATATCAAGCCATAAAGACATTCGTTTATTGAAAAACGGATGTCAAGCTTTCTTAACCCATGTTATGAACTTGAACAAAAACACGTCAGATTTGAATAATATTTCTGTTGTTAGTGAATTTCTTGACGTATTTCCTAAAGAACTTCCTGGTCTACCCCCAGAACGTGAAGTTGAATTATTTATTGACCTTGAACTCGGTACAAAGCTCATTTCTAAAACCCCATATCGAATGGCTCCTATTGAACTTCAGGAGTTAAAAGTCCAATTACAGGAGTTGTTAGACATCAATTTCATTCGTCCTAGTACATCTCCTTGGGGTGCTCCTGTTTTATTCGTAAAGAAGAAAGACAGGAGTATGCGACTTTGTATTGACTATCGAGAATTGAACCATGTCACTATCAAGAATAGGTATCCGCTACCTCGTATTGATGACCTGTTCGACCTATTGTAAGGAGCACAATTATTTTCAAAGATCGATCTTCATTTTGGATATCATCAGCTGAAGATTAAAACTGAGGATATTACAAAGACTGCCTTCAAAACTCGGTACAGGCATTATGAATTCTTAGTCATGTCTTTTGGATTGACTAATGTTCCTGCTGCTTTTATGGATATGATGAACATTGTGTTCAAACAACATTTAGATCAGTTCGTTGTTGTCTTTATTAATGACATCCTCATGTATTCCAAAAGTTGTAACGATCATGAGCACCATTTGAAGCTGGTCTTCAAAGGCTTCGCGATAACAAGCTATATGCCAAGCTGAAGAAATGCGAGTTCTGACTTAAGGAAGTAGCATTCCTTGGGCACGTGGTGTCAAAACATGGAGTATCTGTTGATCCGGCGAAGATTGAAGCCATACAAAGTTGGGAGCAACCGAAGTCGGTGACCGAAGTACGTAATTTTCTGGGCTTAGCTGGTTATTATCGGATATTTGTGGAAGGTTTTTCTCGAATCGCTACTCCGTTAACTCAGCTGACTTGGAAAGATACAAAATTCGTATGGAGTGAGGAATGCGAGAAGAGTTTCCAAGAGCTCAAGAGGAGTCTCATTTCGGCACCTGTTCTGACAATACCATCTGGTTCAGATGGATTTGTTATCTACAGCGATGCTTCAGGCAAAGGGTTAGAATGTGTTCTCATGCAACACGGGAAAGTCATAGCCTATGCCTCGCGACAACTCAAAGAATATGAGAGGAATTATCCTACTCATGATTTGGAGTTGGCAGCAGTCATTTTCGCGTTGAAGATTTGGAGACACTACCTGTATGGGGAGAAAGTGGAGATCTATACGGATCATAAAAGCCTCAAATATTTCTTCACCCAAAAGGAACTCAACATGCGGCAACGACGTTGGCTCGAGCTGTTGAAAGATTACGACCATACCATCCAATATCATCCTAGAAAAGCAAACGTGGTAACTGGCGCATTGAGTAGAAGATCATATGCGGGTACGAGTGCGATATTGTCAACATAAAGGCCTATTTTGTATGACTTGCAAATGATGGAGATAGAGGTAAAGGCTCCAAGTACTCACGTGATGATATCAAATATACGAGTAGAACCGACTTTAATCGATAAAGTTAACCAAATCTGCTCATTTCTTGCCTATACTGGAGACTTATTCCCTTGAACGTCTTGCTCGTATGTACGTGAATGAGATTGTGAGATTACATAGCATGTCAGTATCCATAGTTTCGGATCGTGACCCAAGATTCACTTCACGATTTTGGGTTAGCTTGCAGAAAGCTATGGGCACAGATTTACAATTCAGTTCAGCATACCATCCTCAAACGGATGGGCAATCAGAGAGGACTATTCAAACTCTTGAAGATCTATTAAGACTCTATGTTCTAGATTTCAAAGGAAGTTGGGATAAGTATTTGCCACTGGTGGAATTCTCCTACAACAATAGTTATCAGGCAAGTATAGGTATGGCTCTATTTGAAGCCTTGTATGGACGAAAGTGTCGTTCTCCAGTATGTTGGGACAAGGTAGGTGAATCAACTTTGTTGGGACCAGAATTAGTACGCATGAGTACGGAAAAGATCCAAATGATTCGACAATGTATACAAACGACACAAGATCGACAAAAGAGTTATACGGATCTTCATCGAAAGGACGTAGAATTTAATATTGGGGATCATGTATTGTTACGTATTGCTCCTTGGAAGGGAGTTACAAGATTTGAAAAGAGAGGAAAGCTCAATCTAAGATTTGTTGGTCCATTTGAAATTCTTGACCGAATAGGAAATGTGGCCTATAGACTCGCGTTACCTCCAAGCATTTCTCGTGTTCATAATGTGTTCCACATATCTGTGCTTCGTAAATATGTGAAGGGCCCAAAACACATTATTGAGTTAGAACCGGACGACATAGCTGAAGATTTAACGTACGAGGAGGTACTTGTTAAGATCTTAGATAGGAAAGAGCATGTCCTACGCACAAAGGTCATACCACAAGTCAAAGTTTTATGGAGGAACCATGCTATTGAGGAAATGACCTGGGAGTTAGAATCAGAAATGAAGGCGAGGTATCCTCACCTTTTCGAAACACCAGGTACGTACGTCATTTTCGAGGACGAAATTTCATAAAGAGGGGAGGTTGTAAGACCCCAACTTATTATTAAATGAAATTAAATTTCCTCTATTTATTATTTTGAAATAGTAAAGGTTGATTTGATTAACGTGGTTAGTTATGGGTAAAATGCGCAAATATTTTAAATAAGCAAGTGGTTATAAAATATTTATTTTTATCGGTGAATATTCGTTTGGTCGTGAAATATTCTTGTTGTCGGGGAATATTCGTATGACGGCACAGCCTTGTATGGGCCCCATAACAGAAAACAATTGGAAGCAGAAAATGACAAGTATAACTTGTTTATAAATAACAGCGTAGTTGTTACCGTTAATACTGTTGGAATACCCAGTGGTTAAAATGCAGTAGCACACGGTATTGCACCAATTATTGATTCTTATGTAAGAAGGCACTACTCAATAATTGTTATAGTAATTACTGTTCAATATTTTATTTTATTGATTCAATAATTGCTACGTTGATATTTTATATTATTGTTGTTTCAATAATTATTGCTGCACAGTATTTTTCATTATTAGATCAATAATTCATATTATTTGAATAATATTATTAGATAGCATTATTGGTAATGTCTAGAAAATTATGTCTAAGGAGAGGTTTGGTCATCTAATTGCGTGCCAGTAAGGAGAAATCCTTATTGGAAAGCCCCTTCTTTCTTGGGAACTGCCTGGTTGTCATAATTGTGATTCTGTAATATTATTTGTGAATAATTAATTATTGATTTATATGATAAGAAAATATTTATTCGATGTGGATATAAATGATGGATTTATTTAGGTGGTTATAAATGAAAGAATTAATGTTAAGGTATTTTATCAGTATTTTGTCGGATTGGAGGTATTAAAAGATCAAATCGGTGTTCTTAAAGCTCTATTGTGTGAGTTATAATTTTGATCCAACCGTTGGATCGTTGTGATTTTTGGATATGTTATACATATATAAGTTAAGTATATATCCACAAATTTTGAACCGTTAAAAATTAACGCATGATTTGTTATGAATTTTAAAAGGTGTTAAAAATTATCCATTTGTGGATTTCTAATATTTTTTGTCTGGAATTCGAAAAAACTTAAAGCTACAAAGTTGTAGAGAATTCGATTTCGTGTGGAATGGACATAAAATTCGTATTTTTCTGATAAACGGACTATTTTCTATGAATTATTGAAGTTTCAGAAAATAAAATAATTTTTATTAAATTATGGGTGGGACCCACTTATGTTATAAACATGTAGGCTGCTGAATTCTCTTCCAAGATGGCTACTGGTGGATTTTTCAAATGGTGGGTGGCGTAGAAAATTAAAGAAAATAATATTATTTTAATATTTTAGTCTCTTTTGGCGTTCTTGTATTTTCCTATAAACAGACACTTAAGTTGGAATTGAAAATTACACCAGAAATAAGTTTTCTTTCTCTCTATATTGTCGAGTGTATTTTAGTGAGTATTTTGATACTTTGAGAGTTGCTATTCAGTGCAAGTTTCATTCGACTTTATATCCGATATTCCAATCAAAAGTACTGATATTTTGAGGTAAGGGATATTATTTTCTTCTTAAATATTGATATTATTTTCTTCAATATCGTTATGCTGAAATATTGATATTAACTTTTTATCAAATTTAGAACTTTTTGTGTCGGGGCACTATTCACGTATACGGCACTATTCACGAATACGGCACTATTCATCGAAAAATGAAAAATTTTCTTTTTATCCAAGATGTCTATTATGGTTACTATCTTTGATTGTATCTATCTTTTGATCTTTATTTTTGAATTCTCCTTTATAATTGGTTATTATGGAGTATTATTGCACTTGGATAAATTATAATACGAATCCCTAATATTTGTCCTTCTGTCTCATTGGATTCGTTTTCTTTAAGATATTTTTTCATCATCCTCAGTCCTAAATGATGATATTACTTAATATCTTTGGCCTGTAGTGCAAGGATGAACGATTAACTGATAAATATCTTTGGCCCGTAGTGTAAAGATGAACAGGTGTTGAGATGAACATGACCGACTGGTGATACAAATGAATATCTTTGGCCTGTAGTGCAAAGATGAATATCTGATTCAAGATGTATATTGATTGATGTTACAGGGAAAAAATATCGTTGATGGGCTTTTAAATCTTAGAAGATAGTAGAATTCATTCTCTACTTGACTCTTCTAATGGTTTGCTGTTTCCGCTGTAGTTTTTGATCTAAAACTTGTTGTTAATTATATTTTATCAGATTTTTTCCTGTTGAAGACTAATGATAAGTTGTTGTATATTATCTTAGTCATAATATTCTTTACTGGGCTAGTTGAGCTCACCCTTTTCCTTTTTGTTCTATTTTTCTCAAGAGGCGAGAATATAACGGGAACTAGTCGGGGTGTAGAGTGATGTTTCCAGTCAGTTGTGTTAGCAGTCCTCACTATTTTGTAAAATAGTATTTCAATAATTGTAATGAGGACTTATTTGAGTGTGGATATTGTCTAGAAGATAATATTTGTATTTAAACTCGCAGTATTTGTGTTGTCGTATTTTGCATGACAATTATTTTAATGAAGTTGTATTTGTTTCTGTACCATGTATTTGGCGACTCAGAATGAGTGATGTATACCTATTTTGGGGGCGTCACATATATGACTGTGGGTAGGTGTGCTATTGAATGACCACCTAGTCATGCCTATGTGCATGTGGATAGTCCTATTTATAGAGGAAACTATGGCAAAATTTTCCAAAATGTAGGCATTGGGTAGTCATGCATTTTTAACTCTACTGTAGGCGTATGTTAAAATAATGCATGCATGCATGTAGTCATTAAATGCATTTTGAAAAGCACCAGGTTAGAAAACACCACACCCTTTCTGAGGTGATTTAGAGACTTGTTGTCCAGATATTATGGATTCGGATTAGCCGAGTAGTTCCCGCAGGACCACTCTAGTGTACGGAGGAGGGCTTCCGAAGTGCCTCGACCCCGTTCTGTTAGACAGCCTCGTCGTCTGGTGGAGGTGGTGATACGTCATGTCCGGGTTGGTGTGCCGGATGTCGAGGATGAGGAGTAGGATGTATCAGTTGCGGACCCCGCTCTTGTTGCGCATGTTCCCCATAGGGACCTCTCGAGTATTCAGGTGGCAAACCCAGAGCTTTTGGATGATTTGAGTCGACTCCCCTCGATGTAATTGCACGGAAATGAGGTATAAAGCTGGACTTTGATCTTCCTTTGTTCCTATTGATGAGGATTAAAGAATTCTGATGTTGATCTGCTTTGTGACGGAGGTTCCCGACTTTACACAGCCCAGGGGGAACTGGTTTAGCATTCACTCCATGTACCAGGCTCTGCATCCCGACTATAGAGCGATTGTGCATGATTGGAGCTTTGGGGCGTTCTTTTCTATTCTTCCCCGTCATTGTCCCTGGGATTACCTCAGGGCATTGTATGAGCGCTGGTTTCACCAGACTCAGTCTCTCTATTTGTTGAACTGTGAGGTGATGATGACACCGATGGATTGGCAATTTATCACCGATATGAAGTTTGGCGGACCGCTAGTGCCATATACGGCGTATATTACCCCGAATGCCGTTAGATCCTTGTTGGGAGTCCCGACTAAGGCGCTCAAGGGTAGGACCATCCGTACGGGTCCTTTGAGCGTAGATGCTATGAGTGGGCTGTTGAGTGAGCCCATTCCTGCTGATGTGAGAGTTAGGGATCGCATTCTTCAGCGATTATTCCTAGTTATCATCAGGGGTTATTTCATAGCAGATAACTCTTCTACGGTGTCAGTCACTTTGATCAGCACCACGTGGGAGGTGGACCGTATCGAAGAGTATGATTGGGGTTCCTACACCTTCACCTACTTCCTCAGGGGAATGAGCATACGTTCGCAGGGCTTAACCGAGGCTTGGCTAGGATTTTACCCGTTTCTGCTGGTGAGTATTTCTCTTTTGATTTCCCATCTACAGGTTTAAGAGTATTCATTGATAGCAGGTATTTTACCTTTGTGTTGGCAGTTTTGGGCTTCTAAGAGGCTTCCATGTTTGAATCCCGTGAGCATGTTAGGTTTAGATACATATCCACGAGGACGGTGATGGCATCACTCCATATTGGCGGAGGTTTGTGTAGCGGAGGGTTTCACCCATTGTCGGCTACAGTTGGAGTTGTTGACAGCAGATGTCATCACTTGGGTTCCCTATTATGGGGAACATTTGACCATTGGGTTCGAGGATGGATTCCCGACTGGTGTCGAGCACGTGATATCCACCCATAGGATTCCACTCTTCACAGATGGAGGATGGGAGCTCTATTTAGGAGAGCGTGCTATTAGGAGCACCACAGGAGAGATTCGTGTGTCGATCTTGCCTCATGCTAGGTGTTATTGGCATGTGTCGCAGTCACCCGCCGATGGCATCCCATTGATGGGTATGGACGGATACGCTTTGTCAGAGGGTGCACATACTCAGGATTCATTTCGTCACTAGTGGTCCCCTCGTACCATTGGAGCCCAGACCTGCGCCACTCAGTTTATGGGGGATATGGTTCCTGGATCCGTGATGATGACGGATTGGCTGTCCTGTGTCCGAGATCCGACTCATGTGACACAAATTGATCGTTTGACACAGCAGTTGGACCGGCATATTTCTTTATCTGGCACTTGGGGCAGAGATCCTTTAGAGGCATATTCGTTTAATCCTTCCAGCTCAGGTGCTGGCCCCTTAGGTGACCCATATGGCTTTTCTGGTGCAGATCCTCCCTTGTGTAGGCCTGACATCCGTGTTGATAGAGATCTAGTGACTCAGGAGGAGTTACATCAGGTGGACAGGATTGATGATGTAGATATTGACACCATTGTCTTCTTCTGATGTGTATTCTCATTATCTCTTTTTGATAGGCCTATATTAGATATTGGGTGGCTGTGCCCCATTCTTGCTATATCTTTTGATAGGCCTCTATTAGTAGTAGGGCATCTATGCCCCATTTCCCTATATTTTTATCTGTACAGAGATGATGTATGTAGATGATGATGTACTTAGGAATGTATGTACTGTTTTCCATTCCCTACATCATATTGTCATCTATTATTTGTTATGCATTTATCATGTTATGCATATGTATGTATGTCCAGAGATATTCAGTATTGACCCCTAGATGGTCTTATGATACGGCCCACACAGATGTTTTCTTCGACAGTCAGTCGCATAGATCACACCCCACCAGTATTGGTGGCATCCCTTCTGAGATCCTGGTATGATAATATGTCACCCCTATATAGGGTGATAGTAGATTTGTTATTACAACATTCTATGACCCTCTTAATGTTTCAGGTTCCCGCAGGCTTTGTAGATGGTATGCTGGAGCATTGGATACCAGAGAGACATGTTTTTTGATTTGCTACGCAGGAGTTGACTCCTACATTGGAGGAGTACGAGCGGTTGATGGCTTTGCCCTTAGACAGACCTTGCGCTCATATGGCTGTCGGAGATATGCGTCGACAGTTCATGACCCTCACCGAATTACGGCGTAGAGTAGTAGAGGATGAGATTACATCCGGTCATGTATTATCCCAACGTTTCTTGATAGATAGGTTTGACTCATCGGACAGCTATACACGGTATTTTGGGGATTTCACCACACCAGAGGATCAGTGGCATTTGGCCAGAGTAGATGTATTTGTGATGTGCGTAGTGGCGTATGTGTACATACCACGGTATATGGATGAGCTGGACATCAGTGTTATCATGGCAGTGAGAGCTCTCAAGGAGGGTAATGCCATCATTCTGATGATCTTGGCGGAGACGTTGCGGTCGGTAACATTTTGCAGCACCTACCCGACAGGGGTATTTACAGGCAGTTCGGTCATGTTATACGTGTGGTTTATATCACACTTGAGATCGATTGGCACTTTCTGCCGACACGGGTAATGCTTTACCCATGATATAGCTATGTCTTACTCCATTTCAACCATCGGAGTGTCCAGACGCTATGTCGTGGTCGGTCTTCTTGGCCTGGATTAGAGATCCATTTGGCATCCTGCCGTGTTCAGGGCTCAGCTCACCCTATAGCTTCATTACTCACGCTCCTAGCATGGATTATCTCTCTCTGGCTGGTTTGAGGGGCATGACTACCTACCACCCACTGGCCGACATGACACAGTTTGACTAGTATTAGGACTTTTATCCTTTTGAGGGGGCATTAGGTCAGTGTTCAACTTCTCACCACTTGTCAGCATAGGACCGATCCCGAGTCTATGCTTGTTGGGATCAACATGAGATAGTTACTTTTTTTGTTAGCCATTCGGGCTGTTCGCCAGAGTATTCTGCGTGGATGGAGACAGAGACTTCATCGGCTGCGGTACTATCCACAGTGCTGGGTATATATTTAGATGGTGGAGAGCCCATAGAGAACATTGATTCTCACACCGAGGAGGAGCCATTCCCTGGATTGCCAGTAGCTCTCACTATACAAAACAGTAAATAGATAACACTTAAATAATAACGTTTTTATAAAAAACGTTGTGGTATTTTTTTTCACAACGTTTTATAACAAAACGTTGTAGATATATATGAAAAAACGTTATCTATTTATAAGGGCAATTTTTGATTTTAAATAGATAACGTTTTTTTTAAAAAAATAGTTATCTATGTCAAAAACACTGAGCTTCAAATAAAGGGTGCAGAAGTGAAAACTTGAAATTTGACATAACATAACATAAAGTTGAAGTTGCTTTCACATAACATAAAGAACCCCTAACCATCTCAGCATCACCATCGCTCTCTCTCTCTCTCTCTCTCGTGGCTTCCTAGCTCTCCCCTCATCAATCTCTCTCTCTCTCTCTCTCTCTCTCTCTCTCGTGGCTTCCTAGCTCTCCCGATTTCGCGTCTCTCCTCCTGCTCTGCTCCTTAACCAACTCAACACCACCATCGCTGTTAGCAAACGACAATTAGGTATGAATCTAGGGTTTATATTTTTTCCAATTTTGTTCACCTCTCTCTAAAAATCTCAGCCCTAACACAAATAAAATAGACCAAATTTCTCTCCTCTCCTAATTTGGGCCCTAAATTTGAACAAATCCAGCCCCAATTTTGACATATTTTCTTACTCGGAACACCCTAAACACTCGCTGTTAGTCAAGTCTATATTTTTCACAGTCCTAATCGGAAGAGTCTACATCCGTGTTGGTTAATTTTCTCAATACTATTCCTGATTCGGTTGTAACAGATCCAAAAAATGAAGAATTTGAGAACACTATGTTCGAAATCATTTCAGAAATTAATACATATTAATCCTCTCCTTCACTGGACCAGGTATGATTCATTCTATTTTTCGAACTTCTATAATTCTGATTTTGTAATTTGTAGCTAAGCTTGTGGTTTTTGGGTTATTTGTTGTTCCTTTGTAGGAAGTTATGGACGCACTTTCATTTGAGTTGCCAAAGGCTGCTGCTAGGTTTTCAAGTTCCTCAAAGAGGTACATCAGTGTTTTAGAGGGGATTATTGATCGGTTTGTAGTTAGTTGTAGCCCTCGCAATATGCTTTCTATTCTGTGTGAGGTATTATTCTTGTACTCCTTTTTTTGTGTTAAATTTCCCAATTTTATTTCCTGAGAAGCTATATCAACTACAAGTACTTTGATGTGGATGGAATTAAAGTGAATGTTCTGTTTGATTTCTCACTGTCCATTTAGCTTCCTCCTGGAGAACTGGATTTGGGGGTAGAACTTATAGTCAGGTTCATGGCCCACCAATAAGTAGCCTAAAATATTTGGAGTATTTTTATGGATTGCTCATGTTAGGAATTAGAATCTAACTTTATCATCGTTCACTTAACATAAAGTACATATAGTATCAATTCAAAATGTTTTTTTTCCAGGTTAAATCTAACGGTACTAAATCATTACCTAACAAATCAATTCCTCCTTTTATACCATTTTTTTTAACTCTCCACTCTCCTTGCGCAAGATTTTCAAAAATGTTACATTGATTAAGACGAGAAAAAAAATGAAAGATATCATAAAAGTAATTGTGAGAAATTAAATAATTCATATAAATGAAGTAAAGTTTTGTTTATTTATTCATTATAACCAAAGAATTAACTGCATGTTATCCAGAAGAGGAAAAAACAAAATGTCATCCAAAACCAAGCAATTTTTTCATGCAATACCTACTTGGACCAAAACTTGAATTAGATGATTCATTCAAATGTTGATATTACTTGTACTAATCCTTTCACACTTGTGCAACTATAAGATGAACTGAAACAACTGCAATACATATCATCAACAAGGCATTAAAATTGCAGAAAAATGGCAACCACGACAACCAAGTCTCTTATTGTTTCTCCGATCCGCTCCCGAGCCGCATTGGTGCTTGTTACTGTGGTGGTTGCGCTAGCTGTGGTCCAAACGGGACAAGTTGAGGCACAAGGACGTAGTTGCTCAGCTGATCTCGGGAACCTCAATGTGTGCGCACCTTTTGTGGTGCCTGGTGCAACTAACAGTAAGCCTAGCCCGGACAATTGTTCTGCCCTCCAGTCCATAGGCCATGAGTGCATTTGCAACACTATCAGGATCGCTTCTCAAATTCCTTCTCAGTGTAACCTCCCTCACCTCGCTTGCACTGCCTGTAATATATAATTACTTCTGCATCTGTCTCACATATTCACAAACACTTGCACGTGTATGTATAAAAACCCTTAAAACTAGTTCAGAACCCTTAAATCATCTATAGCTATATTTTTATTGTTATACGTGTCTTAAGAAAACTTGCACTACTATCAGGATATTTTTAGATGCAACCATAGATTTTAAAACCCTTAAAACTAGTTCAGAACTTTAGATATGTGGTTGTTTTTGAAAATGCATTTCAGACTTTTCTTTTATTGACAAATCTTGTAACTTAGTTGCAATGACTATGAAGTTTAGTCAAGTATACTTTTCTGCATGTTTTATCACCTCTTTCTACTGCAAATTCGTAATCTTAGATGGACTCTCCTTGTAACTGCGCCATCTGCTACAGCAGTACCATCTCTCGACAAAGTTGATTTTCTTAAGCTTCAAAACGGCAGGTACAACATTATGCTATCACAACAGTACATATACTTGGTTCATAATTTTCAGCATTTTTTGCTTCTATGGTGTTGTCTTCATCCATTATTTTTATTGTTATTTGGGTGAATGGTTTGTGCTTGTCCAGTTCAGCTTGTAAAGCTAGTCACTCACTATATAACTTAAAAAAAGACCACTTAAAGTTAAATTTCTTCTTGATATTTGCTGCGGTTCCAAATGGTCTGGTGTTTCTGTGTTCTTAAAATGATGTCAAAGTCATTGCAGTCCATCATCAGAGTGCTGGGCTGAACTGCCTATTCTGCTGGCAGCATTGAGTTATTTTATTGATGAATATATACTACTCTTGGGTGTTGTGTTTAAGATGTGAACACCATCATTCACTTGCATGTGGCCAAGATGATGTAAAAGAAGGGAATTTTCTATCCCTGCAGACATATACCGGGGATTGTTCTTTGAAGTTCTGGATTCTTAACTCGTTGTAAGTTCTGGATTTAAGCTTCTCTGGTTTTATATCATGCATGAAGTTCATAATATTTTATGATGAAGCCAGGGTTTCTACCCAGTTGCCTGCCTCCATAAAATGCTTCTTATTCAATTTTACATAGTTGTATAACATTCCAGAGTCTTACAATAGATCAGTGTACTTTTTTTTCTTTTTGAATATGAGTGTTGTCTTGCAGTATTGTTTATCAAGCTAGGCCTTAAAATTTACTTTCTTCTTCTCATTGCAAATTACTGCCAGGTGCTCCTTTTTTCTGCCACCTTCAATGATGCGGTAAAGGCATTTATTGAGAAGATTGTTAAAGAAATCTTTGTGAAAGATTACAATCAAAATGTTTGTGAACAAAGAGGAATTATCATTGGACTCCGTGAAGCAGTATAAATTGAACTGCCCTGACAAACTTTCTAAGATTATGGTGATTAAAGACAAAATTTTTGAATTAGGCCAGACATTGGGTCAGACAATCATATTTGTTCGCACAAGAAATAGTGCAAGCATATTGTATAAAGCACTAGTTGAATATGGTTATGAGGTCACAACTATTCAAGGTGCTCTTAAACAAGATGATAGGGACAAGATTGCCAAGGAGTTTAAAGATGGGTTGACTCAGGTTCTAATTTCAACTGATCTTCTCGCTCGCGGTTTTGACCAAACACAGGTTTTACCTCTTTATTCTCTACCTTAATGTTTTACATATTTTGTGCTTCAAATTTTTATGATATGATGTGATTTTTTCTGGGTAGGTTAACTTGGTTGTTAATTATGATCTTCCGGTGAAATTTGACATGCGTGGAGAGCCGGATTATGAGGTTTACTTGCATCGGATTGGTAGAGAAGGACGTTTTGGCCGCAAGGGTATAACTTCTTAACTTCATAGGACGTTTTGGCCGCAAGGGTATAACTTCTTGACTTCATTACATTACTGACATCGTTGTTACCATTTTTATTTCTTTGCTTATTGGTGGTTCTTATGAAAGTAACTAGCTATTTGTGGAAATGCATGAGTCCTTTATGTGGTTTATTGAGTCAACCTACTTATGAAGTGTACACTTCAAATGACTAGTACATCTTTTTGATTTGCATTATAACATGCAATAAGAATTTGATTACCCCAATACAACTAGTGTTATATTCATATAACATCATAGGTTATTATGTGTTTAGTGTTTATAAACTCTTCCAGCCGTCTCTTTCTTGGCGTTTATCATACGAATGATTAAATAGGCTTTACATTGGAAAACTAGATGGGGGAGTAGTTCTATGTGCATAAACTGTGAACAAACAGAAGAGAAGTAGAATGTCCTACGATATATTTATTGATAAAATTTATTAACCTTTCGCACCATTTTTTTTACGAGCCAATACATGGGGGGATGGGGTAATAGTGTTTGTGCACATAGAACTACACCTCGTTAGGGCAGTCATCTTCATTGTTCTCTAAAGTAGGAGTAACACACTACACGTTTATTTCTTGTCTGTGTAAATATAAGTTCCTGAAAGATACTCTATTGTTTGGGTAATTTAAGAAAAAGAAAAAAGGGGGTAATTTAAATGGTTCTTGTTGGTTCTGATTTTTAAGGGTACTGCTATGGTGATAAGAATCTTACAAAAACGATATTGATTTTCTACTTTTTGGTGTATCATTGTTTCTTTTCACTAGTCTGCTTATACTCTGGTTTTTTTGAATTGCAGAATGAAAGTGGTCGTAATGTTTGCAATGAAGATCTTTTAATTCATACAGATGTGCAATTGCTTTTGAGAACTAAAACCTATATTTTGCTACTTTAGGTCGGAGAGTTGCACATGCTTAGGTAGTAGCTTAAATTTGTTGATAGTTTGGTTTATTTTGTGGATGTAATTAAATTCACAATTCAATATAGTAGTAATTTATATTGAAAAGTGAATTTGAGATATATATGGATAGTTTGGTAAATATTTTGTGGATGTAGTAATTTGAAACTGTAAACGAATGGTATTATTGGGATGCATTTTGAATGGTTGATACATTTTGGCTTTAAATTTAAATAAGAATTTAGACCCTTTAACTATATATCATGGCATTAGTAGATTGCAGGTGCACTGGTAATATAGGTGAACCACAACTTTTTTTTTCTTTTTTTTTTCAAGTTAATCTACAACATTTTAAAAACGTTGTATAATGTATCTAAACGTTGTCTGATATGTCAAACTACAACATTTTAAGCCAGAAAACGTTGTGGAAGCATACCATATACAATGTTTTCAAGCATCTACTAATTTATGAAAAAAAAATCTACAACGTTTTTTTCTTAAAAAACGTTGTATAATGTGTTTAACTACAAAGTTTTAAAAACGTTGTATAAGGGTGTCAAATAGATAACACCCTTAACCACGACGTTTTTCTGATTGAAACCACAACATTTTTTACGCGTTATCTATTTATTGTTTTGTAGTAGTGTCTTTTAGATTCTCCCAGTTCTAGCACTATCGTGATCCAACATTCAGCACAGTACTTTGAGCAGAGTCTTCATCTGATGACCTTTGAGAGAGATCAAGCTAGGGCCCTGATGTTGACAACCCTTGATGGGAGAGATGCCGCTCTATTAGAGAGAGACGAGACATTAGTTCGTAGAGATGTCGCTGTTGTTGAGCGGGATGAGGCCAGATCAGTTAGAGATATCGTGATAGTCGAGAGGGATGTTGCCGTCACAGATAGTACCACAGTGAGGTCCCTTACTAGTGGCATGATCGCAGAGATGAGTACGTACATTGATGAGCATAGAGTCACCATGCAGATGGCTGTGGATCTGTTAGCTCGTGTGGATACCCTTGTGCAGGAGACCACAACGTTACCTCCTTCTTCTGAGAGAGATGCCATGTTAGACTTGATAGCTCGTATATACACTGATTTGTAGATGGGCTTGTATTTTCCTGCACAGACTAGCCTAGCCATTTTGTCATGTACAGTTCATATTGTATATATCAAACAACATTATATATAGTAGGGAAAAATATATTTTTAATCACTTCCCTTTTAGTTATACCTTGTTGCTTGCTTGATATTTGCATGTTTCTTCAGGGCTTGTGATCTAGATGTATTTTGAATTCCTCCTTGATGGATGGACATTGGGATGTCTCAGGACCTCTCAGAATAGATCATTGATCTGTGTGTTTTCCCTACCATTTTTTGGTGTCTTGGGACTCGTTTCTGTATGGAAATTTGGAGAGGAAGGTGGCTTTCCTCTCTAAGGTTGACCGCACCACAGATGGTCGCCAGTACTCCTATTTAAGAGGAGCTCAGTTAGTTCCATCTCTTATGGATTAATGTTTCTCTTTGAGGAACAACCGCAGCTTAGATGGTCGTCGATCCTCCCATTAAGGGGGAGGTCAGGTAGTTCCATCCCTTTGGTCTGAAGCCGATGAAATGTGGTGGATTGAAGGATGATCTCAGTACCGCTGACAAGTGTTTGTGTTTTGGGTAGGGGCTTAGACCGAACCATGAATGGCTGCCTACGTACTCCTGTTGAAGAGGAGATCAGGTCTGTGTAGTTCAAACCTGGTGTAAGAGGTTCAAAGCTGTATGTGGTAGAAAGGGTGTAGGAATATTTTTGTTGTTTTTGTTGTTTTTATTTTTGTAAGGAAAAGGGTGTAGAAATGTTTTTGCTATTTTTGTTGTATTGTGATCGGACCATATAAAATATGGTTGCCTACGTACTCCCGTGTATCAAGGAGATCAGGTCGGCGTAGTTCGCCCCATGTTCAGGACGAGTTGCAGCCAATAAAAAGTTTAGTCCTGTCTTCAGGACAAATTGCGGGGAAAAAAGTTTAACCCCATGCATAGGATAAAGTGTAGGTGTGAAAAGTCTTATCCCTAGTGGGGTAAAACTATAGGTATAAAAGGTTTAATCCCTAGTGGGATAGCCGAATTGAGTAAGGGTTCAAAACCAAATGAAGAGAAAAGGATCTGGCAATCTGGAACCAGGCTGCTGGTTAGAAAAGTGTGTTTGTCCCTAATGGGGTAGATGAGTGTGAAGAAAAGTTGTATGTAGTGAAGGGTTAAAAACCTGAAATGACTGGGGATCCGGTGATCCAAAACCAGGATGTTTGCTCGATGGTAACCTCAGACATAGTACCGTTTCACGGTGTTCGAGTTGATAAGCTGTGGAAATTCATCGCCATCCATTTCCTGTAATCTAAGAGCAGCTCCTGTCAATACCTCCTTGACAATAAATGGGTCTTCCTAGTTTGGGGCGAATTTTCCCTTAGATTGATATTGGTTGTCAATGATCTTCTTCAAAACCACGTCATGTTGTTTAAATTGCCGTAGCCAGACTTTTTTGTTGTAGGACCTAGCGATCCTTTGTTGATATAACTGACCGTGGAAGATAGCAGCGGCACGCCTTTCATCTATTAGAGACAATTGGTGATACCTATCTTGTACCCATTGGTCTTCATCCAGTTGAGCGTCTATCAACACTCTGAGGGATTCCATTTCCACTTCTATGGGGAGCACAACTTCCATCCTATAGGTTAACGCATAGGGGGTTTCCCCAGTAGAAGTGTGCATTGATGTTCTGTAGGCTAACAGAGTCACAGGTAACAGGTCAGGCCATTCTTTGTGATTGGTGGACATCTTCTGCATGATCTTTTTGATGTTTTTGTTAGCCGCTTCAACAGCACCATTCATCTTTGGACGGTAGATGACGGAGTTGAGATGCTTGATGTTGAATTTACTGCAAGACTCCTCCATCATTTTGTTGTTGAGGTTCTTAGCATTGTCAGATACAATTACCTCTAGTTGTCCTCATCGACATATGACATTGTTTCTGATGAAAGCAATGATGACTTCTTTGGTAATCCTGGGGAAGGAGGCTGCTTCTACCCACTTAGTGAAGTAGTCGATCATGGTGAAAATAAACCGATGTCCATTACTGGCTTTGGGCTCGATGGGCCCGATCACGTCCATTCCACACATTGAGAAGAGCCAAGGCAAACTCATATTATGGAGCTCCGTTGGAGGGGCGTGGATAGTATTCCCATGAATTTGGCACTGATAACATCTCCTAACGTGGTCCTCACAGTCAGCTTTGAGAGAGAGCCAGTAATGCCCTGTTCTGAGGATTTTCTTTACAAGTAGAGGGTCGCTCATGTTTTAGCCACATACTTCACCATGGATCTCATCCATAAGCCCCTGAGCTTGGTCCCTATCCAGACATCTGAGGAGACCTAATCCTGCATCTCTTTTGTAGATTGTATCCCCGCTCAGGTAGAATTTCATAGCTAGTCGATGAATCTGCCTTCTTTCAGTCGGGCTCGCCTCAACGGGTGTAGATCCATCTTGCAAGTACTCCTTAATATGCTGATACCAAGGGTGTTGGATGGGAGGTAGCTCATCCGATACTTCTCCAATGTAAATTCCATAGGCTGGAGCCTTTTGTTGGGCAACTGTGAGGGTTAGCATGTCTTCCTTGTCGTGTATGTTGATCAAGAAGGCCAAGGTTGCTAATGCATCCGTAAAATCATTCCTATTTCGAGGAATGTGGAGGAAGGATATTTCTTTAAACTACCAAGCCATCTGTAGAACCTGCCGATGGTAAGGCAGCAAGTGTAGACCTTTGGTGTGATAGATTCCGGTGGTTTGTCTGATTACCAACTCAGAATCTCCAAAGACAGTTAACCCTCTGATACCCATTGATTATGCAAGTTTTAGCTCCATGATACAGACTTCATACTCAGTTGTATCATTAGTGTTGGCGAACTACAATTTGACAGTGACAGGATGCTACTCCCCCGTAACGGATACTAGAACTGCTCCAGCCTCAGAACCTTCTATATTTACAGCTCCATCAAAATACATCTTCCATGTTTGGCATGCATCGTACTGATGGTGTTGCTGAATTGCCATTACCCTTCATCGGGGAAGTATGTTTCCAAAGGTTTGAAATCCTCTGAAGGTGCGGCGGCCAGTTGATCCGCAATTCCTTGACTTTAATGGACTTTTGCGTCACGTAGACTATGTTAAACTACTATAGGATCAACTGCCATCTGGACATCCTAAAATTCAACATGTGTTTACTGAACACGTACTTGAGAGGATCCACATGGGATATGAGATGGGTTATGTGACCATGGAGGTAATGTTGTAACCTCATGGAAGCCCATGCTAAAGCACAACAAGTTTTCTCAATCAAAGTGTACTTGTGTTCACTGCTGCTGAATCTTTTGCTGAGGTAGTAGATAGCTCGCTCTTGGCCTCTATCATCTTTCTGTCCCAACATGCATCTCATGGCATTCTCACTTATGGACAGGTACATGAATAGGGGAACATCATCCCTGGGTGGTACCAAAATAGGAGCTCTAATTAGTTGCTCTTTGATTGTAAGGAAGGCCTTCTGGCACTCATCATTCCATTTCATGGAGGAGTTCTTCCTTAACAACTTGAAAATAGGCTCACAGGTTGCTGGGAGTTGGGAGATGAACCTGCTAATGAAATTGATTCTTCCCAAAAATCCCTGTATTTCCTTCTCTGTCTGAGGGATGGGCATTTCTGTGATGGCCTGGATTTTGGTGGAATCCAGCTCAATCCCCTTGTGGCTGACTAGGAATCCAAGCAACTTGCCTAATTTAACGCCAAAGGCGCCCTTGGCTGGATTCAACTTCAAGTTGTACTTATGCAACCTCTTGAAGAGCTTTTGGAATTTGACAATGATGTCATCCATGTAGATCTCTATCTCCTTATGCATTAAATCGTGGAAAAGAGCCATCATGGCTCACTGGTAAGTAGCTCCAGCATTGATGAGGCCGAATGATAACCGTCTATAACAAAAGGTTCCCCAAGGCGTATGAATGCAGTTTTCTCACAATCTTCCTTAGCAACCATGATTTGATGGTACCCTGCGAAGCAATCAGCAAAGGAGTACATGTCGTGTTGAGCCGTACTATCAATGAGAATGTGGATATAAGGTATGGGAAAGCTATCTTTAAGGCAAGCTTTATTCAGATCCTGGTAATCAATGCAAACTCGCACCTTTCCTCCTGGTTTAGGCACGGGGACTATGTTTGATAGCCATTCAGGGTATGTAGACACCATGATGATGCCTGCTTGAAATTGTTTCACAATTTCTTCTTTAACCTTTAAACTCCACTCAGGTTTTAATCGCCTGAGCTTCTGCCTGACTGGCTTGAATCCCTCTTTGATGGGGAGGCGATGAATAAAAATGTCAGTGGACAAACCCACCATGTCTTCATGAGACCATGCAAACACATCCTGGAATTGGGTTAATAGTGTAACCATGTCATTCCTCTGGTTTGGAGTGACGTATGTACCAATCTGGATTAGCTTAGGGCTTTGTAAGGTTCCAAGATTGAATGAAGTGGTCTAATCAAGGTTGGGTTTGGGTTTGTCTTCGACCCATTCTTTGATCTCCAGAGGTATCTCAATGTCCTTTTGTATTTCCATCAAGTCTGAGTCCAACTTTTTATCAAAGTTACAAACCTTGTGGAGAAAAGGCACCTTATCAGCAAGTATAGGGACATCTAAATTTAGAGTCCTGAAACAAAATGTGCTTTCACTTAATATATATGAAACTGTTCAATCATAAAAAGTGTTAGCATGTACTGATAAAACAACAGCTAATACTGTATAGAAAAGTAAGCATTTATTATTATCTTTAGGACAGAAGGAGTTTCTGCCCGTTTTACCCTTGTCGACCAATGGAAGGAGTGCTGCTCCAATTGTCAAGGGTGAAGTCCTGATGGACTGCAGTGATGGAGGGGCTGTCATCGTCCTCCTTCTCCCGAATGATGACCATTAAGTCTGGGCAATCATCGTCTGGGGTGTATCTATTTGTATGTTTATCATGGACAATGATGCATATGTTTGACATCATCCGAGTGACGTCCTGCTTACGTCTCCGTTCCTCTTCTTCCACTTTTGGATCTGGAACTAGGACTTCTTTTGCCTTTACCGGAATTGATTTGGGAAATAACATGGCCATTACATGGGCCGACACTTTTACCGGAGACCGTACAGGCTCAGGAACTGTATGTGGAGATAATCGTTGTGTGGCTAAAGTTAAAGGAATCTGTTTGTGCTTATGAGGATTCCTGCCACTGGAACTGGCAGTATAGCCTAGTGCTATTGTCCCTGTTTGACTGGGAGATTTAATTGGGCTCTGGATGCCCTAATTGTCTTTGCCCAACCCTTGTCCAGGTTGATAACCCAATGACATCATATCTTGAGTGACCGACATTACTTCGGCAGAAATTTGGGGTATGAGAGGTGGCGCCCCAACAGGGTGGTAGTTAGTGTTGCTCACCTCTAGGGCATGAAACTGACCGGCTCAACTTCTGAATTGAAGCTGATGAGTGGTATGTCACCTTGTTCAGGACATTCCGGCTCAGCGTTGACAGTGACTAGGCTACTGTTGATAATGTATTTAAGTAGCTGATGAAGGGTGGATGGGACTGCCTCGGCCATATGAATCCACAATTTTCCCAGAAGCAGGTTGTATCCTGTATCTATTTTGAGAATAAGAAAAGACACGCATAATGTATGTGGACCAATCTCCACTGGCAGTTCAGTCTCTCCGATAGAGTTTTGGCGGGATCCATCAAAAGCTTTAATAATCGTATGGCTGCTTCGGATCCGATTGAGATTGATGTTCATCTTCACCAGAGTAGCATAAGGACATATATTCAGAGATAAACCTCCATCTATCAAGACTCCTCCCACCATATATCCGAAGGACAGAAACGCAATGTGCAACGGCTTACAATGACCTGTCCATTCGAGAGGTATATCATCATCAGTAAAAGATACCACATTGTTGTTGAAAATGTGATCCACCAGATGCTGGAATTTCACAACATCTATTGACTTAGGTAGTTGGGCTTTTTCCAGAACCCTGAGCAAGACCTTCATGTGATCTTCAGACGAGAACACACCCCTAGGGGACTCACTCGAGAACATTCTCAATCTTTTGACCACTTAGAAGAAAATTACACATCTTCTTCTACCAGCCAACCCGAATGGGAGGGGTTTCAATGCTACTCGAAAGTGTGCTTATCATGCCGGGGCACCAGGACATGATACTCAAGATTGCTGGACCTTGAAACACAAGATCCAGGATTTAATAGACAATGGTGAGATCGTGGTTACAAAACCCGATCAACCCCATGTGCAAGACAATCCTCTTCCTCAATACAAAGAAGAAGAGGTTAATATGATTAATTGGAGCAGTGGACAGAGTTCCAATTTCAATAGTGGATCTTCCCAGACCAGCAAGGATAATGCTGATAAGTGGGACTATACAAAGTTCTAGTTTACAATGGAACAGAAAATGAATGCTCTATGTGAGCAACTTAACCAATTGGCAGAACTGGTGGTCTATCAGCATCAAGTCACACGCCAATTATTTAGTTAAGAGCATGCCCAGTCTCCTTCCTCTTGTTACTAACACTCCACCATGCGCTCCAGAAAAGGAAACATTGGAGGATAAGATTGCAAAAAGAGCAAATGCCAAAGCTCGTCGGGATTTTGCCAACAAAAGGGAATTTACATACCTAGGCAGACTGATGGAAGAAATACTGCAGATGCTGATAAATGAAGGAAGAATCATAGCTCTGCTACCTCCAATCGGCCCGCATTCAAGATGGTTTGATTTCAATGGGATGTGTCAATATCACTCCCAATCTCGTGGTCACAACACATAATAATGTTAGGCACTCCGCCACCTTATTCAGAATTTAATCGACAGCGGTGTCTTGCAGATGGTAGACGATGATGTTGTAATACTGGAGAGTGAGGACGTGTTTCCTACAAAGTGGAAGGAAGTCATAGCAGTTATATCTGATGAGACAGATGCAACTACTCCCTCACATATAATCCAACCAATTCAACTCAAAGGAGTTGACAATCCTTTGAAAGTTGCTACGCTAGAGCCAATTATATTACCAGTTAGATCACAATATCCTATTGTCAGCCTATAGAAAGTTCTATGGAATTATGGAAGGGTTAAAGGATCCACATCACATATAACTACAGCAGTGTCGAAGGATAATCTATTGTATCTCCCCCAATAGGTGATGAAGCCTACCATCAAGTCAAAGGGGAAGATTCCCATATAGAAAGTGGAAGAATTTCTCTGTACTATGGGCCATCATGAAGCCAAGGTGGTTTTAATCTTAAGAGAAGCTCCACATCAAGTTTCCATACTGGACTTAGTGTTCTCGTCTAAAGATCAAAGGAAGGTCTTGCTCAGGGTTCTAGAAGAAGCCCAACTACTTAAGTCAATAAATGTTGAGAAATTCCAGCATCTGGTGGATCACATTTTCAACAACAATGTGATATCTTTTACTGATGACTATATACCTCTCGAAGGGACCGGTCATTGCAGGTCTTTGAACATTACGGTTCTGTCCTCCGGATATATGGTGGGAGGACTCTTGATAGTTGGAGGTTCAATTCTGAATAAATGTCCTTATGCTACTCTGGTGAAGATGAACATTAATCTCAATCGGATCCAAAGCAGCCATACGGTTATTAAAGCTTTCGACAGATCCCAACGAAACTCTGTGGGAGAGATTGAACTTCCAGTGGAGATTGGTCCACATACATTATGCATGTCTTTTCACGTTCTCATAATAAATATAGGATACAACCTACTTCTGGGAAGATCGTGGATTCATATGGCCGGGGTAGTCCCCTCCACCCTTCCTCAGCAACTTAAGTACATTATCAACAATAACATAGTCACTGTCAACGCTGAGCCGTAATGTCCTGAACAAGGTGACATACCACTCATCAGCTTCAATTCAGAAGTTGATCCGGTTAGTTTTCATGCCCTGGAGGTGAGCAACACTCACAACCACCCTATTGGGGCGCCACCTCTCATACCCCAAATTTTTGCCGAAGTAATGCCGACCACTCGAGAAATGATGTCATTGGGTTATCAACCTAGAGACAATCAGGGAATCAAGAGCCCAATTCAATGTCCCAGCTAAACAGGGACAGCAGGACTAGGCTATACTGCCAGTTCCAGTCGCAGGAATTCTCATAAGCACAAACAGATACCTTTAACTTCAGCCACATGGCGATTATCTCCACCTACAATTCCTGAGCCTGTACGGTCTCTGATAAAGGTGTCGGCCCATGTAATAGCCATATTTTTTCCCAAATCGATATCGGTAAAGGTAAAAGAACTCCTAGTTCCAGATCCAAAAGTGGAAGAAGAGGAACGTAGACGTAAACAGGACATCACCCGGATGTTGTCAAACATACGCATCATTGTCCACGATGAACATACAAATAGATACACCCAGACGATGATTGCCCAGACGTAATGGTCATCATTCGCTAGAATGAGGATGATGACAGCCCCTCCATCACTGCAGTCCATCAGGACTTCACCCTCGACAATTGGAGCAGCACTCCTTCCATTGGTCGATAAGGGTAAAACAGGCAGAAACTCCTTCTGCCCTGTAATTAATAATAACTGCTTACTTTTCTATATAGTATTAGTAGTTGTTTTGTCAGTACATGCTAACACTTTGTATGATTAAACAGTTTCGTATATATTAAGTGAAAGCATATTTTGTTTCAGGACTCTAAATTTAGATGTGCCTATACTTGCTGATAAAGTGCCTTTTCTCCCCAAGGTTTGTAACTTTGATGAAAAGTTGGACTCAGACTTGATGGAAATACAAGAGGACATTGAGATACCTCAGGCGATCAAAGAATGGGTCGAAGGCAAACCTAAACCCAACCTTGATCAAACCACTTCCTTTAATCTTGGAACCTTAGAAAGCCTTAAGCTAATCCAGATTGGTACAGACCTCACTCCAAACTAGAGGAATGACATGGTTACACTATTAACCCAAATCTAGGATGTGTTTGTATGGTCTCATGAAGACATGGTGGGTTTGTCCATTGACATTGTTATTCATCGCCTCCCCATTGATAAGTAGGATTTATACCTGTAAATCAGATCTTTTGTGGCTTAAGTTATTGCCTATTTTTAGTCTCTTAGTTAGCTTTTATCTATATTTTCATTATTTTTATGTATAAAGTTTTTATGCAATGCTTTGGAGGTGGTTTATGGCATTTTAGATCATTTTCACTGTGTTGGCGCCGCATCGCTAATGTTGCTCTTAGAGTTCGCGCCCTAGCGCCATTCACGGCGCCCCAGCGTCGCGCCCCAATGCTAGGAAAAGTTATTAATCTTTGGAGCCTCGCTTGAGTTACATGTGGCGCCCCAGCGCCAAGGCTAGTGCTAGAGTCGCACCCCAGCTCCATTAACGGCGCCCCAGCGCCCCATCTCGTGCCCCAGCGCCGATTGTCAAGCCTTTTACTCGCACTGCAGCGCGAGCTCCGGTGCCCAAGCAGTAATGAGTCTTTAATGACCTAGAAGAAAGAGGGGGCAAGTATAAATAGAAAGCGAAGCCGCCTGCATTTAGTATCGAATATCAGAGATATCGACAGAGAACTTATTGCAGCTTAGACTAGGATTTTATTTTCTGTCTTGCTAGAAGAGAAAGTTAATTAAGCTAAACAAAAGGTTACATTGCAATCCTAAAAATGGAATTAGTTCATAACTATGGGACTAACACACATTTTTAATACATTCAACAATATCAGTTAATACACAAATAAATCGGAGATTTGGAATAAGAAAACTCCTATTTTGGAAGTGTTCTGTGTGACGCCCCCAGAATAGGTATACAACACCCATTCTGAGTCGCCAAATACATGGTACAGAAAGCAAACTACAACTTCAATAATACAATTGTCGTGCAAAATACGACAACACATACTGTGAGTTTAAATACAAATATTGTCTTCTAGACAATATCCACACTCAAATAAATCCTCATTACAATTATTCAAACACTATTTTACAGAAATAGTGAGGACTGCTAATACATCTTTCTAGAACCATCACTCTATACCCCGACTAGATCCTGCTATGTTCTCACCTCCTGAGAAGAAAAATGGAACAAAAAGGAAAAGGGTGAGCTCAACTAGCCCAGTAAAGAATATTATGACTAAGATAATATACAACAAATTATCGTTAGTCTTCAACAGGGAAAAATCTGATAAAATATAATCGACAACAAGTTTTAGATCAACAACTGCAGCGGAAACAGCAAACCATTAGAAAAGTCAAGTAGAGAAAGAATTCTACTATCTTCTAAGATTTAAAAGTCCATCATCAATATTTTATCCCTGTAACATCAATTAATAATCATCTTTAACCAAATATTCATCTTTGCACTACAGGCCAAAGATATTCATTTGTATCATCAGTCGGTCATGTTCATCTCAACACCTGTTCATCTTTGCACTACAGGCCAAAGATATTCATCAAGTAATTATACATCTTTGCACTACAGGCCAAAGATATTCAGTAATATCATCATTTAGGACTGAGGATGATGAAAAATATCTTAAAGAGAACGAATACAATGAGACAGAAGGACAAATAGTAGGGATTCGTATAACAGTTTATCCAAGATCAATAATACTTCATAATAATCAATTGTGAAGCAGAATTCAAAAATAAAAATCAAAACATGGATACAATCAAAGATAGTAACCATAATAGACATCTTGGACAAAAAGGAAAAATTTTATTTTTCGGTGAATAGTGCCGTATTCGTGAATAGTGCCGTATACGTGAATAGTAATCCCCGACACAAAAAGTTCCAAATTTGATAAAAACTCATATCAATATTTCAGCATAATGATATTGAAGAAAATAATATCATTAAGAAGAAAATAATATCCCTTACCTCAAAATATCAGTACTTCTGGTCGGAATACCGGTATAAGGCTGAAAGAAACTTGCTCTGATGAATAGAAACTCTCAAAGTATCTAAATACTCACAAAATACACTCAATAATCTAGAGAGAGAAAGAGAGAAAACTTGTTGTCGATTATATTTTATCAGATTTTTCCCTGTTGAAGACTAACGATAATTTGTTGTATATTATCTTAGTCATAATATTCTTTACTGGGCTAGTTGAGCTCACCCTTTTCCTTTTTGTTCCATTTTTCTTCTCAGGAGGTGAGAACATAGCAGGATCTAGTCGGGGTATGGAGTGATGGTTCTAGAAAGATGTATTAGCAGTCCTCACTATTTCTGTAAAATAGTGTTTGAATAATTGTAATGAGGATTTATTTGAGTGTGGATATTGTCTAGAAGACAATATTTGTATTTAAACTCACAGTATTTGTTGTCGTATTTTGCACGACAATTGTATTATTGAAGTTGTAGTTTGCTTTCTGTATCATGTATTTGGCGACTCAGAATGGGTGTTGTATACCTATTCTGGGGGCGTCACAGTTGGTATCAGAGCTTAGGGATATGATCCCTGGCTGAGATGTGAGACAAGAACTAGGAGGGGAGAGACGGGGAATTCCTTCGCTAGTATGACCTGACTAAGTTTATTTGGTGTTTATTTGGTCGGTCAGAGTATAAGGATAATATATGACATGACTATTAACCCTTGTTTTATGGCAGTATTTAAGAATGGCAGCTGAGAACGTTAATAATGGAGTAAATCAGACCGTGGAGACACCTTTGATTACTACCCAGGGGAACGTGCAACAGGAAGGCAATATTCCTCCTGTAAACAACGTTACCGAGCAAACGATGAATGATGGAATGTTTAGGAGCTTTTTGCAGTTCATGCAAAATCAGACGAGGGAGACTCGTGTGCAGAATACGGGTGGAAATGATAACAACGCGCGGTTTGTCACAGCTAAGCAGTTCAAAGAATTGGGACCACCAGAATTTAAGGGAAAGCCGGATCCGATCATGGCGGAAACGTGGGTCAAGCAAATTACCAAGATATTTGATGTCTTGGGATGCACGGAGGAACAGAAGGTTCCATTCGCCACATTTATGTTCCGCGGTGAGGCAGACTACTGGTGGGAGTCTGTGAAGCGTACCCAGCCTGACGCACTCAACATGTCCTGGGAAACATTTCAAAAACTGTTCAATGACAAGTACTTTCCTGAAAGTATTCGTCATATGAAGGAGGTTGAGTTTATTAGACTGGAACAAAACAACATGACGGTGTCCCAGTACAAGGCGAAGTTTGCAGAGTTATCCAGGTTTGCACCTCATTTGGTCGAAAATGAGGAACGAATGACAAGGATGTTTCTAAGAGGTCTAAAACCCGAGATTCGGCAATATCTTATCTCTCATAAATTTTCTTTATATTCAGATGTTGTAAACATGGCTCAATTATTAGAGCGAGATAATGAGTATGTGCAACCGAGGGACCACAACCAGGGTCATACCGGTGGCGGCAGTCATCGAAGCAATGAAAGCGAGGTATCCTCACCTTTTTGAAACATCAGGTACGTACGTCAATTTCGAGGACGAAATTTCATAAGGAGGAGAGGTTGTAAGACCCCAACTTATTAATGAATAAAATCAAATTTTCTCTAAATATTATTGTGAATAATAAGGGGTTAATTTGATATAATACTTTGGTTATGGGTGAAATGTGCAAATTTTGCAAAATAAGCAAGTGGTTATAAAATATTTATTTTTGGTCGGTGAATATTCGGTTGGTCGTGGAATATTCTTGCTGTCGGGGAATATTCGTACGACGACGCAGCCTTGTGTGGGCCCCATAACGGAAAGCGATTGGATGAAGAAAACGACAAGTATAAGTTGTTTATAAATAACGGCGTAGTTGTTACCGTTAATACTGTTGGAATACCCGGTGGTTAAAATACAGTAGCACACGGTATTGCACCAATTATTGATTCTTACGTAAGAAGGCACTACTCAATAATTGTTACAGTAGTTATTATTCAATATTTTATTTTATTTATTCAATAATTGCTGCGTTGATATTTTATATTATTGTTGTTTCAATAATTGTTGCTGCACAGTATTTTCATTTATCAGATCAATAATTCATATTATTTGAATAATATTATTAGATAACATTATTGGCAATGTCTAGAAAGTTCTGTCTAAGGAGAGGTTTGGTCATCTAATTGCGCGCCAGTAAGGAGAAATCCTTATTGGAAAGCCCCCTCTTTCCTGGGAACGGCCTGGTTGTCATAAATGTGATTCTGTAATATTATTTGTGAATAATTAATTATTGATTCATATGATAAGGAAATATTTATTTTATGTGGATATAAATGAGGATTTATTTGAGTGTGGATATTGTCTAGAAGACAATATTTGTATTTAAACTCACAGTATGTGTTGTCGTATTTTGCACGACAATTGTATTATTGAAGTTGTAGTTTGCTTTCTGTACCATGTATTTGGCGACTCAGAATGGGTGTTGTATACCTATTCTGCGGGCGTCACATTCTGTCTCCAAATCTTCTCTTCACTGCGTAATAGCTGAGCAGCAATCAGGTGTAATAAATCTTCTTCCTTGAAGCACAGTTTCTTTCTCTTCTAAACTTGGCTTCTTCTCCTGTTGAGGTGGTGGTTGGTGGAATTAATTGTGAGTGTTCTGCGGCTGTGGGGTGAACTGATTCTGAGATTGGAACCCAAGAGGGTTAGCATAATTTGGCCTGGTAGATCAAGGTTGTGGTTGATTGGGGTTGTTACTGTTGTTGTTGTTGCCCCGTGAGAAGTTTGGATGATTTCTTAACCCCAGGTGCTAATGAGTAGGAAGATTGGTGTTTTGTTGTCGCCCGTAGTTGGAAACAAATTGAAACGACTCAAAGCTTATAGCAAACTGATCAGTAGGGTGGCTCCCTTGACATAACTCACACTAGACTACGACACTCTGAACATTTTGCACTGCTAATGGTCCCATGGTGTCTAGCCGTTTCGTTAGCACTGCATCCTGAGCCGCTAACGATGTGAATGAATCAACCTCATATACCCCGCTGCTCTTCTGGGGGCTTACCTATCATTCGGTCACTGATAATAATTGGCCGCCATTGTTTCCACTATTTCGTACCCTGCCATGTGATGTTTAGCCATGAAGGCCCCTCTAGACGCGGCATCAATACTCGAACGAGTTGATCCGGATAGCCCATTATAAAAGGTCTGGATAGGAAGCCATTCTGGCAATCCATGGTGAGGGCATTTTCTCAGAAGATCCTTGAATCGTTCCCACGAGTCATATAAGGATTCTGAATCGAAATTGATGAATGAGGTAATTTCATGCCTGAGTCTTGCGGTTTTAGCAGGCGAAAAGAACTTCGCCACGAACTTTTGGGCCAAGTCAGCCCATGTGGTGATGGAGCCTGGCGGGAATGAGTGCAGCTTGTCCTTCAAAGTGAAAGGAAACAAACGGAGTCTGATGGCATCGTCAGACACTCCGTTGGTTTTGAACGTATCATCAATCTCCACAAATTTTATCAAGTGATCGTTGGGATCATCATTCGATAGACCCCCAAACTGAATGTTGGTGCACATTTGAAAGGTGCCCAGCTTTATCTCAAAGTTATTTGCTTGGATTGCGGGCCTGAGAATGCTTGCCTAGAGATCCTTGATTGGAGGCATGACATAGTCCCTTAGAGATTTCTGAAGTTCCTCAGCCATTTTGACAAGAGTAGGCCTGTCCCGAGAATTTTCTATTCGCATCCGTCTAGACGTTCTGTCAACCTCATGATCGAGAGGTATTATATTCTGTCCCCTTCGAGGTGGCATAAATAGTAAAGACTACCTGAAAAGAGAGTTAAACAGAAGAATCAGTTAAAATTAAGATTGTATTGACTTAGTGTTAATATTGAATAACAAATAATACTAAGTCCCCGGCAATGGCGCCAAAAACTTGTTGGTTGATTTAGCTATTGCCAAATCGCGCGCAAGCATATGCAGTCCACAAGTAATATATGAAAGTAGAGTGTCGAACCCACGAGGACAAAGTCTTAAAAGGAAACAAATACTAAAGCAAAGTCGTTACTAGTCTTATCTAAACTAGTGAAATAAGATGATTGGCTAAGCTATATGTTTAAAACTATAAGAATAAGAGAAATGGTTGTGCTAGGAAGTCAAGATAGGATTACAACTCCCCTAATGCATCGCCTAATCTCCTAACTCTCCAAATTACAAACAAATCGAGGAATGGTCAACCGAGAATAGTAAAGACGCATAAGCTTCTGTCGAAGGTCAAATGCACGTCCCTAACCAGCTAAAACACAATATGTCGATTTGTGACAATAACTAGGTCAAGGTCAGTAAGCTAAGTCTCAAGGTCGGACAAGGGAAATAGGGATATGTTTATCCTATTAGCGTAATATGCACACATACCCTTGGCATGGTCATAATGTCCATTCGTCAATTTTCATTACTATCAATACCAATTTCTTTATTAAGCAATCAGTCATTAAATAAGAAATACAACAACCCATTCTAAAATGATTCATTAAATAAAATAGGACAGAAAGTTAATTAAGCTAAACAAAAGGTTACATTGCAATCCTAAAAATGGAATTAGTTCATAACTATGGAACTAACACACATTTTTAATACATTCAACATTATCTCTTCTAGCAAGACAGAAAATAAAATCCTAGTCTAAGCTGCAATAAGTTCTCTGTCGATATCTCTAATATTCGATACTAAATGCAGGCGGCTTCGCTTTCTATTTATACTTGCCCCCTCTTTCTTCTAGGTCATTAAAGACTCATTACTGCTTGGGCACCGGAGCTCGCGTTGTGGCGCGAGCAAAAGGCTTGACAAGCAGCGTCGGGGCGCGAGATGGGGCGCTGAGGCGCCGTTAATGGAGCTGGGGCGCGACTCTGGCGCCAGCCTTGGCGCTGGGGCGTTATACGTAACTCAAGTGAGGCACCAAAGATCAGTAACTTTGCCTAGTATTGGCGTTGGGGCGCGACGCTAGGGCGCTGGGGTGCCGTGAATGGCGCTGCGGCGCGAGCTCTAAGAGCAACATTGGCGCTGCGGCGCCAACACAGTGAAAATGATCTAAAATGCCAGAAACCACCTCCAAAGCATTGCATAAAAACTTTAGACATAAAAATAATGAAAATATAGATAAAAGCTAACTAAGAGACTGAAAACAGGCAATAACATAAGCCACCAAAGATCTGATTTGTAGGTATAAATACTACTTATCAAATACCCCCAAACTTAAGCTTTTGCTTGCCCTCAAGCAAACTAATAGACACTCAAACCCAATATTGCAAGAAACGAGAGAAGATTAACCCTATAGACTAATCATATGGCCCCTAAGCAAACTCATGAACATCCTCAGAGAGTAGGACAAAGCGCATACAACCAAGGGCTTAATGTCTATTAATAAATAAGAGACTGTACTTGATCCATTTTGTGTGTGTGCAGACCAAACATCTAAACTAGTCATAACCCAAATTCAGATCACATAGTCGACTGTGATACTAATAAGCATACTATGCAACTCAAATAATTAACAAGCATTAAGACAAGACGTAGAAACACGAAAAGGTTCAACAGTTCTAACCTAAAGAAGTAATATCCGACTCAGACAGTTCTTGACTACTTTGAGGCTAAACAGAGCACCCATTAGCAAGCTTTCGATCAATGACTCCCAAGCCAGAAGACTTTAGGGCACTAGGTGTAAAACACCCCTAAGAATCTAATAACTCAAGCACAAAGGCTATGTAAACAACATAAGTCCACAATCGATATTACCTGCCTACATTTATGGGCGAGTGCGTTTCCACGCTCCATCTCAACCCACCGTAGGACTGTTATTATATATATATATATATATATATATATATATATATATATATATATATATATATATATATATTTACAAGAACATTAGACTCGAAAGTGTAAAAGCCTCAAAGCCTTTAATTACCTTGAAATCACAAAGTTTTTAATAGCGTACAAGTTTTCACACAATAAAAAGACAACCTAAATGTGGACACGTAACTAGAAAAGACAATTGGTCAGTGCTCGCTAAAACAATGGATCCCAAACAGTCTTGATTTATCTAAATAACACGCCCCTAGCTCGTATAGATTTAACCCTATACTAAGAAGACATCAATTATACTGCTTATCACAAGCCACAATCAAAACTTGGGCACTAAACTACCCTAACCCAACATATAAACAATTAGAGAAATGGGGGTTAGAGTTAATCAAAGTGTACTAGGAAAAAACTATAACTATAAAGTACCCATGCCCAAATAGGGCAAAGCCATAACACATGGCATCAAGTATACCAATTAATTAGTGTAAAACCCAAAAAAAAAGAGGCTTTAGGCAAAATAATATCTGACTTAGTCAAGATATTCCCAAACAAAAGATATATAACCACAAGCATGTATTTATATGAAACTTAAAATACTACTACGCAAAGACATGCATTCAAGATAAATTAAAGCATGCATCCATAACCAAAAGCTTTTCCACAATAATAAACACAATAGATAACATAAAAATTAAACCATTAGTCTAGGGCTATCAAGCCCAAATACCATCCAAAAATCCTTACACAGCAGTTGAAATAAAAATATAATAAAACTAACACAATTTATATATAAATAAATAAAAGGAAGTCTCCCCCAAACTTGAAAGTTGGCTCGTGTCCTCACTGGCCTCTAGACTGCAGCATCAAACATTAGCAGCACTACCGCCTTCATCACCATCATGACCAAAATCTTCATCAGCACCGAACAAGTCAAAATCGTCATCACTGTCGCCCTCATCATCATCCACATTTACTGGTTCGTTCATGCGTGCCTCATCAGCAGGTGGCAGAAATTGTGGTGGATACGGCGCATAGATTGGAGGTGCCGGGAATGGGAATGGCATGAAATCCGCATCCTCGCCACCATGAGCAGTATGAATGTTGGAGAGCGTGTTAGCAAACTCTGCATGGAAATGGTGGAATTGGCACTGCCACCCGGTGACATGGTCAATCTTGCAGTGGAGGAAACTAAGGATGTTCAGAATCTGTGCAAGGGTCCCTGAATCAACTATCTCAGTAGAAGGGGGAATTGGCACTTGAGTGGAGGGTCCCGCCTCAGTAGACGGCTGTGGATCATCGGATGGCGGCGGCTGAGGTGCTGGCTAAATTCCTTCCCCTCGGGGATGCGATGGTGCTCCCTCCCAGACTGCATATCGGCTAATGAGATGATGATCAATGACTGACATTAGAGGGAGGGTGACATCTTCCTTCTCCCACTGAACACCCGCCCTTTTGCATAGATGGGTAATAAGAGATGGGTGGGGAAGGCTAGACATGACCTTGCTCTTGATAACCTTTTTGATGGATTCATTGATCAAAGCCCCCACATCAATCTTCAACCCCAAAACAATGGCATAGAGAAGCATTGCCCTCTCCCGAGTGACATCATTCACATGGCACGTAGGCTGAATATTAGAATAGATAAAGGCGTACCATGCCTTACCATAACGACTAAGCGTATGTGAAGGAAAAGACGTGCGTTCACCAGTGTAGTCATTCATTTTCCACATTGTCTCGGACTTACAGAGCTTGCTAATAATATCATCAGATTGGTAACTCTGAATCCCATTCTCCCTGTAGTCTTGCTTGTCAAAATTAGGAGTCTCATACACTTTATTGATAGCTTTGACATCGAATGGGATCAACTTCCCCCTCATAGGTGATGCCAGCGGGCCATCCGGAATGGCATTAGCATAAAAGTCTTTGACCACCGCTACCACAACGAATTTCAACTGCTCGGTGAAATGCACCCATTTCATTTTGGAGATCATAGCATTCATCTCACCATCCAGTTTATCATCAGGCCGAAGCCCTCTCTCAGGCACCAGACTTCGAGATAAAAAATTTTGAGTATACCTTTGATATGCCTCCTCCGTTGGAAATTTCAGCGCATCCCAAGTCTGAGCACGGGCTCGAGAAGAGGATGGAGGAGGAGGGCCAATACCTGTCCTTGGACGCTTAGAAGCCATGGCTAGATTGCAATAACGAGAAGGAATGCACTTATGCTCTGAAGCAAATACTACCACAGAACCGTACCTTGCCTGGCCTTTTAAAGCCAAATATGCGAGGGAGCAACGGTAAGAAGAGGAACCGTGAAGACGGTTGAGCGACCAAACGGTAAGAAACGGGCTGACGGTTAGATGAACGATCGAAAGTTAAACAGTTGGCGATGCTTAGGGAGAGAGGAAGTGGAGAGCTGTAACTGATATCAGATGTGTTATGAGAGAGAGAAATTACTAAGTAATACCTCAATTAAAGAAGTTAAACTCGCTTGTGGCGCTGGGGCGCTGAGAATGGTGCTGGGGCACCGATCCTGGCGCTGGGGTGCCGAGCATGGCGCCGGGACGCAGTGAGAGACCTTCATTGGCGCTGCGGCGCTGCGAATGGCGCCGGGGCACGAATTAATAGTATGTTCTCACATTGGATGGCGCGACGGGAACGGAAGATGGCGCTGCGGCACGGAGTCTGTTCTTTTGACAAACAGCAAAGAATTCCTGCATAGGCCAAGATAACATATCATCAAACCATACCAGCAATCAGACAGCTAATCTAAAACTGAAGGAACACATTATTGACAAGCTCTAATTAAGGGTTGACAGATACTAACAACATGCACTATACAAACTACAAGTATTATACAGAACATAGACAACACACATAGTATACAAAACACAGACAGTAACTAGATAACCAAAATGAGACTTAAGATAATAAAGGTAAAATAATATGTTTGATACTGAGATGGGGATGCCTCCCATCAAGCACTTGATTTAGAGTCATCGGCTTGACTATTTTCTCGTCTTACACCGGGTCTCCTAATGTAATTAAGGTATTCTGCCGGTCGACCTCGCCGCCCTAGTAGTGTTTTAATCTCTGCCCATTGACTTTGAAGGTTGTGTCAGAATTTGGGTCCTCAACCTCTATCGCCCCATAAGGATAAATCTTGGCAATTGTAAAGGGGCCCGACCATTAGGACTTAAGCTTTCCTCGAAATAACTTTAGCTGGGAATTGAAAAGAAGAACCTTCTGGCCCAATTCGAAGTGCCTCTCAAGGATTTTCTTGTCGTGCTACCTTTTGGTTTTCTCCTTGTACAACTTAGCGTTTTTATACGCTTGCAGACGAAACTCGTCTGATTCATTTAGTTGTAAGAGCCGCTTCTCGCCGGCTGCCTCAAGATTAAAGTTGAGCTTCTGAATAGCCCAATACGTGTTATTCTCCAATTCTACGGGGAGATGACATGCCTTACCATAGACAAGCCTATACGGAGACATTTTGATAGGCGTTTTATAAGCTGTGCGGTAGGCCCACAACGCATCATCGAGCTTCTTGGACCAGTCTTTAAGATTTGGGTTAACGATCTTCTCCAAGATTCGTTTCACCTCTCAATTTGAAATTTTAGCTTGGCCGCTGGTCTGTGGGTGGTAGGCAGTGGTGATCTTATGGGTCACCCCATACTTGGCTAGGAGGACTTCAAAATATTTGTTACAAAAATGTGACCCTTCATCGCTAATGATAGCCCGAGGTGTGCCAAAACGGGTGAAAATATTCATCTTAAGGAACTAAAGCACTACCTTAGCATCATTCGTCGGCAAGGCAACTACTTCCACCCACTTTGAGATATAATCCACTGCCACGAGGATGTAGAGATTGTTAAAAGAGGACGAGAATGAACCCATGAAGTCGATGCCCCGTACATCAAATAATTCCACCTCCAGGATATTTTCCAGTGGTAGTTCATGTCGTCTTGATATGGTGCCCACCCATTGGCATCTGTCGCAGTGCAACACATATATGTGTGCCTCCTTGAATAGGGTGGGCCAATAAAATCCTGACTGAAGCACTTTCGCAGCAGTTCGTTGGCCTCCAAAATGACCTCCATAGTTTGAAGAGTGGCAGTGATGTAGCACATCTTCAATTTCTTCTTCCGATAAGCATCTTCGCAGAATCTGATCAGAGCACTGCTTGAAAATGAAGGGCTCATCCCACAGATATTGATTGGCATCTTTTAGGAATTTCTTTCTTTGTTGAAAGCTTAGGTTTAGAGGAAGCACTTGGCATATGACATAATTAGAAAAGTCCGCATACCACGGAGCTTTGCTTTGGAAAGCAAAAAGTTATCCATCCAGGAAGAAATCATTGATGGCTTTGTCAGCATCTCCCGAGGGCGTGGTGTTTTCCAACCTTGATAAGTGATCGGCAACCTGATTTTCTGTTCCCTTCTTATCTCGGATTTCCAAGTCAAACTCCTAGAGAAGCAGAACCCACCGTATCAATCTCCGCTTAGCATCCTTCTTTTCTAACAAATACTTGTTTGCCGAGTGATCGGTGTATACAATCACCTTTGTTCCAATGAGGTAGGAATGGAACTTGTCAAACGCATAGACTACAGCCAACAGCTCCTTCTCAGTTATGGTATAATTTAACTGAGCATCAGTTAATGTCTTGCTGGTATAGTAAATGGTGTGGAAGACCTTCTCCCTTCTCTGGCCCAACACTGCCCCGATTACAAAGTCGCTGGCATCACACATTAGCTCAAAAGGGTAGGTCCAGTCTGGAGCTACCACAATAGGTGTCGTGACAAGTCTTTTCTTTAATAACTCAAAAGCAATCAGGAAGGCTTCATCAAATTGGAAAGGCATGTCTTTTTCTAATAGAGTGCACAACGGTTTGGTAATCCTTGAGAAGTCATGGATAAACCTTCTGTAGAACCTAGCATGCCCGAGAAAACTCCTTACCCCTTTCACTGAGGTGGTCGGTGGAAGGTTATTGATCACATCTATCTTTGCCTTATCAACCTCAATTCCGCCTACAGAAACCCGATGACCCAGAATAATGCCTTCCTCAACCATGAACTGACACTTCTCCCAATTCAATACCAGGTTAGTTTCGACACATCTATGGAGGACGGGAGTTAAATTTGTCAAGCAATTATCAAACGAGCTCCCGAATACTGAGAAGTCGTCCATGAAGACCTCCAGGGTCTTTTCAACCATTTCAGAGAAGATCGACATCATACACCGCTGAAAGGTTGCGGGAGCATTACATAGTTTAAAAGACATTTCCCGGAAGGCAAAGGTCTCATACGGACATGTGAATGTCGTCTTTTCCTGATCTTCAGGAGCAATAGAAATCTGATTGTACCCTGAGTACCCATCTAGCAGACAATAATATTCGTGCCCAGCCAACCGGTCAAGCATCTGATCAATGAATGGAAGGGGAAAATGATCCTTACAGGTTGATTTATTTAGTTTCCTATAATCCATGCACACTCTCCATCCGGTCACCGTCCTGGTGGGAATCAGCTTGTTGTTCTCATTGGACACAACTGTCATCCCTCCCTTCTTTGGCACGCATTGGATAGGACTAACCCAAGGGCTATCAGAGATGGGGTAGATAATGCCTGCATCTAACAATTTAATGATCTCTTTCCGGACGACCTCTTTCATAATGGGATTTAGCCGCCTCTGATAATATATAGATGGCTTTGAGCCTTCCTCCAGAAGAATTTTGTGCATGCATAGATTCGGGCTTATCCCTTTTATATCAGCAATAGACCACCCCAGGGTCGTTTTGTATTTCTTGAGCACAAGCAGCAACCTTTCTTCCTGCCACTTAGTTAGAGAAGCAGAAATTATCACAGGTAAAGAAGATGAATTCCCTAAGTAAGAATACCTCAGGTGATTAGGCAAAGGTTTGAGCTCAAGGACAGGAGGCTCGATGATCGACGGCTGAGCCTTGGAGGTGGATGCCTCATTATCATTTAAAGACTCGAACTATCGATAAAATTGCTTATATCTTATGGTCTCATCGAGCCACTTGGCACATTTCACATGTGTGGGCTGTTCCATATTGCTAGCCCCGATTAATGTGGCTTCCAAAGGGTCTTTAATGCAAGTTTTTGAGAATACTTCTTTAATTGAATTATCAATTGTATTAATCTGGAAGCAATCCTCAGGGGTATTAGGATACTTCATTGATCTGAAGACATTAAATGTCACTTCTTGATCCTATACCCTCATTGTTAACTCCTATTTCTGAACATCGATCAGGGTCCTCCCAGTCGCCAAGAATGGCCTGCCCAATATTATTGGGACCTCCCTGTCCTCTTCAAAATCTGGGACTATGAAATCCGCTGGGAATATGAACTTGTCAACCTTAACAAGCACATCCTCTACAATCCCTTTCGGGTACATAAGAGACCTGTCAACCAATTATTAAGTGACGCTGGTAGGCTTGGCTTCATTGAGGCCCAGCTTCTTATAAATAGAGAGAGGCATCAAGTTGATGCTAGCCCCTAAATCACAAAGAGCCTTGCCAATAAAATGGTCCCCAATAGTGCACGGAATTATAAAGCTCCCCGGATCTTTTAGCTTCAGTGGAAGCTTGTTTTGAAGGATGGCACTACACTCCCCTGTCAGTGCTATAGTTTCATAATCTCCCATTTTTTGCTTCTTGGACAGAATGTCCTTCATGAACTTGACATAACTAGGCATTCCCTCCAATGCCTTCGCAAATGGGATATTTATGTGTAGTCTTCTGAACACTTCCAAGAATTTGGAAAACTGCTTATCCAGCTTCTGTTTCTTCTACCGCTGAGGGAAAGGCAACTGAGGGAGAGGCTGATTTACCATGTTCACGAGAGGAGATGGTGTTGAAGGGATATCTTGTCTACTTCCTTAACGCCCTAATGTCTCAGTATTCTCCTCCACTGGAGGTTCCTTTTCAGTCACTACTTCTTCCACAGAAGCACTCTCTCCACTTTGTTCCTTAGTGGTTCTCCCACTTCTAAGGGTCACTGCTTTACACCGTTCCTTGCCTTCCCGTTTTGGGTTGAAATCAGTGTCACTAGGCAAATCAAAGAGGGATTCAAGCCAGTCAGGTAGAAGCTCAGGCGATTAAAACCTGAGTGGAGTTTAAAGGTTAAAGAAGAAATTGTGAAACAATTTCAAGAAGGCATCATCATGGTGTCTACATACCCTGAATGGCTATCAAATATAGTCCCCGAGCCAAAACCAGGAGGAAAGGTGCGAGTTTGCGTGGATTACTGGGATCTGAATAAAGCTTGCCTTAAAGATAGCTTTCATGTTCCTTTTATCCACATTCTCATTGATAATACAACTCAATACGACATGTACTCCTTTACTGATTGCTTTGCGGGGTACCATCAAATTATGGTTGCTGAGGAAGATCGTGAGAAAACTGCATTCATCACGCCTTGGGGAACCTTTTGCTACAGACGGTTGTCATTCAGCCTTATCAATGCCAGAGCTACCTACCAACAAGCCATGATGGCTCTTTTCCACGATTTAATGCATAAGGAGATAGAGATCTACATGGATAACATCATTGTCAAATCCCGAAAGAAGGAAGACCACCTAGACCATCTCCGAAAGCTCTTCAACAGGTTGCGTAAGTACAACTTGAAGTTGAATCTAGCCAAGTGCACCTTTAGCGTTAAATCAGGTAAGTTGCTAGGATTCCTAGTCAGCCACAAGGGGATTGAGCTAGATCCGACCAAAATCCAAGCCATCACGGAAATGCTTATCCCTCAAATAGATAAGGAAATACGGGAATTTTTGGGAAGAATCAACTTCATTAGCAGGTTCATCTCCCAACTCACAGCAACCTGTGAGCCTATTTTCAAGTTGTTAAGGAAGAACTCCTCCATGAAATGGAATGATGAGTGCCAGAAGGCCTTCCTTACAATCAAAGAGCAGCTAGTCAGAGCTCCTATTTTGGTACCACCCAGGGATGATGTTCCCCTATTCATGTACCTGTCCATAAGTGACAATGCCATGGGCTGCATGCTGGAATAAAAAGATGATAGAGGCTAAGAGAGAGCTATCTACTACCTCAGGAAAAGATTCAGCAGCAGTGAACACAAGTACACTCTGATTGAGAAAACTTATTGTGCTTTAACATGGGCTTCCATGAGGTTACAACAATACCTCCATGGTCACACAACCCATCTAATATCCTGCGTGGATCATCTCAAGTACGTGTTCAGTAAACCCATGTTGAATTATAGGCTATCCAGATGGCAGTTGATCCTACAGCAGTTTGACATAGTCTACGTGACACAAAAGTCCATTAAAGGTCAAGGAATTGCAGATCAACTGGCCGCCGCACCTTCAGAGGATTTCAAATCTTTGGAAACATACTTCCCCGATGAAGGGGTAATGGCAATTTAGCAACACCATCAGTACGATGCACGCTAAACATGGAAGATGTATTTTGATGGAGCTGTAATTATGGAAGGTTCTGGGGCTGGAGCAGTTCTAGTATCTGTTACAAGGGAGCAGCATCTCGTCGCCATCAAATTGCAGTTTGCCAACACCAACAATACAGTTAAGTATGAAGGCTGTATCATGGGGCTAAAATATGCCCAATCAAGGGGTATCAGACGGTTAACTGTCTTTGGAGGTTCCGATTTGGTAATCAGACAAACCACCAGAATCTATCACACCAAAGGTCTACACTTGTTGCCTTACCATCGGCAGGTTCTACAGATAGCTTCGGAGTTTGAAGAAATATCCTTCCTCCACATTCCTCGGAACAGGAATGATTTTGTGGATGCATTAGCAACCTTGGCCTCCTTGACCAATATACATGACAAGGAAGACAAGCCAACCCTCACAGTTGCCCAACAAAAGGCTCCAGCCTATTGGAATTACATTAAAGAAGTATCGGATGAGCTACCTCCCATCCAACACCCCTGGTATCAGCATATCAAGGAGTACTTGTAAGATGGATCTACACCCGCTGAGGCGAACCCGACTGAAAGAAGGCGGATTGATCGACTGACTATGAAATTCTACCTGAGCGGGGATGCACTCTATAAAAGAGATGCAGGATTAGGTCTCCTCAGATGTCTGGACAAGGACTAAGCTCAGAGGCTCATAGATGAGATCCATGGTGGAGTCTGTGGCCCACACATGAGTGGCTCTCTACTTCTAAAGAAAATCCTTAGAACAGGGCATTGTTGGCTCTCTCTAAAAGCTGACTGTGAGGACCACGTCAGGAGATGTTATCAGTGCCAAATTCATGGGAATAATATCCACGCCCCTCCGAGGGAGCTCCATAATATGAGTTCGCCTTGGCCCTTCTCAATGTGGGGAATGGACGTGATCAGGCCAATCGAGCCCAAAGCTAGTAATGGGCATCAGTTTATCTTCACCATGATCGATTACTTCACCAAGTGGGTAGATGTAGACTCCTTCCCCAGGGTTACCAAAGAAGTTATCATTGCTTTCATCAGAAACAATGTCATCTGTCGATATGGACAACCAGAGGTAATTGTATCCGACAATGCTAAGAACCTCAACAACAAAATGATGGAGGAGTTGTGTAGTAAATTCCATATCAAACATCTCAACTCCGTCATATACCATTCAAAGATGAATGGTGATGTTAAAGCGGCTAACAAAAACATCAAAAAGATCATGTAAAAGATGTCCGCCAACCACAAAGGATGGCCTGACCTGTTGCCACTGACTCTGTTAGCCTACAGAACATCAATGCACAATTCCACTAGGGCAACCCCCTATGTGTTAACCTATGAGATGGAAGTTGTGCTCCCTATAGAAGTGGAAATAGAATCCCTTAGAGTGTTGATAGACGCTTAACTGGATGAAGACCAATGGGAACAAGATGGGTATAACCAATTGTCTCTAATAGATGAAAGGCGTGCCGCTGCTATCTTCCACGGTCAGTTATATCAACAAAGGATCGCTAGGTCCTACAACAGAAAAGTCCGGCTACGGCAGTTTAAACAACATGACTTGGTTTTGAAGAAGATCATTGACAACCAAGATCAATCTAAGGGGAAATTTTCCCCGAATAAGAAGGCCCGTTTATTGTCAAGGAGGTATTAACAGGAGGTGCTCTCAGATTACAGGAAATAGATGGCAATGAATTTCCACAGCTTATCAACTCGAATACCGTGAAATGGTACTATGTCCGAGGTTACCATCGAGCAAACATCCTGATTTTGGATCACCAGATCCCTAGTCATTTTAGGTTTTTAACCCTTCACTACATACAACTTTTTTCACAATCATCTGCCCCATTAGGGACAAATATACTTTTTTAACCAGTAGCCTGGTTTCGGATCGCCAGATCCTTTTCTCTTCATTTGGTTTTGAACCCTTACTCAATTTCGGTTATCCCACCAGGGATTGAACCTTTCATAGCTGCAGTTTTACCCCACTAGGGATAAGACTTTTCACACCTGCAGTTTATCCTATGCATGGGATTAAACTTTTTCCCCGTAACGTAGTTTGTCCTGAAGACGGGACTAAACTTTTCGTTGGCTGCAAATCTTCCTGAACATGGGGCGAACTACACCGACCTGATCTCCTTAATACACGGGAGTACGTAGGCAACCATATTTTATATGGCCCGGTCACAATAAAACAAAAATAACAAAAACATTTCTACACCCTTTTCCTTACAAAAACAAAAACAAGAAAAATATTCCTACACCCTTTCTACCACATACAGCTTTGAACCTCTTACACCAGGTTTGAACTACGCAGACCTAATCTCCTCTTCAATAGGAGTACGTAGGCAGCCATTCATGGTTCGGTCTAACCCCCTACCCAAAACACAAACACTTGTCAGCAGTACTGGGATCATCCTTCAATCCACCACATTTCATCGGCTTCAGACCAAAGGGATGGAACTACCTGACCTCCCCCTTAATGGGAGGATCGACGACCATCTAAGCTGCGGTTGTTCCTCAAATAGAAACACAAATCAAAAAGAGATGGAACTAACTGGGCTCCTCTTAAATAGAAGTACTGGCGACCATCTGTGGTTTGGTCAACCTCAGAGAGGAGAGCCACCTTCCTCTCCATATTTCCATACATAAACCAGTCCCAAGACACCAAAAAATGGTAGGGACAACACACAGATCAATGATCAATTTTAAGAGATCCTAAGACATCCCAATGTCCATCCATCAAGGAGGAATTCAGAATACATCTAGATCACAAGCCCTAAAGAAACAGACAAATATCAAGTAAGAAACAAGGCATAACTAAAAGGGAAATGATCAAAAATATATTTTTGCCTGCTATATATAATGATGTTTGATATATACAATATGAACTATACATGACAAAATGGCTAAGCTAGTCTGTGTAGTAAAATACAAGCCCATCTACAAATCAGTGTATATGCGAGCTATTAAGCCCAACATGGCATCTCTCTCGAAAAAGGAGGTAACGTTGTGGTCTCTTGCACAAAGGTATCAACACGGGCTAACAGATCCACATCCATCTGCATGGTGACTCTATGCTTATCAATATACGTACTCATCTCTGCGATCATGCCACTCGTAAGGGACGTTACTGTGGTACTATCTGTGACGACTACTTCCCGGGAAGATATGGCGACATCCCTCTCGACTATCACGGCATCTCTAGCTGATCTGGCCTCATCCCGCTCAACAACAGCGGCATCTCTATGAACTAATGTCTCGTCTCTCTCTAATAGAGCGGCATCTCTTCCATCAAGGGCTGTCAACATCAGGGCTCTAGCCTGATCTCTCTCAAAGGTCATCAGATGAAGACTCTGCTCAAAGTACTGTGTTGAATGATGGATCACGACAGTGTTAGTACTGGGAGAATCTAAAAGAGATACTGGCAATCCAGGGAATGGCTCCTCCTTGGTATAGGAATTAACGTCCTCCATGGGCTCTCCACCGTCTGAATCAATACTCGGCACTGTGGATACTACCGTAGCCGATGAACTCTCTGTATCCATCCACGTAGAATACTTTGGCGAATAGCCCGGATGACTAACAAAAAAGCAGCTATCTCACGCTGATCCCAACAAGCATACACCCGGGATCGGTCCTCTGCTGACAAGTGGTGAGAAGCTAAACGCTGACCTAACGCCCCCTTAAAAGGATGAAAGTCCTGATAGTGGTCAAACTGTGACATCATTGCCAGTGGGTGGTAGGTAGTCATGCCCCTCAAACCAGCCAGAGGGAGATAATCCATGCTAAGAGCTTGAGTAATGAAGCTATAGGGTGAGCTGAGCCCTGAACACGACAGGATGCCAAATGGATCTCTAATCCAAGCCTAGAAGATCGACCACGACATAGCGTCTGGACACTCTGATGGTTAAAATGGAGTAAGACATAACTATATCATGGGTAAAGCATTACCTGTGTCGGCGAAAAGTGCCAATCGATCTCAAGTGTGACATAAACCACACGTATAACATGACCGAACTGCCTATAAATACCCCTGCCGGGTAGGTGCTGCAAAATGTGGTCGACCGCAACGTCTCCGCCAAGATCATTGGAATGATGGTATGACCCTCCCTGAGAGCTCTCACTGCCATGATAACACCGATGTCCAGCTCATCCATATACCGTGGCATGTACACATACGCCACTACGCACATCATAAATACATCTACTCTGGCCAAATGCCACTGATCCTCTGGTGTGGTGAAATCCCCAGAATACCATGTATAGTTGTTCGATGAGTCAAACCTACCTATCAGGAAACGTCGGGATAATACATGACCGGATGTAATCTCATCCTCTATTACTCTACGTCGTAACCCGGTGAGGGTCATGAACTGCCGGTGTATATCTCCGACAGCCATATGAGCTCAAGGTTTGTCTAAGGGCAAAGCCGTGAGCCGCTCGTACTCCTCCAATGTAGGAGTCAACTCCTTAGTACCAAATCGGAAAACTTGCCTCTCTGGTATCCAATGCTCTGGCATACCCTCTACAAAGCCTGCGGGAACCTGAAACATCAGGAGGGTCATAGAATGATGTAATAACTGATCTACGGTCACCCTATCTGGGGGTGACATATTATCATACCAGGATCTCAGACGGCATGCCACTAATACTGGTGGGGTGTGATCTATGTGGCTGACTGTCAAAGAAGACATCTGTGTGGGTTGTATCATAAGATCATCCAAGGGTCAATGATGAATATCTCTGGACATACATACATATGCATAACATGATAAATGCATAACAAATAATAGATGGAAATATGATGTATGGAATGGTAAACAGCACATACATTCCTAAGTACATCATCATCTATATACATCATCTCTGTACAGATAAAAATACAGGGAAATGGGGCACAGACGCCCAACTACTAACAGAGGCCTATCAAAAGATATAGCGAGAATGGGTCACTACCACCAAATATCTAACAAAGGCCTATAAAAAGAGATAATGAGAATACACATCAGAAGAAGACAATGGTGTCAATATCTACATCATCAATTATGTCCACCTGATTTAACTCCTCTTGAGTCACTGGATCTCTATCTATAGGGATGTCAGGCATATACAAGGAAGGATCTGCACCGGTAAAGCCATATGGGTCACCTGAGGGGCCAGCGCCTGAGCTGGAAGAATCAAACAAATCTGCCTCTGAAAGATCTCTGCCCAAGTGGCAGATAAAGAAATGTGTCTGGTCCAACTGTCGGGTCAAACGATCAATCTTTGTCACATGAGTCGGATCTCAGACACAGGACAGCCAATACATCATCATCACAGAACCAGGAACCATATCCCCCATAAACTTAGTGGCACAGGTCTGGGCTCCAATGGTACGAGGGGACCACCAGTGATGGAATGAATCCTAAGTATGTGAACCCTTTGACAAAGCGTATCCGTCCATACCCATCAATAGGATGTCATCGGCGGGTGACTGCGAGACAGACCAATAATGCCTAGTAGGAGGCAAGATCAACACACGAATCTCTCATGTGGTGCTCCTAATAGCACGCTCTCCTAAGTAGAGCTCCCATCCTCCATCTATGAAGAGAGGAATCCTACGGGTGGATATCACGTGCTTGACACCAGTCGGGAATCCATCCTCGAACCCAATGGTCAAATGTTCCCCAGAATAGGGAACCCAAGTGATGACATCAGCTATCAACTACTCCAACTGTAGCCGACAAAGGGTGAAACCCTCCGCTACAAGAACCTCTGCCAATATGGAGTGATGCCATCGCCGTCCTCGTGGATAGGCATCTAAACCTAACACGCTCACATGATGCAAATATGGAAGCCTCTCATAGGCCCAAAACTGCCAACACAAAGTTAAAACACCTACTATTAGTGAATACTCTTAAACGTGTACATGGGAAATCAAAAGAGAAATACTCACCAGCAGAAATGGGCAAAATCCTAGCCAAGCCTCGGTCAAGCCCTGCGAACATATGTGTATTCCCCTGAGGAAAAATAGGCAAAGGTGTAGGAACCCCAATCATACTCTCTGATATTTTCCATCTCCCGCGTGGAACTGATCAAAGCGAATGACACCGTAGAAGAGTTATCAGCTATGAAACAACCCTTTATGATAATCAGGAACAATCGCCAAAGAATGCAATCCCTAACTCTCACATCAACATGAATGGGCTCATTCAACAGACCACTCATAGTATCTACGCTCAAAGGACCCGTACGGACGGTCCTACCCTTGAGCGCCTCAGTCGGGACTCCCAATAAGGATCTAACAGCAGTCAGGGTAATATCTATCGTGCATGGCACTGGCGCTCCGTCAAACTCCATACCGGTGATAAATCACCAAATGGAGAGACTGAGTTAGGTGAAACCAGCGCTCAGACAATACCCTGAGGTAACCCCAGGGACAACGGCGGGGAAGAATGGAAAAGAACGCCCCAAAGCCCCAATCATGCACAATCGCTCTATAGTCGGGATGCAGAGCTTGGTACATGGACTGAATGCTAAACTAGTTCCCTATGGGTTGTGTAAAGTCGGGAATCTATGTCACAAAGCAGATAAACATTAGAAACATTTAATCCTCATCAATAGGAAAGAAGGAAAATCAAAGTCCAGCTTTGTACCTCATTTGCGTGCAAATACATTGAGGGGTGTCGACTCAAATCACCCAGAAGCTCTGGGTTTGCCACCTGAATACTCGAGAGGTTCCTACGAGGAACATACACAGCATGAGCGGGGTCCACAACTGGTACATCCTCCTCCTCAACCTCGACGTCTAGCACATCAACCCGAACATGACGTATCATTGCCTCTGCCAGACGACGAGGCTGTCTAACAGAATGGGGTCAAGGCACTTCAGAAGCCCTCCTCCGTATACCAGAAGTGGTCCTGCGGGAACTACTCGGCTGATCCGGATCCATAATATCTGGACAACAAGTCTCCAAATCACCTCAAAAAGAGTGTGATATTTTCTAACCTGGAGCTTTTCAAAATGCATTTAATGACTACATGCATGCATGTATTATTTTAACATACGCCTACAGAAGAGTTAAAAATACATGACTACCCAATGCCTATATTTTGGAAAATTTTGCCATAGTTTTCTCTATAAATAGGACTATCCACATGCACATAGGAATGACTAGGTGGCCATTCAGTAGCACACCTGCCCACAGTTATATACACATTATTTGCATTAAAAAGTCAAAGTCATCAATCCATAAGGGTAGCCTAATTACAAGGATTACTTAGCTTTAGCACCTTTGCTCATTTATCCTCAAATAGGATAAGAAATAGCAGAAAAAAGGTGTCGATTTAACTGTTTTAAAAGTTAAATTTTTTCACATCATTATGTTCAACATGGTTTAATACTAACATTTACTATGTTGAATATTTTTTATCAAGTCATATGAGCATGCATATTCACTACTAAGTGTTTAAACGTATTTCAAATAAAAAGTCATTTTCCAATAGATAAAAATTGGAAAAAAGATATGCATACGTTACCAGGACAGTGTAGAACACTTGTACGGTGACAGAATTTGTAGAAAGACGTCTGAACTCAGCAAATCTGAAGAAGAGCTCTCAGATTTCCTTCGCTGCGCGACTTGAAAATGACTTGTGAAAGCAACCAACCCATTTATGGGCATTCACGGTTGGCCGCAGGTCCACCTTTGGCTACTACAGGTGTACTGCGACTCCCCTACGTGGATCCCACCCCTCCGACTCGATCCAGTTGGAGTTGCAAAGGAGTTTTCATAAGCTGAAAAGGCCAAATCAGGGATAAAAATGCTACGTGATTGAGCAGAATAGCCTAAAATCCTTGTTTTCCTAGGCTCGACTATGGCTTTCATATCAACCATTGGTATTCGCCCAAACACAGGGTTTACTATATCGACGATCTCAGCAGCTGCAGATCACATTCAGCAATACCGCATAAAGGTCGAATACCGTCAGTTTGGGGTCGTCAGTTTGCAATCGTTGATGCACAGTCCCCCACGGGGGCATCACGCGTTCTAAAGTATAAATCCCCGGTGGGGGCATCACGCGTTCTAATGCACAATCCCTGGCGGGGGCATCACGTATTCTCAAGTACCAGTTCTCCGGCGGGTGTATCACGCGTTTGCATGTGGCGAAGCACCCATTCCCGGCGGGGGTATCACCCGTTATCTGTTGATAATACATATCCCTGGCAGGGGTATCACACATTTCATCCATTGATGCACATGACAACGAAGGTCAAGCAACCTTGACATCAATTCAGCCATTGGCAAGTAAACCCAACGAAGCGTCGGAAGCCATCCGATGATTGCATCAGTTGATACATACATCATCAAAGGTCAAGCAGACTTGGTATTTATCCCCAACAGGGATTTCATCTGTTGATGTACAATTCAGCGAAGGTCAGGTAATCCTAACAACACAGACTGTTGGCAGTAACTCTAACAAAGCATTCTCATTGGGGAGGACCGATGATGGAATATGTTATACACATCCTCAACATGCAAAAGCATCCCCACAGAGGCTCTTGTACATGAGAGATACATCTAATCCTGATAGAGGTCAAGGGGAGCCGGCAATTATCCCACCATATTGGAGGACAATCCAACAAACCATATACATTTGCATCATGTTGATGTACATTGTATCATGATTATCTTGTTACATTTCAAGTGGCTGGTATTCTTTATCATATCCATGTCATTGCATTGCATGAATATGATAAAGAGGGGCATCTGTAGACACTCGAAATTTTTCTACATACCTGTTACTAACATTGTAGGAGGACAGAATTGTCTTTTAGAGATAACCCTGAAAGACAGCTCAGTTCAATCCCGGAGATAACCTTGGGATATTCAGTATCACCATCTTAGAGATAACCCCGAGACATCCAGCTCAGACCCGGATACTACTGAAAGTTTTAACCTCAACCCCAGAAACAACACCGGGAGTTTCAGTTTCAACCTCGGAGATAACCCCAAGGACTGCAGTTCAGATACCAAAAATCACACCGAAAAAAATCGTGTCATCATGGAGATAACCCCGAGATACTCAGTCTCGAAAAAAACACCAGGAAAGACATCATCAACCTCGGAGATAACCCCGAGGCATGCAGTTGCAGTTCCTGAGATAACACCAGAAATGCTTGTTTCAAATCCACGTAAACAGCTTCAGAACACTCGACAAAATCCCTGAGGCACTCATTCCATAAGCCCGAAGATAACCCCGAGAACTCAGACACATCTCAAAAATAACCTTGAGGATGGTCAACACCTGCAGTAGTCCAATCTCAGAGATAACCCTGAGCAACGATCGCTAACATAGCTCAAATCAGAGATAATCCTGGTGAAGGGTAGGACCATTACTTTGCCATCCCAATGCCACAATCGCATCTTCTTAAGAATAACATACATACATTCTACACAGTAAAGTCCTACAAGAACCAAGGAGCGCCAATTCCTAGTGACTACTACACACGACACCACATCGGATAGAATTTGAAGCTTGAAGAGATAGGGCATGGTCCCATCTTCCTGAATTCGTACAACCTCTAATCCCATATCATTGTGTATGTGACGCCTCCAAATTTAGATACTTGAAACCCGAACTCGGTGCTTCACGATACCATTTCTATAAGCTGAATAATACTAACAATAATAACAATAATATAAAATTAAAACTCAATTTATATATGCATCAAAGTTTACTCCTAGGTACGAGACCTTTAAACATTCATTACATCATAAATAATAAGTAACATTGTCTTAATAAACTATAACTATTACACAACATATTAGAAATATCATTCGAACAGCTTTCCTTTCCCATTGTTCTTGCCTGAGCCTTCTAGTTGATCATACTTAACTAAAAACATTTAATTTAAGCAAGAGTGAGCATTTGAGTGCCCAGCAAGTAATAATAATTATAAATATTAGCTGAGAGGGTTAAATATTTTCTTTGTACTACCCTTCTACAACAAGTCAATAGTTGTGAAGTAATCTGAACCGATAATAATAACATAACAAGTCTCTATCAAATTTTTGAAACTACGTAATGACTATAATTGGGGTTTAGGTGACATACAATGAACATTGGTTTCAATTTTTGAATAGGTTTAACAGAAATTCAGCTGCAAACCGTTATAACTTATGGGCACGGGGGGTGATCAGCCCGTTATGCCCTGTATTGATCAATACTACATGCAAGAACGATAGTATCGTTCACTCTGTCCACCTTTGATGCATAAAAAGTTTTCCTGTTTACGGGATGTTCATACTTGTCGGGTTCCAAACTAAAAGTTTTATCTTGTTCAACAATAATCTATAATTCAATATATATATATATATATATATATATATATATATATATATATATAGGTAATTAACAAAGGTGTATCAACATGTGATTAAATACAATGATTATCCAAGTGAGGACACTTGTATAACCATTTATTGAAATTAACAAACAGAATATATATATCTGAATTACCATATACTAACATGTTAAAAATCAATAAGCATATATAGTATAGAGTTAATAATCTGTACAGCAGTAATATAATTCTGAAATATTCTTACTCATGCCCATTGCATAAAGGAAATGCAATGGTAGGATACTTGCCTAAGCTGCTGCTTACAATAACGCAACTTAGATTAATCTTTTATACAGCGACCTATCAGTAATAAGATCATTCGTTCGATTAGAATAATATATCGTATCACATAGCACTGCTTATTGCAGTCAGCATATTATCTAATCACATTGTCACATATGTTTAACAACCATTAAATCACAAATAAACACTTATCAAGTCAAATTATCTAAGTTCAGATCAATTTTTGAAACATTTCGGTGTACCGACAGCTTTATCGGGTATTTATCGAGTCTAAGACTCTGTCCTATAGTTCAATAACTGAAAATATAAGTTATATTATTTTTGAATGACTTATAATAATTTTTAAACATTTATTATAATTTATCACGAATTTTTAAACATCGGAATCATTATTAAATGATTTAAATATTCATTAATTCTATTATCATTAATATTTAATTAATATTAAACTATTAATGAAACCATTGCCAAAATATTAAAGTTATTTATAACAACTCAAAATATTATTAAAGTATTAATATTACCCTTAAATGATTTTTAAAACTTTTAAAAATTATTTTTAAATAATTACCATTAATATTTAATTATTAATGTATTATTTATCCAAATATTAAAAATTATTTATTATAACTTAACATATTTTTAATTCATTTATATCCTTTTTAAATGATTTTTAAATTAATAAAACCATTTTAAAACAATTTATTTAATATAACTCATTAAATAAATCTAATATCCTTAATATTACATTATTATCATTAATATTGAGTTATTAATGAAATTATCCTTTAAATATTAAAAGTTATGTTTTATAACTTAAAATATCTTTAAACATTTTATTTTCATTTAAAATAATTTTTCTAATATTAAAATTATTTTTAAACTAATTTATTTAAAATAATTATTAAATAACCTTAATATCATTAATAATAATTAATTAATTAATTTTACCTTTAAATATTAAAAGTTATATTTTATAACTTAAAATACCTTTAAACATTTTATTTTCATTTAAAATGATTTTTATAATAATAAAATCAATTTTAAACTAAATTATTTAATATATTTATTAAATAACTAATTATCATTAATATTAATTTATTAATGAAATTTATCACAAAATATTAAAAGTCATTAAAATAACTTCAAATATTTTTCTTATGCCATAATATATTTTTAAAAGATTTTTCATATATTAAAATTATTTTTAAATAATTTATTTAATATTATACTTAAATAAATTAAATACCTTTTATATTTTAAAAATATTAAATATATATGAAATATATTTAAAATAATTAAAAAACTAAGTTTCTAACTTTAATATAATTTTTAATAATTTATTATGTATTTTTCATAATTAAAAGTAATTTTTTTCTAATTATTTAATAAAGTAATTATTTTAGTAATTAATCTGTCGTTAAAGACCACCTATAGCGACAGAATTGTCGCTATAGGTGTTCTTCATGTTCATCATGAAAATCCAGAAAATCAAGTTAGATACCGAGTGGCCTCCTTTGACCAAAAATCGTTCTTCACATAAAGTGTTTCTGGACTTGTTGTTGAGTAGATCATGTAGTACAAATTCACCACTACAAGACCCAACAACAAACATGATCAAAAAATACACCAACAGAAAGATCTAAGGCCTAAAGTAGCTGTCAGAGACTATTCTTCACATTTCTGGGCTGCCGAGAAATTTCAGTCATGGCCGGTCAACGGTATTGATGGCCTTATAAAATTAATTCTGTTCATGTTATGGCTAATCTACACGTCGAGATGTGTAGAGTAACTAACAGGGTATCAATTTTTATCATTGAGAAAGTCCAAACATCAACAACAAGAATGATCTACACGTCATGCTTAATGTAATATAATGGTTCAAGTATGAAGTCCTTATGTCAAGGAACAATAAAATAACATACGATTATCATAACATCAACACAAGAAAGATCTTTGGGCTGGTCAAGGTAGGGCCCAGAAACTGTTCTTGAACATTTCTGGGTTTTCCAGAAATGTTCTTGAGCAGTTTCGCCAACCCTAGTTTGACCAACTCTCAATTCGATTCTATTACGTATTTGGATAATATAAAAATATATATGTAGTACTCATGTCAGTCTACAAGTATATAACAAGAACATGTCCATACTATAACGGATCAGCAAGAACAGAAGCTCTAAAAATGACTGTCAGAAATTCTAGGCTGATTCTGGGCTTCAAGAACAGCCAGTCAATGTCGGTCAACCCACTTTGACCTTAAATAACTTTTAATCTACAACAGATATGGCCCTGATTCAAGTTGCAAATTAAAGATCTCCTAATAGACTACAAGCACAAACTTTCAAAACACAAAAACACATAACAGATCAAGATTGATGGGGACTGACATTCACTGTCAGACCCCTATTTTTTTTAATTTCTAGATTTTTGAAAAACTTAATTTTGAGCACTTTGATGTTATGGATCTAACAAATACCAACCCAGATCAACTATATGGACTACAAATAACATGTTTTAACAATAAATCATAACATCTAACACAAGACCAAAAGTCAAAATTTTAAATTAGGGTTTATCTCTTTATGATCAAATTCTGATTTCTATGTTTCTGATTTGATGTTGGTGTTCGTGGGGCTTGATTGGGGACTGATCTAGCAAGGAAATTTCGGAGGTTTGGTCTTGAGAGAATATGGCTATGTATTTGTGAACAAATTAGGCCAAAAATGAGCACTTTCTATCTCTTAAATCTAACAAATCATGTATGCCATGTATAGGATGGCTGATCATGTGATGTGTTATAGATTGTAGGTTCATAGGTAGGTCTAGGGTAGGGTGGCTGTAGATTTTGCACGGATTTACTAGCAATAATTTACAAATAAGACAAAAGGGTACTTTAGTAATTTTATTTTAATCTAAAGGGTATTCTTGTCCAAGGTGCTTGAATCCAAGGTGCTTGAATCTAGGGTTTAATCACTAGATTTTACATCTTAAAGTTTCCCAAATAATTTCTAGGGTCTAAAAAATTAAAATTAAAGTGTAATAAAATATTAATTAAAACACACTAATTTAAAATTAGGGTTTTTAATAGAAAATTAGGGTTTTTAAATTAGGGTTCCTTAATATTATTAGGATTTCCAAATTAACAATTAGGGTTTTCTAATTATCATTATAATTTACAAAAATAATAATAAGGGTTTCTAATTTTAGCAAATTAGGGTTTTCAAATAATAATTAGGGTTTCTCCTAATTACAGAAATTCTATAATACACAGTAAAATTCATATAACACAATTACTACACAGTCTCTAACTCATAACTAAGTTTAACAATTAGGGTTTAATAGCATGATATAAGGGTCATGATATAATTTACAATAATTGACCAACCATTATTAGTCTACACATTTACAGTACATATTTATAGCACTGAAAAATTAAAATATAATTAATATTATATTATTATTCTCATCCCTTGATCAATACCCAAATTTAGGGTTTGAATTCCATATCTGATTTATTTTTCACATGCAACATCAATAATTAAGCTAAAATAATTAACTTAAATATTCTGAACACATTCATATAATAAAATATTTATTATTATAATTCTAATAATCATTTCATATATTATTCAAATAATGCAAAATCATGTTTTTTGGAAAATAAATAATAAGGACATTTCTACTATAAAATTAATTATTATAAGTATATACTTTATAATGATCAATAATTCTAAAATAAAATTATTTGAAATTATTCACATAATAAATAAATTTTATTTATCACCTATTTATATACGCATTTCTTGACACTTATTCTCATGATTAAGATAAATAATAATAATAAAAAAATTTATATGCAAAATTTCTTATTTATTTTATATTAAAAATATCTGGTTATTACATTCACCCTCCCTTATAAGGATTCCGTCCCCGGAATCACCGTTTTAAAACTCATACATACAAGGGTACATAGCATACGCAATCATTGCAAATAGATCTCGATCATAATTGATCGAACAACTCTTTAACCATTCAACATAAAGCTCGTCTGTCTGAATAAACGGAAGTTTGATTTTTAAAAGAACTCAAATTCATCCCTCAAAATTTCTTTATAACATAATTTGCTATATATAGGAAAATCAAATATATACACAAAAATAAAAGTAATTCAAAAAAATACCTGGAGTTCCATTCCCAGCTGCCACAGTATCCTGGACCGTCATATTGAAGAGTTGTGCGGTTAGTTTGTTGGTTGAAGTCGGTCTTGTGATTGCCATAGTCCCGCTTCCTTTTCCCGTGGTTACACTTCCTGCCTCTATTTTCCTCTTTGGACAATCCCTTACCTTATTTTCAGTCGATCCACATAGAAAACACCCACTATTCATCCTTGGGTTGGGCAGTTGGGAGAGATATGGCCCTCTTGCCTGCACTTGTAACATACAAACTTACCCTTCAGACACTCACTAGAGTTATTCTTCCCACAATTCTTACACTGCACAGTCTGTTTCTTCACACCTTCTTGCTTCACCTGAACATTCCTAGAAAAATTCCCCTTTCTTTTCTCACCACTATTTCCACTATTACCTTCCACCTTCACAGCTCCTCCAGCCTTGCTTTTGTTCCTCCTCTCCTTGTTGTAGAGGCTCATGGCCTCACTCCCCTCCTCAGCTATGATAGCCTTTTACACGAGTGCTGTAAAAGTATTGATCTGCAACACCGCCACCTTATTGTAGAGTCAGGGTTTTAAGCCCAGCTCAAACCTTCTTGCCTTCCTAGCCTCCGTATCAACTTGATGCGGAGCAAACCTAGCCAACTCATTAAACTTTGCGGCATACTCCGCAACAGTCATCTTATCCTACTTTAACTCCAGAAATTTTACCTCAATCCTAGCCTGCATGCTAGCTGAGAGGTAGTTTTTGAAAAACTAAGTCTTAAACCTAGCCCAAGTAACTACTCCTTCTCCTGCCCTCGTTTGATTTGCCTCCCACCAAAAGTTAGCCTCTCCCTTCATCATTTAAGTGGCAAAAGTGGTCTTTTGCCCCTCATCTACCCTAGCAATTACGAATGCCTTTTCTATCTCGTTAACCCATGTCTGGGCTTCTATAGGGCCAGCTGATCCCCTGAATTTTGGTGGTCCTACTGCCTTGCAGTCTTTAAATTTTGCCAAGCGATTGTCTAGCTGGTTCCCTGCGGCTGGAATTTCCTGCTGCATAGCCTGAGCTACCATGTTCACAAAGTTTTGCATCGGGTCTTACTGTTGTTCGTCAGCGTTGTTGACAGATTCTTCTGCCCTTTGATTTCGTGTTCGACGTCTTGGCGGCATTATCTGATTAAATAAAATCATAAATTTAACTCACATTCTAAACCTTATCATATAAGTTTAATATATTAAACTTGGTTCATTACTCAAACATAGATTCATATTTATTAATTCCAAGTACTTTACATAACGCATCACATACTTTTATTCCTACAAAAGTCAGGATTTATAGCCTTGACTATTACAAAAGTTGGGAACATTACATTACACATGTACATTATCAAACATACATAATCAACTACTAATCCTACTTATTTTCTAAGCCATGATCTTTTCTCTTTCTTTTCCCCTTCTTACTCGGAGCTGCGCATGGTATGTTGCTTGTGGCTCCCATCTGATCAATTTAGATTTTAAGCTTATCTTGTTCTTCCATTGTTTCTATTAACGCCTGACGCAATTGACTATTTAGCAGCTTTTCTATTTCCCACAGCTTCTCTAGAGAAGAAACCTTATTCCTCAGATCTTGCACTTCCGTTGATGCTTGATCAGCTTCAACTTTAGTGTCCGTATCACTATCTGTCAACTCCAACATCTCCGGATCTGGTACTACGTTTTCCAATACCACCACCTCATCCGAGTTGGTTTCATTATGAGCCTCTATTTCAGCTATTGGCTTCGATATTAGCTCGGGTGTATGGATTTGATCCTCCTTCATGCTATAAGCATATAACAAGCCTTTTGCACCAGACATCTACACATATAAATTATCCTAATTAGCAAATAGTATATACACATAACAAATAATAGTTTTATAAAAGTTATCTTTTATTTTGTTTAACGATGAATTTATTCAATTCATCTCCTTTTAAACTCTATATGAGTTATTTGTATTTTCAATGTTTCCATCTGTCCTAAGGTTATAGCCTAAGATCGATCCGACCTAAGGTTTCCAAACCTAAAGCTTTGATACCAACCTGAGACGCTCCTAAATTTGGGTACTTGAAACTCAAACTCGGTGCTTCACGATACCATTTCTATAAGCTGAATAATACTAATAATAATAACAATAATATAAAATTCAAACTTAATTTACATATGCATCAAAGTTTACTCCCAAGTACGAGACCTTTAAACATTCATTACATCATAGATAATAACTAATATTGTCTTAATAAAGTATAACTATTACATAACATATTAGAAATCTCATTCAAACATCTTTCCTTTCCCCTTGTTCTTGCCTGAGCCTTCTGGTTGATCATACTTAACTAAAAATATTTAATTTAAGCAATAGTGAGCATTTGAGTGCCCAACAAGTAATAATAATTATAAATATTAGCTGAGAGGGTTAAATATTTTCTTTGTACTACCCTTCTATAACAAGTCAATAGTTGTGAAGTAATCTGAATCAATAATAATAACATAACAACTCTCTATCAAAATTTTGAAACTATGTAATGACTATAATTGGGGTTTAGGTGGCATACTATGAATATTATTTTCAATTTTCGAATAGGTTTAGCAGAAATTCATCTGCATACCGTCATAACTTACGGGCACGAGGGGTGATCAGCCCGTTATGCCCTGTATTGATCAATACTACATGAAAGGACGATAATATCGTTCACTCCTTCCACCTTGGGTGCATAAAAAGTTTTCCCGTTTATGGGATGTTTATACTTGTCGGGTTCCAAACCAAAAGTTTTATCTTGTTCAACAATAATCTATAATTCAACATATATATATATATATATATATATATATATATATATATATATATATATATATATATATATATATACGGGAAATTAACAAAGGTGTATCAACATGTGTTTAAATACAATGATTATCCAAGTGGGGACACTTATATAACCATTTATAGAAATTAACAAACAGAATATATATATATATATATATATATATATATATATATATATATATATCTGAATTACCATATACTAACATGTTGATAATCAATGAGCGTATATAGTATAGAGTTAATAATCTGTACAGTAATAATATAATTCTGAAATATTCTTACTCATGCCCATTGCATAAAGGAAATGCAAAAGTAGGATACTTGCCTGAGCTGCTGCTTACAATAACGCAACTTAGATTAATCTTTTATACAGCGGCCTATCAGTAATAAGATCATTCGTTCGATTAGAATAATATATCGTAACACATAACACTGCTTATTGCAGTCAGCACATTATCTAATAACATTGTCACAAATGTTTAACAACCATTAAATCACAAATAAACACTTATCAAGTTAAATTATCTAAGTTCAGATCAATTTCTAAAACATTTTGGTGTACCGACAGCTTTATCGGGTATTTATCGAGTCTAAGACTCTGTCCTGTAGTTCAATAACTGAAAATATCAGTCATATTATTTTTGAATGACTTATAATAATTTTTAAACATTTATTATAATTTATCATGAATTTTTAAGTATCGAAATCATTATTAAATGATTTAAATATTCATTAATTCTATTATCATTAATATTTAATTAATATTAAACTATGAATGAAACTATTGCCAAAATATTAAAGTTATTTATAACAACTCAAAATATTTTTAAAGTATTAATATTACCCTTAAATAATTTTTAATATTAATGAAATTTATCACAAAACATTAAAAGTCATTAAAATAACTTCAAATATTTTTCTTATACCATAATATATTTTTAAATAATTTTTCATGTATTAAAATTATTTTTAAATAATTTATTTAATATTATACTTAAATAAATTAAATACTTCTTATATTTTAAAAATATTAAATATATATGAAATATATTTAAAATAATTAAAAACACTAATTTTCCGACTTTCATATAATTTTTAATAATTTATTATGTATTTTCCATAATTAAAAGTAATTTTTTTCTAATTATTTAATAAAGTAATTATTTTAGTAATTAATCTGTCGTTAAAGACCTCTTATAACGACAGAACCGTCGCTATAGGTGTTCTTCATGTTCATCATGAAAATCCAGAAAATCAAGTTAGATACCGAGTGGCCTCCTTTGACCAAGAATCGTTCTTCACATAAAGTGTTTCTGGACTTGTTGTTGAGTAGATCATGTAGTACAAATTCACCACTACAAGACCCAACAACAAACATGATCAAAACATACACCAACAGAAAGATCTAAGGCCTAAAGTAGCTGTCAGAGACTATTCTTCACATTTCTGGGCTGCCAATAAATTTCAGTCATGGCCGGTCAACGGTATTGATGGCCTTATAAAATTAATTCTGTTCATGTTATGGCTGATCTACGCATCGAGATGTGTAGAGTAACTAACAGGGTATCAATTTTTATCATTGAGAAAGTCCAAACATTAACAACAAGAATGATCTAAGCCATCAAACTTATTGTCAGAGTGCTTTGGCTTTTCCCAGAAACCCAGCGATCCGAGTAGCCACTTTCTAGTTTAATTTTCTACACGTTCTAGTCATGCTTAATGTAATATAATGGTTCAAGTATAAAGTCCTTATGTCAAGGAACAATAAAGTAACATACGATTATCATAACATCAACACAAGAAAGATCTTTGGGCTGGTCAAGGTAGGGCCCAGAAACTGTTCTTGAACATTTCTGGGTTTTCCAGAAATGTTCTTGAGCAGTTTCATCAACCCTAGTTTGACCACTTCTCAATTCGATTCTATTACGTATTTGGGTAATATAAAAATATATATGTAGTACTCATGTCAGTCTACAAGTATATAACAAGAACATGTCCATACTATAACGGATCAGCAAGAACAGAAGCTCTAAAAATGACTGTCAGAAATTCTAGGCTGATTCTGGGCTTCAAGAACAGCCGGTCAATGTCGGTCAACCCACTTTGACCTTAAATAACTTTTAATCTACAACAGATATGGCCCTGATTCAAGTTGCAAATTAAAGATTTCCTAATAGACTACAAGCACAAACTTTCAAAACACAAAAACACATAACAGATCAAGATTGATGGGGAATGACATTCACTGTCAGACCCCTATTTTTTTTAATTTCTAGATTTTTGAAAAACTTAATTTTGAGCACTTTGATGTTATGGATCTAACAAATACCAACCCAGATCAACTATATGGACTACAAATAACATGTTTTAACAATAAATCATAACATCTAACACAAGACCAAAAGTCAAAATTTTAAATTAGGGTTTACCTCTTTATGATCAAATTCTGATTTCTATGTTTCTGATTTGATGTTGTGGGGCTTGATTGGGGACTGATCTAGCAAGGAAATTTCGGAGGTTTGGTCTTGAGAGAATATGGCTATGTATTTGTGAACAAATTAGGCCAAAAATGAGCACTTTCTATCTCTTAAATCTAACAAATCATGTATGCCATGTATAGGATGGCTGATCATGTGATGTGTTATAGATTGTAGGTTCATAGGTAGGTCTAGGGTAGGGTGGCTGTAGATTTTGCACGGAATTACTAGCAATAATTTACAAATAAGACAAAAGGGTACTTTAGTAATTTTATTTTAATCTAAAGGGTATTCTTGTCCAAGGTGCTTGAATCTAGAGTTTAATCACTAGATTTTACATCTTAAAGTTTCCCAAATAATTTTTAGGGTCTAAAAAATTAAAATTAAAGTGTAATAAAATATTAATTAAAACACACTAATTTAAAATTAGGGTTTTTAATAGAAAATTAAGGTTTTTAAATTAGGGTTCCTTAATATTATTAGGATTTCCAAATTAACAATTAGGGTTTTCTAATTATCATTATAATTTACAAAAATAATAATTAGGGTTTCTAATTTTAGCAAATTAGGGTTTTCAAATAATAATTAGGGTTTCTCCTAATTACAGAAATTCTATAATACACAGTAAAATTCATATAACACAATTACTACACAGTCTCGAACTCATAACTAAGTTTAACAATTAGAGTTTAATAACATGATATAAGGGTCATGATATAATTTACAATAATTGACCAACCATTATTAGTCTACACATTTACAGTACATATTTATAGCACTGAAAAATTAAAATATAATTAATATTATATTATTATTCTCATCCCTTGATCAATACCCAAATTTAGGGTTTGAATTCCATATCTGATTTATTTTTCACATGCAACATCAATAATTAAGCTAAAATAATTAACTTAAATATTCTGAACACATTCATATAATAAAATATTTATTATTATAATTCTAATAATCATTTCATATATTATTTAAATAATGCAAAATCATGTTTTTTGGAAAATAAATAATAAGGACATTTCTACTATAAAATTAATTATTATAAGTATATACTTTATAATGATCAATAATTCTAAAATAAAATTATTTGAAATTATTCACGTAATAAATAAATTTTATTTATCACCTATTTATATACGCATTTCTTGACACTTATTCTCATGATTAAGATAAATAATAATAATAAAAAAATTTATATATAAAATTTCTTATTTATTTTATATTAAAAATATCTGGTTATTACATTCACCCTCCCTTATAAGGATTCCGTCCCCGGAATCACCGTTTTAAAACTCATACATACAAGGGTACATAGCATACACAATCATTGCAAATAGATCTCGATCATAATTGATCGAACAACTCTTTAACCATTCAACATAAAGCTCGTCTGTCAGAATAAACGGAAGTTTGATTTTTAAAAGAACTCAAATTCATCCCTCAAAATTTCTTTATAACATAATTTGCTATATATAGGAAAATCAAATATATAGACAAAAATAAAAGTAATTCAAAAAAATACCTGGAGTTCCATTCCCAGCTGCCACAGTATCCTGGACCGTCATATTGAAGAGTTGTGCGGTTAGTTTGTTGGTTGAAGTCGGTCTTGTGATTGCCATAGTCCCGCTTCCTTTTCCCGTGGTTACACTTCCTGCCTCTATTTTCCTCTTTGGACAATCCCTTACCTTATTTTCAGTCGATCCACAGAGAAAACACCCACTATTCATCCTTGGGTTGTGGCAGTTGGGAGAGATATGGCCCTCTTGCCTGCACTTGTAACATACAAACTTACCCTTCAGACACTCACTAAAGTTATTCTTCCCACAATTCTTACACTGCACAGTCTGTTTCTTCACACCTTCTTGCTTCACCTGAACATTCCTAGAAAAATTCCCCTTTCTTTTCTCACCAATATTTCCACTATTACCTTCCACCTTCACAGCTCCTCCAGCCTTGCTTTTGTTCCTCCTCTCCTTGTTGTAGAGGCTCATGGTCTCACTCCCCTCCTCAGCTATGATAGCCTTTTACATGAGTGTTGTAAAAGTATTGATCTGCAACACCGCCACCTTGTTGTAGAGCCAGGATTTTAAGCCCAGCTCAAACCTTCTTGCCTTCCTAGCCTCCGTATCAACTTGATGCGGAGCAAACCTAGCCAACTCATTAAACTTTGCGGCATACTCCGCAACAGTCATCTTATCCTACTTTAACTCAAGAAATTTTACCTCCATCCTAGCCTGCATGCTAGCTGAGAGGTAGTTTTTGAAAAACTAAGTCTTAAACCTAACCCAAGTAACTACTCCTTCTCCTGCCCTCGTTTGATTTGCCTCCCACCAAAAGTTAGCCTCTCCCTTCATCATATAAGTGACAAAAGTGGTCTTTTGCCCCTCATCTACCCTAGCAATTATGAATGCCTTTTCTATAGGGCCAGCTGATCCCCTGAATTTTGGTGGTCCTACTGCCTTGAAGTCTTTAAATTTTGCCAAGCGATTGTCTAGCTGGTTCCTTGCGGCTGGAATTTCCTGCTGCATAGCCTGAGCTACCATGTTCACAAAGTTTTGCATCGGGTCTTACTGTTGTTCGTCAGCGTTTTTGACAGATTCTTCTGCCCTTTGATTTCGTGTTCGACGTCTTTGCGGCATTATCTGATTAAATAAAATAATAAATTTAACTCACATTCTAAACCTTATCATATAAGTTTAATATATTAAACTTGGTTCATTACTCAAACATAGATTCATATTTATTAATTCCAAGTACTTTACATAACGCATCACATACTTTTATCCCTACAAAAGTCAGGATTTACAGCCTTGACTATTACAAAAGTTGGGAACATTACATTACACATGTACATTATCAAACATACATAATCAACTACTAATCCTACTTATTTTCTAAGCCATGATCTTTTCTCTTTCTTTTCCCCTTCTTACTCGGAGCTGCGCATGGTATGTTGCTTGTGGCTCCCATCTGATCAATTTAGATTTTAAGCTTATCTTGTTCTTCCATTGTTTCTATTAACGCCTGACGCAATTGACTATTTAGCAGCTTTTCTATTTCCCACAGCTTCTCTAGAGAAGAAACCTTATTCCTCAGATCTTGCACTTCCGTTGATGCTTGATCAGCTTCAACTTTAGTGTCCGTATCACTATCTGTCAACTCTAACATCTCCGAATCTGGTACTACGTTTTCCAATACCACCACCTCATCCGAGTTGGTTTCATTATGAGCCTCTATTTCAGCTATTGGCTTCGATATTAGCTCGGGTGTATGGATTTGATCCTCCTTCATGCTATAAGCATATAACAAGCCTTTTGCACCAGACATCTACACATATAAATTATCCTAATTAGCAAATAGTATATACACATAACAAATAATAGTTTTATAAAAGTTATCTTTTATTTTGTTTAACGATGAATTTATTCAATTCATCTCCTTTTAAACTCTATATGAGTTATTTGTATTTTCAATGTTTCCATCTGTCCTAAGGTTATAGCCTAAGATCGATCCGACCTAAGGTTTCCAAACCTAAAGCTTTGATACCAACCTGAGACGCTCCTAAATTTGGGTACTTGAAACTCAAACTCGGTGCTTCACGATACCATTTCTATAAGCTGAATAATACTAATAATAATAACAATAATATAAAATTCAAACTTAATTTACACATGCATCAAAGTTTACTCCCAAGTACGAGACCTTTAAACATTCATTACATCATAGATAATAGCTAATATTGTCTTAATAAAGTATAACTATTACATAACATATTAGAAATCTCATTCGAACATCTTTCCTTTCCCCTTGTTCTTGCCTGAGCCTTCTGGTTGATCATATTTAACTAAAAACATTTAATTTAAGCATTTGAGTGCCCAGCAAGTAATAATAATTATAAATATTAGCTGAGAGGGTTAAATATTTTCTTTGTACTACTCTTCTATACCAAGTCAATAGTTGTGAAGTAATCTGAACCAATAATAATAACATAACAACTCTCTATCAAATTTTTGAAACTATGTAATGACTATAATTGGGGTTTAGGTGGCATACTATGAACATTATTTTCAATTTTCGAATAGGTTTAGCAGAAATTCATCTGCAACCCGTCATAACTTACGAGCACAGGGGGTGATCAGCCCGTTATGCCCTGTATTGATCAATACTACATGCAAGGACGATAGTATCGTTCACTCCTTTCACCTTGGGTGCATAAAAAGTTTTCCCGTTTACGGGATGTTCATACTTGTCGGGTTCCAAACCAAAAGTTTTATCTTGTTCAACAATAATCTATAATTCAACATATATATATATACGGGTAATTAACAAAGGTGTATCAATATGTGATTAAATACAATGATTATCCAAGTGGGGACACTTATATAACCATTTATAGAAATTAACAAACAAAATATATATACATATATATATATATATATATATATATATATATCTGAATTACCATATACTAACATGTTGATAATCAATGAGCGTATATAGTATAGAGTTAATAATCCGTACATTAATAATATAATTTTGAAATATTCTTACTCATGCCCATTGCATAAAGGAAATGCAAAAGTAGGATACTTGCCTGAGCTGCTGCTTACAATAACGCAACTTAGATTAATCTTTTATACAGCGGCCTATCAGTAATAAGATCATTCGTTCGATTAGAATAATATATCGTAACACATAACACTGCTTATTGTAGTCAGCACATTATCTAATAACATTGTCACATATGTTTAACAACCATTAAATCACAAATAAACACTTATCAAGTTAAATTATCTAAGTTCAGATCAATTTCTAAAACATTTTGGTGTACCGACAGCTTTATCGGGTATTTATCGAGTCTAAGACTCTGTCCTGTAGTTCAATAACTGAAAATATCAGTCATATTATTTTTGAATGACTTATAATAATTTTTAAACATTTATTATAATTTATCATGAATTTTTAAGTATCGAAATCATTATTAAATGATTTAAATATTCATTAATTCTATTATCATTAATATTTAATTAATATTAAACTATGAATGAAACTATTGCCAAAATATTAAAGTTATTTATAACAACTCAAAATATTTTTAAAGTATTAATATTACCCTTAAATAATTTTTAATATTAATGAAATTTATCACAAAATATTAAAAGTCATTAAAATAACTTCAAATATTTTTCTTATACCATAATATATTTTTAAATAATTTTTCATGTATTAAAATTATTTTTAAATAATTTATTTAATATTATACTTAAATAAATTAAATACCTCTTATATTTTAAAAATATTAAATATATATGAAATATATTTAAAATAATTAAAAACACTAATTTTCCGACTTTCATATAATTTTTAATAATTTATTATGTATTTTCCATAATTAAAAGTAATTTTTTTCTAATTATTTAATAAAATAATTATTTTAGTAATTAATCTGTCGTTAAAGACCTCTTATAACGACAGAACCGTCGCTATAGGTGTTCTTCATGTTCATCATGAAAATCCAGAAAATCAAGTTAGATACCGAGTGGCCTCCTTTGACCAAGAATCGTTCTTCACATAAAGCGTTTCTGGACTTGTTGTTGAGTAGATCATGTAGTACAAATTCACCACTACAAGACCCAACAACAAACATGATCAAAACATACACCAACAGAAAGATCTAAGGCCTAAAGTAGCTGTCAGAGACTATTCTTCACATTTCTGGGCTGCCGAGAAATTTCAGTCATGGCCGGTCAACGGTATTGATGGCCTTATAAAATTAATTCTGTTCATGTTATGGCTGATCTACACGTCAAGATGTGTAGAGGAACTAACAGGGTATCAATTTTTATCATTGAGAAAGTCCAAACATCAACAACAAGAATGATCTAAGCCATCAAACTCACTATCAGAGTGCTTCTGGGTTTTTCCAGAAACCCAACGATCCGAGTAGCCACTTTCTAGTTTAATTTTCTATACGTTCTAGTCATGCTTAATGTAATATAATGGTTCAAGTATGAAGTCCTTATGTCAAGGAACAATAAAATAATATACGATTATCATAACATTAACACAAGAAAGATCTATGGGCCGGTCAAGGTAGTGCCCATAAACTATTCTTGAATATTTTTGGGTTTTCCAGAAATGTTCTTGAGCAGTTTCGTCAACCCTAGTTTGACCAACTCTCAATTCGATTCTGTTACGTATTTGGGTAATATATATATATATATATATATATGTTGTACTAATGTCAGTCTACAAGTATATAACAAGAACATGCCCATACTATAACGGATCAGCAAGAACAGAAGCTCTAAAAATGACTGTCAGAAATTCTGGGCTGATTCTGGGCTTCAAGAACAGCTGGTCAATGCCAGTCAACCCACTTTGACCTTAAATAACTTTTAATCTACAATAGATATGACCTTGATTCAAGTTGCAAATTAAAGATCTCCTAACGGACTACAAGCACAAACTTTCAAAACACAAAAACACATAACAGATCAAGATTGATGGGGACTGACATTCACTGTCAGACCCCTATTTTTTTCAATTTTCTAATTTTTGAAAAACTTAATTTTGAGCACTTTGATGTTATGGATCTAACAAATACCAACCTAGATCAACTATATGGACTACAAATAACATGTTTTAACAATAAATCATAACATCTAACACAAGACCAAAAGTCAAATTTCTAAAATAGGGTTTACCTCTTTATGATCAAATTATGATTTCTATGTTTCTGATTTGATGTTGGTGTTCGTGGGGCTTGATTGGGGACTGATTTAGCAAAGAAATTTCAGAGGTTTGGTCTTGAGAGAATATGGCTATGTATTTGTGAACAAATTAGGCCAAAAATTAGCACTTTCTCTCTCTTAAATCTAGCAAATCATGTATGCAATGTATGGGATGGCTGATCATGTGATGTGCTATAGATTGTAGGCTCATAAGTAGGTCTAGGGTAGGGTGGCTACAGATTTTGCAAGGATTTGCTAGCAATAATTCATAAATAAGATAAAAGGGAACTTTAGTAATTTTATTTTAATCTCAAGGATATTCTTGTCCAAGGTGCTTGAATCTAGGGTTTAATCACTAGATTTTACATCTTAAAGTTTCCCAAATAATTTATAGTGTCTGAAAAATTAAAATTAAAGTGTAATAAAATATTAATTAAGCACACTAATTTAAAATTAGGATTTTTAATAGAAAATTAGGGTTTTTAAATTAGGGTTCCTTAATATTATTAGGGTTCCCAAATTAACAATTAGCGTTTCTTAATTATCATTATAATTTACAAAAATAATAATTAGGGTTTTTAATTTTAGCAAATTAGGGTTTTCAAATAATAATTAGGGTTTCTCCTAATTACAGAAATTCTATAATACACAATAAAATTCATATAACACAATTACTACACAGTCTCGAACTCATAACCGAGTTTAACAATTAGGGTTTAATAACATGATATAAGGGTCATGATATAATTTACCATAATTGACCAACCATTATCAGTCTACACATTTACAGGACATATTTATAGCACTGAAAAATTAAAATATAATTAATATTATATTATTATTCTCATCCCTTGATCAATACCCAAATTTAGGGTTTGAATTCCATATCTGATTTATTTTTCACATGCAACATCAATAATTAAGCTAAAATAATTAACTTAAATATTCTTAAAACATTCATATAATAAAATATTTATTATTATAATTCTAATAATCATTTCATATATTATTTAAATAATATAAAATCATGTTTTTATGGAAAATAAATAATAAGGACATTTCTACTATAAAATTAATTATTATAAGTATATACTTTATAATGATCAATAATTCTAAAATAAAATTATTTGAAATTATTCACGTAATAAATAAATTTTATTTATCACCTATTTACATACGCATTTCTTGACACTTATTCTCATCATTAAGATAAATAATAATATTAAAAAAATTATATTCAAAATTTCTTATTTATTTTATATTAAAAATATCAGGTTATTACTGTGTAGCTCTCGATAACAGCATGCCGAAAAAGGTCTTATACACCTCGATCGGATGCCCGGATTGAAGTTCTGAAAGTTCAAGCTGACATCACGTTGCACGCGTGCATGTACTTCGAGACGGCGGGACCCGCGGAACCCGGGGCACCCTGGGCTGTCGTACGTACACCTTGCTCTGTACACACTATAAATTGAGTGCTCTCTCATTTTAAACACTTTTGAGCTAATATATTTTTATATTTTTACCGGCGGGAGTCGAGTGTTCATCCCTCTAAAGTTATTGAAGTCTTCTTTGGTAGTCCACTGTAAGCCTTCTTACACATTTTAAAGTCTTTCTCCACTACTGTGCACACACAATTCTTCACGTTGAGAGTCGTGTAGCGTGTGTATGCCCGGACTTCGGTCCGTGGCTTATATATATATATATATATATATATATATATATATATATATATATATAGCGACAAATCGTTGAAATGATAAACCTAGTTTGGATCGATATATATCTTGTGCGTTTACCGCTTTTATCTATATATATATATATATATATATATATATATATATATATATATATATATATATATTTCAGTCTGGCCTGGAGTTTACTTCGTGGCCTTTTACTGCTTTATTTACATTTCGTCCCATCTAGAGTTTAATTCGTGGCGGTTGATCGCTTTTACAGCTTTATTTATATTTTGTCCCGCTTAGAGTTTACTTCAAGGCAGTTGATCGTTTTATTGCTTTATTTATATTTTCAATCCCCCATGGAGGTGCTTCGTGGTGGTTGATTGATTTTTATT